>CM034152.1:154760891-155360891 GCA_019776745.2 Taxus chinensis
GTATTCAACTGAAAATGGTTCATCTTCTTCGTTGGAAAAAATTTCAAATAGATTCATCACAATTTGATGCCTTTCATCTGCTGATATTTTGAGAATGTCTCTCCAGATGGACTACTCCAATGTTTGATAAATTCTCTCAAGATATAATAAAATTCTGATTTGAACACTCAATGATTCCTGATTGTCCAATCATGTCCAATTCATGTTATTACATCTAAATCTGTATGTATTTCAAGTTATTTGGAAACCACATCATACCCTTCACTAGGCTTGATGACTACCCTTATATTTTTAAGGTGATTTTGAAAACATCCATGGGTTTATCATAACAGAAATTATCAATGAATGGAAGGTCACTAAGTCGTAGGCCAGCTGACTCCCATTCAAAACTAAACAAGAAGTATTTACTAGGAGATTGATAACCCTTGTGTGTTCTTTGCATTTCTCCCTATTACTATGATTGTAATTTCAATGTCACTTGAGGCCTTAGATTATTTGGTTATAATTGCCCTCCTGTTTCACTCCCTCAACTTTTCCTTTCTCTCTCCATCATGCTCACTTTTCCATTCTTTTATGACTGTAGAAACATTGAAGAAAGGTTTATAGGCACCAATGAGAGGAAAATTTCAAGGTAAGTTTGTCATAAGCATACAAGCTACTTAGTTGCATTTAAAGACTAGAGGTATAATAGTGAAGTGTATTATGAGTTAAGACTATGAATGAAATGTTTCCTTGATTGTGGATCAAAATTTTGAAGAAAATGTATATTTTGGAAATCCAAACAAAGTAAATTGAATAAAATTTACATTCTTAAGCCAATCTAGTCATTGAACAAAAACTCTGGGACGAGGTAGCCTGAAAGAACCAGGAGCTTTGGCCTCCGAACAGACACCTCCCAAAGTATTTACGAGGCCATATGAACATGTTCTAGTAGTTGGTTCGATGCTAAGAGGTTCCATTTGCAAAATATTGCATTAGACAACCTTACAATGACTCAAACTCCATTATTTGACATGTTTACAAACAATAGGACATCGAGAGAACCAAATGGAGATGGAGAAAAATGAGACATATTTTCATATAGGGTCATGACATAAAGGAGTAGGATCTAACGAGATGTCTCTAGGTGCCACAGAGTCTGAGAAATCACATGTCGAAGATATATAATTTTTTGGTCTCCGGGCTCTTAAGAGACTACACTCGGATGAGGTATCCTGGAAGAAACAAGAGATTTGGCCTCCAAAACGCCACCTCCCCAAGAATTTACCTAGCCATATAGAGGTGTTGGCGTAGGTGGTTTGGTGCTAAGAGATTCTGTTTGTAAAGGATTGCGTCTGACAGCCTTACACTGACTCAAACTACAATATTTTTTACGTTTGCAAAAAATAAGACAAAAAGAGAACCAAATGGAGATGAAAAAAATTGAGACAATATTTCATAGAGGGTCCCGACATGGATGTGTAGGATCTGATGAGATGTCTCTAGGTTCCACAGAGTCTGAGAAATCACTTATCGAAGATATAACATTTTTTGGTCTTGGGGCTCTTATGGGAGTATGCCCATAAAAGGTAGCTCAGAAGAAATGGGAGCTTTTTCATCTAGAATGAGCCCTCCCCTAGATTTTAAAAGGCTATTTGAATGTATTGGCATAATTGATTTGGTTCCAAGAGGTTCCATTTGTAAAATATTGCGTCAGATAGCCTTACACTGACTAAATCTACACTATTTGACAATTTTGAAAACAATAGGACAACGAGAGAACCGAACGGATATGGAGAAAAATGAGATAAAATTTCATATAGGGTTTTGACATGGAGGTGTAGGATTTAAAGAGATGTCTCTAGATGCCACGAAGTAAGAGAAATCACCTGTAGAAGATATTGTAATTTTTGGTCTTAGGGCTCTTAAGGTACTATGCCCGAACGAGGTAGTTTGGAAGCAACGAGAGATTTGACCTAAAAAATGAAACCTCCCATAGAATTTACCTAGCCATCTAGATGTGTTGGCACAGTTAGTTCAGTTCCAAGAGATTCTGTTTTCAAAGGATTGCTTCTAGTAGCCTTACACTAATTCAAACTGTAGTATTTCACACGTTTGTAAACAATAGTACAACAAGAGAACAAAATGGAGATGGAGAAAAATGAGAAACATTTTTGTAGAGGGTCTTTTTGTGGAGGTGTAGGATATGACGAGACATTTATAGGTTCCACAAAGTCTTAGAAATCACTTGTTGAAGATATAGATTTTTTTGGTCTCATGGGTCTTAGGGGACTACGCCCAAACAAGGTAGCCCAGAAGTAACGGGAGATTTGGCCTCCGTAATGACACCTCCCCTGACATTTACCAGTCCATTCAGAAATTTTAATGTAGTCGATTTGGTGATAAGAGGTTTTGTTTACAAAATATTTGCATCTGATAGCCTTATATTGACATAAACTACATTATTTGACGTGTTTGCAAATAATAAGACGAGAGAACTAAATGGAGATAGAGAAAATTGAGACATGATTTCATAGAGGGTGTAGACATGGAGGTGTAGCATCTTAGCAAACATCTCTAGGTGCCATGGATTTTGAGAAATCACTTATCAAAAATATAATGTTTTTGGTCTTGGGGCTCTTAAGGAACTATGTCCGGACGAGGTAGCTTGGAAGCAACAGGAGTTTGGGCCTTTGAAAATACACCCCCTAACATTTACTTGGTCATCTAGATGTATTGGCGCAATCATTTTGGTGCCAAGAGGTTTTGTTTGCCAAATATTGCATTGGACAACCTTACATTGACTCAATCTGCACTATTCAATGCGTTTGCAAAAAATAAGACAACGAGAGAATCAAATGGAGATGGAGGAAACTATTAGAACTTAATGATTAACTTGTCAGGCCAACCCTTAATGTATATGGATTCATCACTAATATAGATAGGTCAATATTTAATATTATAAAATATTTATATTTCTATTATTAAATATGCTAACCTAGGTATATACTTTCGGTTAAATATTTAATATCATGAAATGATTATATTTATAATATTAAATATTATAAACCTAGGTATATATTTCAACCGATAAGGTTGAAAAGTTGGGCTGGGAGACATACTCGATCACCTAATATAAAAAGGACTCAATTGATATGTTCGAATGAAATATAAAAGGTGAATATTATTTTACGCTTGTGATTAGGGTTGGAAGGAGGAGGTGAAATTTACTAGATGTACATTTAGTTCTAGAAAATTAAAAAGTTATTTCACAATGTTTTTTACCTTATTTGAGGTTTTTCACTATAAACATTGTGTCATTGTGCTCTTACTTTTGGTAGTGATTACTTAGTTAATATGTTATGTAATTTTATTTATTACATTGCATAATATTTAACATTTAATTATTTATGGTCTATATTAATATTTAAATGCGTTGGTTGATTAAATTCGTAATAGTTAGAATCCTTTAATTTCTAACATGGTATCAGAGCATGGTTTAAATTAAATAGGTTAGGTCTAAGTTATTATATTTCATCTATTTAATTTTTATGGATTTTTTCAACCAACTCGAAAGGGTATTTAAATTGATCGGTCCCTCTTCTTTTAATTCATACTAAAATTGTGTGTATTTTTTGAAGAATTGGCATTTGCAGGAAAATTGTGGTGGACCCCCGTCTTCAACACCCTTGGTGAAAGGGGCTCTGAAATAAGTTGTTTACATGGGCATGAATATCATATGTAAAGGTTATAATGTTTAAGAAATATTTTATTAATTCTTGTATAGTCTGTAATATATGTGCAGACCCATGTTAAATTCCAGGGTAAACATGTAAAAATTCAAATCACAAGGTCTCCCATATGGAGACAATCTTCCTCGAGAATATTAAAATTAAAATTTTCCTATTGGCTCGAGGTTAAAGACCCATGAAATGGGAAAAAATAATGCAGTTGCTCTAATATCCTAGTTTGATTTTTTTAAATATTTTTACTAAGGAGTCATCTATAGTTGTCAGGCTCCCTTTAAATAGGGTCATTTCTATTTCTTTAATAAATTCATGTCAATAATATAGTTTTAAAACTATAGTAATCTTTTATAATTTATTAAAAAATAAAAAAAAATATATTTGTATAACAATATAACTATAATTTTATAGTTTTTAAAACTAAGTATTCAAACCTAAACCTAACCTGTGTCCTTAGTTGTTTACATTATCCATGTAAGGGGGTGGCCCCATTCATTTATATCTTATAGTTTGAGAAATTATATAAATAAACCTATTTCAAGGTTTCCTTTTATATAAGCATGGGGGTGGAGAATAAAATGAGATAATATCTCAAGTATAAATGTACAAATAGAGAATTAAATAAAAAGAGGCTAGTTTATTGGTGGCCTACATGAAGTGTGGTAAATATTTATTAATATATTAGCAATTATAACCACATAAAGTTTTAAATTTTTTAGTATGCATGAATTATATGAAATATTTTGCAATCTTTTCATTGTTTCCAATGTGTGTAGGGTAATATTAAGATTAAATGAAGGGAGGAGACAAGACTCATGAAAATAGGGATTTCAATTTATTTCATTGGGCAGGTGAAATTACTTGTTTGCTCTGTAAAATATGCACATTAATTTGTACTCTCATAAATCTACTTGCACCTCGTAAAATTCTTTTAACCTAGTCTATGTCCTTTAAACCCCTTTAATAAAGGTTATATGTTTTTGTATAATAAAATACTATAATTTATAATTTTTATAAATTATATGTTGTTTTTTCTTTATATTATATAAACTATTTACCTCTTTTTTGAAAATTGTATATATTTTTAAATTATATATTATAATAGGTTATTATAATTTATTAAAATATAACCTCCCTAATATTATATAGAAGAAAAAATATGGAATTTCACATTCTGGAAATACACAAGTTTTGGCTCCATTAAATTTGACAGCCAAATAACCGTCACGACAGACCAAACATAAGGCAGTACGATGGTCATTTAAACGTCAAATTTAAGATCATAGGTTCAATGATACTTTCCCTGTGTTAAAATTGACGGTCAAACGATTGTAACGATAGACCAAAAATAAGTCATTATGATGGTCATTTAGACGTGAAATTTAAGTTGGCCGGATCTTTGCCGATATTAATTTTTTCCAAAAATTTGAAGTTATACATTTTTAGGGGTTTTTTCTTCACTTCTATATGGTCGGAAATATTTTTTATATAAATATGGGGTATAATGCAAAGCCCTTTATATTGTAATTTATTATTTTGATCATGAGAGGTGAATTAGTATGCATTGCAATGATAGAATTATTTATCATCAAATAGTTTCTTTAGATCTATAAAATTTATATTTGATTATATTAAAAGTGTTATTTTTTTAAGATAAATATGTATCTAACTCTATGGTACATTGTATATTATAATGGGTTGTGTTTTACAGGTTCAGGAAAATAATGGCTTCTAGTTCTTTCTTTCTTGACAAAACCCATATCCTAAATGGAACCAACTGCAACATTTGGGTCAAAAAAGAATTTATGGCAATGAAATTATGGATGATTGTTTCTAGATTTGAGGTTACTCCCACCGATCATAAAAAAATGTAGATACAATTAATGCATTCTTGCAACAATTGTAGGAGGCTCTTTCCATGATTTTGTGCAATGTGAACGATGAGTACCTTCTACACATTTGTAATATTAAACATCTGAAAGAGGTATGGACACAACTAGAATCGACGCATGAAGGATACTTGGTATATCAAGGATAGTAATGAGAGTAAAATAACTGAAAGAATTCAAAGAAATGGTCTATATATTTTTGATGATTTCGCTTCTACATCTTGTTTTATATCTCAAAGTTTGAATAATTCAAAACTATGGCATGAAATGTTAGAACATATTAATTATTGAAGCTTATATGAAATGTTTAGATATAATCTAGTGAAAGGTTTACATGTGTTGTCTTCTTCTCTTAAAGTTACTTCATTAAATGCTTCTAAATGATGGTTCTGATTCTGATTTGGTAAATTTTCATGATGATTTTTTGATGCTCTAGTTATTTTTGAAACTCCTATCTTCCTAGCTAAGAAATTAAATTGGGCTCAATCTATGTTAGAAATTTAAAATCCTATTTACCTTAGGAAAATGACCAGAATCCATCATATGTACCATTCATTAATTACCTTGTATGAACATGAACCACAAAGTATTATAGGTTAAATATGTGGTTATACAAAGTAAAATATAATGTTGATGGTAGTATTGAAAAACATAAAGTTAAACTTGTTGTCAGAGGTTTCACTCAGAAACCTAGTATTGATTATGTTGAGACATTTTTCCATGTAGCTAAAATGAGTATTTTAAGCTCCTTATTTGTAATTGTTTCTCAATTTCAGTGGGAAATTCACCAAATGTATATATAAAATATTTTTTTAATTACAATTTAAAAGAAGAACTTTACATGTTTCAACCTAAAGGATTTAAATTAGAAACTGGTAAAGAAAAATATGTTTGTAAGTTGAGAAATACTTTTACAGTTTAAAAAAAGCTCTTAGAGTTTGGTATATGTTAGCATATGGATTTGCACGCATGAAAATGACATACAACAGTGTTGGAAAAAAGTCCCTCCTAAATGAAGGCGAGGTTTCCTTTATTGAAAACCAAAACTGTATTTACATATGTACATTCAAAACTATATGTAGGGGGTGTTTTGGCATATCAATGGAAATAAAAGTAAATGAGGGAGATGGAATGGAATTAATTAAAGGAATGGAAAGGGATGGATGGAAGGAACATGTAAGAGTTAGGTAAAATTAGAGCCTAATATTGTATGAGGAAGAACGATGAATAACTAACTCAAATAAAGCAGAGTTTGAATCAGCTAAACAAGAATAAGTAAAAAAGAACACACATGAACAAGTAGATAATCAGAGCTTGTTCATTGTGAACTAGAACAACATATTAATAGTGTTGCAAATAATATCAATGAAAATATTTACATGTAATATTTAAACATATAACTTCTAATGAATATAAGAACATCAAATGCTACAAGAGATAATGAATGGGACACAAAGTTCATATTTCATTAACTCTAAAATGTCTTTACAAAAGAACACAAAGTTTCTTTCTTGAAACAAATCTTGCACAAAAAAGTTTGTTCTTCTCCTCTCTCAAAGTCCCCTTTTATAAATGAGCCCTTGAATTCCTTTTATAACAAAAAAATATGGTTAAGAGGTAGTTAGGGTTTACATAAAAATTAAATAGAGAACTTAAATGAATTTGAATTTTTCAAAAAACTTTATTAAAAGTAACTAAAAATAGAAATCTCTTAAGTTTTCTAAAAAGTGAATTCAACAATAACATAATTCAAAATACCACTTTCAAAACATTTGACAAAAACTAGTGCCTTATCCACTGGGGTGGGGTCCACCTTTCTCAATCGTATGAGAAATGGACTCCCCCAACCATGAGAAAATATAGGAAATCACCCTACCATGTTCTTAGTAAAACAAGGATTTTGATTCTTTGCCAATTCAAAATATTTGAGACTTTGGAATGTCTAGTGCATTTTCTCTTCTTCTAGAAAATAACTCAGGAGAAGACTAGTCTCAAAAAATACCTGCATTTAAAGAATCTTACAAGGTATGGTACATAGGTATGTAATTTTAGATTGGATCTCTTCACAAATATGTTTTATTCTCAAACATTGATCCATAGAAGAAGTGGAAAAAACATCAACAGGAGTATACCTTTCATGTATCAATTTTGTAAACTACTCCACCAGATGTTGTACTGAATTCCTTTGGCTGTGTTCATTGACGAAGGTACAAGGAATATATTCAATGAATACTTTAATGGAAGAGAGTGTGGTATAGGATTCATTGCAAAAATTGTCAAACTAAATTACCAAGTCTTCTAGAATCATTTTCCTAGACTTAGCATGATTTAACCATAGAATTCATGTCATGCGATGATCAAACTCAAGTATCCCCTCTGAGGCTAATCATGTAGATTCCATGCGAGTGAGATCCTGAAGACTTGGAAAAGTATGATCTATTGTTATTAATTCTGTAATGAGGCACTCCTTGAATGGAAACACTGGATCAAGGAAGACATAAATATTCTCAGATATTTTTATCACCTCAGTAATTGTTTTCAACCCACCACTTTCTATCTCAGAAACCCATGACCTTAGAGTGTTCCCTAAAGTGATCACATACTTTGATTGATTGATAATTTCTTGATTTAGGATAGCCACCATCTTTGGAACAGGAAAAGAAGACGCAATTGGACTAATCAAATATTGAACATATGAAATCAATTGATTCTTTTCTTCCTTAAGTTGGGAAATTTGATATTTTCATCTCTCCAACCTTTTAAGCACACTATTCATTGAATCATTTTCAATAACAACATCACTTTCAAAAGTGGTCTTTCCAAGGGCTATCTTCGATACTTTATATTCAGTGACAGTCATGTCCCCATGATCCTTTTCAGCAGTAGGAACTGCAATTTCTTCAAACTTTTCTCCACTATCATCAATCACTACTCTGGAGAAGAATTTAGGATTTTTAGGAACATATTTGTTGGAAAGGGAAGAAAGATATTTCAAATCAATGTTGGCCACTTTAACCAATATATTTATTTCTTTTATTTCAGATTCAACCCAGGTAGATGTTTCATTCATTAATTCGACATAAAAAAGTAGAGAACTAGAAGAAAAATCCTCTTTTCCTTTCTCATGACTAAAACCAGTAGGCAGTTGTTCTGTGGCCTCAATTCTTGGTGAAGTAGCATCTGCAACACATTCTTGATTATGCTCATATTCTTGTGGAATACCCTTATCACTTGGATGTTTGAAAGAATTAGATATTCATACCACTGGTGTTTTCTTAGACTCTGGTGTATGACATTGATGATTTGGATCTTTGGTAGGCCTATTGGAACTCTCAGTGATGTGAATAGATGAGTTTGGGGTAGAAATAACTGAAACACCTTCTTTTCCTTCCCGAAGATGCACACTTTTTACCGATCCTTGAGACACTGCTTCTTTAATAGAGATAGGTTTAGGTAACCACCAACTTTTCCTCTGAGATGCGTGTGATGATGTAGTGCTGAATAGTCTGAAGAAGTTTGTACCACCTTTTTTTGTGTAAATCCTCCTCTCATTGGTAGTTTCTATATTTATGACATATGTTCCTGAAGTGGGAGAGGATTGGCTATTTGATTCTCATACCACATCATAGTCCTTTTAAACACAGGTTGATTCATGACATCTAGAGAAGTTTCATCTCCTCTTCTCCAATCAATACATAGGAGTGGAGTGAAAACCATCCAATCATAGGATGGATCCATAAGATCAATCCCATTATCAGCAAGGGACAAGGGAGGATCCCTCAATCCATAATTTTCTATCTTATCCAGTGTGAGATAAGAAAATTGTCGGTGTCTTACCTCCTTGTCATCCACACATTCTTCCCAATAGTCTTCTATGTTTTCCTTGTGCCTATATCTTCCTCCTAGGGATTTTTCCATGGATTATTTAATATCTAATTGAGCCCTTCTTGTGAAAGGATGTATAGTTATGAGAGACAATTCTTTTTCCATAAGTTTTGCACTGGGAATTTGGATATTTGTATTCTCCAATCTGAATTGGGAAATGAATGCCTCCTTTGCATTTATCCACCAATAGGCAATGGATTTTGAAAATTTGATGTGAAAGTTTCATTAATGCTATTTTATCACTGACATATTTAGGAAGTATGTAAGGATCTCCCACAAACCTATTAACTCGTATATAGGAGTAAGAGGGAAACTTGATAAACCAAGTTCCCCATTATTTTAGCACTTCCTTAGTATCTTCTGAAAATATTTCCTCTGGGTTTCTCCTTAGTGACCAGATTATATAGAATAGGAAAGCATCATTTACCCTCCAGAAATGGTGAGAACCATTCTTGATCTCTAGCTATGGCTAAAAGTTAAAAACACTATTATTTTTAGGACCCATTATACCTCTAGTTGTTAGCCCTGAAAATATCATCCTTCTTGCTACAACATAAATCAAATATGAGGTCATATAAAAATGACATGTCATCCTTACCTCAATCAATTACTTATGGAGAGTAATTCTAATGATACTCACCCAATAAATGAACATCTTTGCATCAAGAATGATATAAATGAACTTATATATCCAAGGATGAAACTTTCTAGCGGAAGGAAGAATAGAAACTCTACCGAGGAGATTAACCATGTATCTCCTATTTCTTCATGAAAATCTACCCAAAACAATGCTTTGGGAATTCTTGAAGTGTGAGTTTTTGGTTTGACCAACCAATTTTTATTAACCATCTCAAAGGATTTTCATACCAGAATTGTTGTGTTGATTCTTGCGTGATGTCATAATTTTCTTCATGAAGTGGCACTCTTAACAAATCCTCTATATGATCTAGAGAATTGAGAGGGAAAGTTTCATCTTTGTCATTAAAAATTCCTTGACACTCAGGAAAATAATGCTTGGGACAAGATAGGACAAATTCGGGCCATTGTATCACAACTAGAAATGTTATCGCTTGAGGTAAGCCACGATGATAAAGCCTTTTTGAAAATACAGTCCTCCCTTCCCATCTTACCCTGTCATAGAATTGAACCATATCCACGTGACCCATATCGGTATCTAAAATATTATCATACGTTGAATTTTTAGACGATGCTGGAACTGATCCTTGATATGCATATTTTAGTGCCGACTTATTAAAACGTTCACCCATTATAATTTTTTTTAAAACAAGGAGTGAAAATAAGACATACACTAGAAAGGTGTCGGGTCTAAGTCTTCGGACCACTGTCGCAGCAAGAATAATACGAATCATTTTATTATTATTATTTTTAAATACAAAGAAATTTAGTGGTACTGAATTCAAAATGATCAGACAAAAAAAATATTAATACTAAGCTCAAATCACCATCCGGGTTAAATACTATTATTTGGAAAACAATTATTTTTCCTAGTTGAGTGTTTTGAATTTTTTTTAAACCTCATTTCATCTTTGTGGTTGCACTTGGATTTCCTAGTAAACACATGACGGATCCTCCATTTTTGCATATGCATGTGAGGCTTATTGCTTCTGATCAATGTATGGGAAGATCGATTTTCCAAATCTTTCTCTTATTCTAGCATTAAATGGTTCATCCTTGCAAACATGAACAATTATTTTGGGTTGTGTAAACTTATTTATCTTCTCCAAAGTATGCATGTATATTTTCCAAAGTGAATGTACAAACTACTAGTTATGCATGCGTGGAAATTGGTTCTTCCTTCCGTGACAACTGGTGTGGAACTCCTGACTGCTCATGCGTGGGCAACTTGTCTTCAACCTGCATGGGAAGTGCATGCGTGGAAAAACTATAAGCATCGAAATTGCTTATGGCTGCATGGAAATTACTTGTGGCTGTGTGGGAAACTTTGAGATGAAATATCTGAGAAAAAAAAATCCATCACGCGGGCCTTCACCTTAGGTGGATGAGATTTCAGGTCAATCTGGCTATTGTTGCATGGGATTCTATTTTGGCCGTGTGGATTTTTTTTGGATCTTCATTTGGTATTACTCCTCCTCTCTAGGCATGGCGTGTAAACTTGTTTTGACCTTCTTCCTCACCTACGTGAATCTTCTTGACTTCTACATGGAATTCGAGAGAAAAAAAAAATGAGTGAGCTTTGTTATTGGCAAATGTCCCCTCCTGGTGTGTGAGCTTTTGTTTTGATCTTATTCCTTCTATAAAAACAACATCAAACAATAAAAAGCTACCAGCTACGTGGACTTTCACCTTTTCCTCTTTGTTTCATATGATATTTTTTTGGGATTCTAGATTAATGTTTGCTTGTGAATAAAATTTCCTTCACCTTTACAAGCGTGGATCTCAGAAACTTCTTGATATTGCTTCCCTCCAAGTGTATGATCTCCTAATATTGTGATCCCATAATGGAGACAAATACCTTGAGCTCTCAAGGTTGCATGGCTCTAGCTAATGCCCATGCCAGGTTTCTATGTGAAAGCCGAGTAGTACCTGTAGAATAAGCTTTTCCTTCTTCTGGCTATGGATATCTGTAATATTTCCTTGTTTCTCCTTCTTCCCAATTTCCTCTGCTTCTATAACCTCTTGTAACCGTCCTCTCAAATATTTATGGATGATGGAAGAAAAATTAAAATTTTCTATGGCAATTGGAAGCGGAAGAAAAATTTCCCCCAACACTTGTTCACGGTAGTTATGAAAAAACAAAAAGAAAGAAAAGTTCTTCCAATTTTGTCAAACAACTTCTATGAAACGAAAGCTAAAATGATTGTGAGAATAAGACAATTTTGATTAGGGAGATAAATCAGGTGAATGAACACTTTGAAATTATATATATATAATGCTTAGTGATTTTGTGAAGTCAAAATTAGCTGACAACAGTTTGTAAAAATTATTTCCTTCTTTAAATTGTTGGGTTTTGTTAATTGTTCTTCTGACAATAATGTATTCATTAAGTAAGAAGGCTTTTATATTATAGTTATACGTATATATGTTTTTCCAATGATTTGTGACAGTTCTACTTTAATTCATAGGATTAAATAGAAATTAAAAAATACTTCAAAATGAATGCGTTAGGTGTCTCACATCATATTCTTTGTATGACTGTATTTCATTTTATTGTTATTTTTTCAAAACACAATATGTAACCAATGTATTGAAATTTTTTATTATGATTGATTGCAAACGTCTTTTTACTTCAATAGAAGTTGGACTAAATATTTATCCTAATCCTGCAATTGAAAAAGTTGATTCTACTTTTAGGTAGTTAGTTGGGAGTTTGATTTATCTAACTATAAATAGAACATATATTTCCTATGCAGTAGGAATTTCTTCCAGCTTTATGCAAGAACCTTATAGAGTTAATTGGAATCTTACAAAAAGGATTCTTAGATATATTAAAGGAAAAATCAATTATGGGTTGCATTATACTAAGAATTAAAATGATAACTTATATAGATTTTGTGATTCTGATCATGTTGGTGATGTATTAGATAGAAAATCTATTTTCGGTTATATATTTAAATTTGGTGTAGGTGTCATTACTTGGTGCTGTAAAAATAAGCCAATTGTTTCTATCTCTTCAACATAAGATGAGTATAGAAGTGCAATAGAAGATGTAAAAGAGGCTTTATGGCTAAAGAGGTTGTTCGATAAGACAAAGATGAAGGATTCAATAATTTTTCGTTTGTTATGTGATAACCAAATCACCATAGGTCTTTCTTAGAATCTAGTACAACATAAAAGGATGAAGCACATTGAGATACATATACAATTCATCCATGAGAAGGTGCTAATAGGTGAGATACATCTCAAGTTCATGTCGACTAAAGAGAAGATTGTTGACATCTTCGCGAAACCCTTGAGTGCTGCAAAGTTTTGTCACCTTCATGAAAAACTTGGATTTTTAGAGTTTTCATTGAGGGGAAGTGTGCATGAAAATGTTACCTCCTAATGAAACTTTGTTTTTGTAAAAATACCTTTGGGCAAGTGTAAAAATACTTTTAGACATGTATACCTCTGCGGATTATTTTTTAGAAAGAAGTGTAGAAAGATCTTAAAGGAAGTCTTCAGTAAAATCTTTAGTTCTATTGAGTTGAATGGTAAACATCCAATACAAGCATATTATTAATGAGGTCCTTGGTTATAAAAAGATGCTATATGCTTGGGTTCAATAACCTTTTATAAGAACCTGTGAGAACATGTAAAACTCACAAATCATACTTAGCCACTGAAGCATCTCTTGGAAAGCTTCTTCACATTGGAGAGATTCCTCATGAAGGAGGCAGCTGTATTAATTGACAAGCTCAAAAGTAATCATGTCATCTTTGTTTAAATAATATCCATCCGAGGTAATAAGGTCTTTGTGTTTTTCCTTAATTTTATGTTTGGTGGTGGTGGTGTGAAAAAAATTTGTATTACAATTACCTTATTGTAGCCAAATCACTCTATATCTATAATGCCAATAAACCTCTCCCTTAGCTAGAGTAATGTTGAATTCACTAAGGAGGGAGAGCTCTTACTAGTGAAGAAGCGAGTATCTATCAATCGATTCAATAGTGGTAGCAATCGAGACTAATTTCTTAGTAAGTGAATCCTTCCTCCCACAAATATCTCCAAAAACATGCAGCTTCTATTTGTTAAGCTCATTTTTGACAAAACTAACCTTCTTTGGAAATTTGTACATCGTCGAGCCCCGAATATCAATCTTCCACCAACTAGAAATAAGGTTATCAAAAATATGGTTATGAAGCCATGAAAGATCAAAGCGGAAAGGAGGATGTTTCTTATTCCTCATCTGTGAAGTTGTGATAAGAAGGGGACAATGATAAGAAGAAATTTTAGAAAGATCCATTAGATACAAATCACAATCAAATCCATAGAGATAAGGAATCCGTCTAGATATATTTGTATATGATTGCTTCTAAGTCTTTGACTAGACCAAGTGTAGGTAGCTCCATGAAGATCTAAGTTAAAATATCTCCTTGTCTAATGAAATCATAAAACAACATACATGTTATTGGTGTTGATACATGTGTCACCTTAATTTTCTCATAAGTACATGGGAGTATTCAAGTCACTAGCTATTTAACAAGGAAGGTGTTTGCAAGTATTATAGAATTCCAAAAGCTCCTTCCAGGAAATTTCTCTTTGATTTTCAAGATTCATGGCATAAATATTTACATCTATCCATCCCATACTAGAGCCAATTTCTCGAAAACAATAGTATCAGACAATAGGTAGTTTTTAAAACACATTCACTAAAAATAGTCTTCGGGTTCTAAAAAGGCATAAACCATCTGAATTACCAACATAGTTCTATGAGAAAAAGAAGGAACTAGGCCAGTATCTCTGGAGCAAAACTTCCTCTTTCAGCTTAGTTTATTGCAACATTAGAATATCAAGACAATGAGTGAGTCTAAAGTCTTTGAGGGTTCTCTTTTTCTAATGGGCATTTAAATTATTTGCATTCCATGAGAAGATATTCATTTCTTTGATTTATGTTTGCCTCCACCTGACATGATAAGAACACCCTGTGTACCTTGGGAAATATTCTAAAATTATTCCTCCTGAAGCTTGGCTTGATTAGAGAGCCTTCATTTGCCTTTTTAGGCCCCACGTTAGGAGTTGGCATGATATTAATTCTGGTCTTTCTTGTAGGCTCGTTCTCTATGGACAGAGAGGCTGAAGAGGAGAAGGGAGGATTCTCCCTTAAAGGAGAGCATGGAAACAAAGCAAAGACATCCAAATAACTGATCTGAGAAAAAACAAACGAAGCAAGAAGCACACGAAGACAAGGGTAAGAGGGGGGAGGAAAGGAAATAAGATACTGACCAAAGAGAGGGAAGCTAAGAGGAATCTCTAGAGAAGGAGAGAAAGATGATGATAATGGAAGAAGGGGAGCTGACGGAGACAAGAAAGGGGTGGAAACAGGAATAGTCAACGAAGACATAAGGTAGGCAGGAATAACTAGAGATGACGAGGGCTCTAATAGAAGAGGAACAAAGAGAGGGGTAAGGCCAGTAGAACAAGCAAGAAACTCACCCACTTCAAGAAGAACATCAAAAGGATTTGAAGTTCTGACCTCCATAGTGACTTTGGGATCAAAGTTGCTTTTATTCTTAGGGGTATGGGTTTTCTCTTTATATTTTGGTTCTAGCTAGGAAGGGAAAACTTGAGCATGATGGAAAATGCTATTATAGAAGGTACATGCCTTAGGAATGTATTCATAGTCTATGGGTTGAACCCAATTGGCAAGATCAGAGTCTAGTACAATGGAAGATGGCAGAGGAGAGATAATATCATCATTAACACATAATATATCTTGAATAAATCTGGTGCCAACTTTAGTTGCTTGATCAATAGCTATTAGGGAGCCAATGGATAGTGTTATACCTTCAATGACATCTGAATGCCAAAAATCCAAAGGGAGCTTAAGCTTAAGGAGGTAAACCTAGATCGGAGCTTGGGTCATGGTTTCTGTTTTAGCAATGAACCTAGGAATCCAACGTCGCAGATAGAAATCTCTCCTTCCAAAAAACAAGGGTCCCCCAACAAAGCTCTCGCAAAATCTTCCTTATGGGAGAAAGTAAAGAGCATAAATCCATTTGAAAGGGAAACAATATCAACCCAGCCATAGGGAGCCCAACTAATCCATACCCATTTTCGAATCTCCTCCAAAGGCGGCCTTTGACCCATTAGTTTATCGATCAACGATACCTCCCTTGACGCTTATGTAATTTCAGTAATCGAGGAAGGCATTTGGGAAGACAATGTCCCATCAACTCACTATACAAGAAACTTTCCAGGTGGGGGGAATTTCAAAGAGCTAGACACAACCTCCTTTTGAGAGCCAAACGAGATAGGAGCAAAGGCGTTAGGGAGGTCAGGAGGAGGGTTCAGGGATGGACTAGTTGGATCCGACATTGCAGCAGAAACTAGAAACAACAATTTTTTTTAAAAAATTTACAGGGCGGGCACTTTTTTTGCAATGGTATGCAACTTATAAATTAGAAATTAAATTTAATAAACATTAATAAACCAATAAATTTTATTAAAGATACAAAAATTTGAAAATAAAATTTATAAATTTTAAAAAGTAAATCAATAAAAATAAATAAATTATTCATAATTAAAAAAACAAAAAATAAAAAAGTATTAAACGTGAAACAATTATAAAAATTAAAAGTTACAAAAATTATATTATAATAGATTAATAAATTAATGTATTAAAAAATTAATACTTAATATTTACAATATTTAAAATTAAAAAAAATTAAAAAATCAGTATTACATACTAAATTTAATTGAACTCACTAAATTTTTTTTTTTTTTTTGAAATTTACAAATTAAAATTTAAAAAAAAAAACAAAAAGAATATGGATTTATATTTTTTTTGAAAAAAATAAAAAAGTAAGAATTAATTAAAATGAAAAATTCGTAAAATTCATAAAAATTATTAAAAATGAGAAAAGATTAAACATTAAATAATAATAAAAATAACAAATTTAAAAATTAAAAATAATAAAAAATCAAAAATTAATTATAATCAATTATAATAAAACAACTAAAATTACAAAATAAAATTAATTGAAATTAATATTACAAATTAAAATTATTAAAAATTTAATATTTAAAATTAAAACATAAAATAAATAATGATTAAAAACAAAATCAATAAATTTTTAAAAAATAACAAAAAATAGTAATTAATAAAAATGAAAAATAATAAAATTTACGATTTAATTAAAATTAAAAATTACAAAAAATTAAAAATTATTAAAAATTAAAAAGTAAATTAAAATTAAAAAGTAATAAATTTTAAATTTAATAAATTTAAAAATCAGAGACGAATAAAATAAAAAATAAAAAATTAAATAAAGTTGATAAAAGTGAAAAACTAATAAAATTTAAAATTATAATTAATAAAAATTAATATAAATATAAATTATATTGTTTATAATTTATAATATAATAATTTATAACATCAATAGTCATCATCATCATAGTCTTCTTATTCATTTTCGTTTTCATCATCATCATAGTCATCATCACGATTGTTATCATTGATATAATCATCAAAATATCGTGTTCGTGATTGTCATCTTCAGAGTCACAGTCACTTTCATATGCCATCATCATTATTAATGTCAAAATTGTTATCATACATGTTTAGGGTTTATGGTTCACAAAATTGTGGTTTTGTACATGTTTTAAATTTGAATAATTATGATTATTATTATAATACATATAATTATGGTCAATGTTTTTGTCTTCATCATCATCATCATCATAATCGTTTTCATCATTCTCATTGTTATTTTCGTTGTCATCATCATCTTCATTGTGACAATCATCATTGTCATTGTTAACTATGTCATCATAGTTGTCATCTTTATCATCCTCATCACCATCATTTTCATCATTATCGTCATAATAATTGTCATCATTATCACCACCATTACGACCACCACCATCAACATTGGTGCATCATCATCATGGTGAATATTAATTTTATTAGTAATATCTATATTATTATTATAGTTTATAAATAAACAAATTTCTTTGATTTCATGTGTAATATTGATGTTGTCATTATTATTTAAAATATTATTAGTCAATTTTCGTTAATAGTGATAGTGACATCGTCATCATCGTGATCTTCGTTATTGTCTTATGTTTTTCATCATCATCGCCATCATTGTCGTTGGTATTGTCATCATATTCATCATCATTATTAACACCATCATCACCACCACCATCAACATTTTCGGCACCACTATCATCGTGAATATTGATATTATTATTAGAATTGGTGAATAAAATATATCTTATGATCTTATCAATATCAATATTAATGATATTATTATTATTTAAAATATTAATATTAATATTAGAATTTTATTAACAATGAAAATGACATCATCATCATCAACATCATCGTTATCATCATGGTTATTATACTCTTAGTTGTGACCATCATCCTCGTAGTCCTTGTCATCATGATCACAATTGTCTTCGCCATCATCGTCTTCATCATTTTCATTTACATTGTCATCATAGTTGTGGTCATGATTGTCATCATCGATATAATCATCATTAAATTGTGATTGTCATTGTCATCTTCACTCTCATGGTCATTATCATCTGCCATCATAATTACTATCATAATATTCATTATCATACATGGTTAGGGTATATGGTTCACAAAGTGTTGTTTTCTATAAATTTTTGTATTGTGTAGGATGAGTGTTAATTTTGAAAATCTCACATTAATTTTTTATGGATTCAATGATTTTAAGGTTTAACATTATCATTTATGTTGTATCTACTATTCCACTGGGGTCAACTGTAAATTGTAAATAGGACAAGTAAAGAAAACCCTGCATGTGATCCTAAACATTATTCATGAGTTTTATACTACCCTAAATTCAAAGACTAAACACTAATGTAACTCTATAAACACTCATGCAATGATATAAATAGAAAAATCTATACCCTAGACACAAACCCTAATCTCAAGCCCACATATAGAATTTAGGGTTTACATATTATGTTTAGGGTACATAGGGTTTATTGGTTAGGAATAATTTTTATTGTTTGTGCCTATAGTTTAGGGTTTATATTTTACATCTTAGGTATATGTTTAGTTTTTAAAAATTGTACTTTAAGTTTCATTGGTGCTCGCATTTATCCTCTAGCTTTTAGGGTTTGGAATTTAATGTGAATAGTTAATATTTAAGTTAATGTTTAAATGGTTCCACATTTAGTATTTATGATTCATCATCATTGTCATCATCATCATCATCTTACAAATAATAATTATCATCATCATCATCATCATCATCACACCACCATCTTTATTTTATTCATCATCATCATTAACTTAATTGTCATCATCATCAATTATCATTGTTAATCATCATGATCATTGTCTTCATAATCATCATCCTCAACTTATTATCACAACCATGAGAAAAACCATTGATGATGGTGGTGGTGATAGTGATGATGGTGGTGGTGGTAGTAGTGGTGGCGATGTTATCATTCACATTTACTTGATTGTGGTATGGAGGTTATAAGGTTTGTGTTAAATTTTTAATGATGAGCCTTTATGTTCATTCTTTATGGTTTACAATATTGATTGTAGGGTTTTGTTCCAATGGTTTATGATATATAGTTAACGATGTCATATAAATGTTTACATTGTTATTAAATGAGATAAATCAATGTTTAAAACCTTAATGTCATGTTTATATTTACGATACCTAGTTTATGATATCATATAAATGTTTACAATGTTATTTGATCTAAGAAATTGGCATCTAAAATATGTAAAACATAACATGTTGTTTACATTTAAGATTTTTTTTAAGGATTTAATGTATAGTGTTTAGATTTTCTATTTAGAATTTATGGGAATACATATGAGTCTTGTTATAATTGATGATGATCCTCTTCCATTTAGGCCATTTTAGGAGTGTTTAATGTTGTGGAAAGAGTGGTTAAGGAATTGTATTATCATTTACACTTTCATCATTGTGTTATGTAACTTGTGAGGTTTGTGTTAAGGGTTTAGTGATGAGTGTTTATGTTGAGTCTTTAGGGTTTATGGTATAATCTGCAAGGTTGTCTTTTTTTTCTTTATAATTTATAGTTTACCATATCATATAAATGTTTACATTGTTATTCAATGTTATTTATTGGAATAAGTAACTGTTATGCATAATCACGTAGTACAACATCACGAAAGAGTAAATATTCGTGTATGATATAAATTAAGTGCAATATCTAGTCATGTTATTAACATCTTTGTTAATTTTAAGTCACAAGTAGCGAGGATTTTATTTTTTATTACAATTTTGATTTTCATTAATTATATTTCAAAATTGTATAGATTATAGCGGATGGTTGCATTTTAGCATCATACTTTGTTGAAAGAATTCTTTGAACAAATTACATTTTGTACACATTATGCTGAGTGTGATCGTTGTTTTCATAATACTTAAAATGTACATTATTCATAGAGAATATTGATGTTTTGAGATATATAGGAAATATAAATATTGAACATTCATACTAATAGAAGCTTTAGATTACTATCTATTGTCCATTTATATAGCGATTTAAATGATATTTTTCAATGCATGTCTCTTGATATTTTTTCTTTGTATTTGATATGAAACTTGAAGTTTTAATTAAGGTTTTATTTCTTAAATAAATTACTACCCAAATTAATTAGGGACTCATAATACAAATATATACACCATCCAATCATATTTTTAAATTCAACAATAATTAATCTCAAAATCTATACATTTGTTAACCACAACTCTTAAAATTCATAAATCTCTTCACATCTATTCGTAACTAATTTGGGAGAAGCCTCATTCGATTTATTCATTGATTTTCAACAAAATCGATCTCTCTGTAGTATGTAAGATAAAAAGTAAAACCGAATTTCACAATTCTTTATGCTTTTCAGAAACAAAATTTGAAATTGTTATTAAAAAAGATGAAGAAAATCACAGAGAAATGGGGAATGACAACTTGTAAGCATTATGGAACTATAACATACTAAATATTCAGTCTTTTTGGTCACTCTTTAAAAGACATCTAATAATAATGGTGAATGGTAGATCAAGGTACCGCTAGCCATTTCTAAAATGCGACAGGATTGGCATATAACTTGCCAGCCTAGGCAATCCAAACCAAAAATGCATTGTATAAAGCCCATCGTAACTACTAAATTGGTTGGAGAGAAAAGCATTGTAATTGGACGTGGCTAGACATACATCATTTCCACAACATTGTTACATTTGGAAACAATTTCACACTTGAATTTATCACAGGAAAAAAAGCACTTGGACGAAAGAAAAAGTATTTAGTGGACAAAACACATTGCTTAGTTTCTCAAAAACAGACAATCAAAACAAGGTACGAGTTATGGTTGGAAATGAGTGTCTTCAATTTGCAAAGGGTTTAAGTGTGCATCAACTCTTATATTGAGTTTTCCTCTGAGAGTTGAACTAATGCGGATCCTCTTTTGGCGTCAGGATTTCAAAATTATAGCAGCCCCCTGCTTGCATTAACATTTCATCAATTGATATATAATCATAAAATAAAAGTAGAGATGAGTAATAATTACTTGAAATTTTACACTCTGAGAACACACAGAGATCTTGATAGATTATCTTGTTGTACATTTGAAATATCTTCATCTCTTGGATACAAATCTGTATGGCTTTTTCGAAATCCTTCCCGTAACATATTAACATAGATTATTAACAATGTGCAACTTTAGAAGTTTGCGGGTTCACTTTGCCATTGTGATTTCCTACCCCAAACCTGTAACACTAACTTTTGGAAATGGTGGGTGTATCGATAAGTGGCCATGCCCGTAATGGCAACACGACTTGCAGATTTGGCCACACACTACGTATTACATAAATGCCAAGCTAAAGAAAATAAATGTAAACCTAAACAAGGCAAAAGAAAATAGTTGAACAGTTTGCAGATTCTTTCTATTAATTATTATTATTATTATTTATTAATAATTTATTTGTTATTTTTTATTATTCATTAATAATTAATATTTTATGACATTTGTCAAATAATCTATGGAAAAGAGCAGCGTGTGTTGACTTATGTAGGTAGGCTTAAATATTTTTCTTATTCACATACTTTTTAAAAATGCATATCTCAGTGATAGAAATTAAAATTTAAACTGCTAAATATAAAATAAAAAATAATTTAAAATTAATTCCTTTGTAAATCTCATCTACTGTCTGAATCTCGTAGAAACGTTATTAAATTTAAATTTAATTCAAATCACACTGCAAATTTGAAGAGAGGACAACAAGTTTGGAATGAAAAAAAAAAGTAAATTTACAAAATAATATATTTGGATTGCCTATATTTCATACAAACTTAATTTCTAACCTGTATTATAGTAACCATTGCCTATATTTCATACAAACTTAATTTTAACCTGTATTATAGTAATGTGTATTGAAATCAAAGAAAATTAGACTTCAATATCAATACAAAAATAATAGAATATATTTACCTCTCAGATCTCAGCATTGAATGGTAGGAGAGACAAACCTATTCTTTGTTTCAGTGCAAACTTTATGTGAAGAACCTATTCCATGTTTTACTGCAAAATTTTGATTGATTTGGTAAAATTAAAAATGATAAAAGTTATGTTAAATTGTTTTGGATGATTGTATGAAAAAATTATAAATTGATAGTTTGTTAAAATTATAAATTGCACATGGAAAATTGCAAGCAGGCGTTATATTTATGACAATGAATAACTAGCCGAAACATGTTCGGCATTCTTAAAAGAATTTGTTTGTCAATTTTTTTAGAACAGGATATTCACATTTTCTTTGATTAATTCGCAAAACTAAGTCAGTGTACTGTACACCATTAATGTTTTTATTATTGCGAGTTCAATTAACTAATTTAACTTATAAAGCATATCATAAACAATATTATACGTGGATTAGAAGTAATTAAAATAATATAATCTTTGATTACAAATGGTTTGAGATTGAAAGTTTGAATATGTAAAATGCTCACACCATAAGTGTGTACTCTCTGCAAGCTTGTCAAGAATCAAAATACATTCCACGTTTTGGTGCACTAAACATAATTGTAAAACAATCACATAGTCAATGTGATTGTTTTACAATTATGGAGGGTATGGAAGGGAGTGACGAGTCACAGAGTAAAGGAAAGTGTGGTGGGTAATAGGATCATAGTGAAATAAAATGTAATCACATAAATACAAGAATTGTACAAATTGCATAAGAAATATGTGTGGGAGAGTTTGGATAACCAGTGCATTATATAACAGAGAATGCAGTAGAAAGGTGCAAGTGCAAATGAGTAAATAAATAAAAAGAATATTTAAAGTGCATGATTTCTGTAGAGAAATAAAAAACCTAGAAATTACCATGATTTGAATGTTGTGGGCGCAATGCCATGCCGATAAAACCTTTAATGCTAGAATATCATGAATAAGAAAGGGAATGATCTCTGTTAAGATTGAGTTAATTGTACCATGCTATTTCAACATACGATATATTCATTTTTCAGCATACATGAATTTATATTTCAAAAGACTAACCTTTCCAAAAAAAGAAAAATGATTTTTTTTTTTTTTGATATTCCACAACTGTTAACAAAATAACAAATGATAGATGAGTATGATGTAATAACAATCATAAATCTCGCCTAGTTTACAGTTTGAGTTAGATCATAAGGAAAATATGTTGGGACATACTGAAGTCGTTCGCAAAAGCAAGGATATTTTTGACCCTGACATTGTTGTCTACACAATTATCACTTATACTGACGCTGCTCTTTTTAGGAAAAAGATTCGCAAGTTTCCTGCGCATATCAATATCTTATGCCATTAAGTACTTATCAAGCTTCTTGATTGTAAATTCATTCACCATGTTGGCTGCTAATGATGGGTTTAAAATATCGTCCCAATCATAAATAAGGTTACGCTTGCCATTCGAATTTATATCATATTTTGTATCTTGAATCTCATTTTATAAAAGGAGATTCAAAACGATAATTTCCCATTACGTTGCATTGATTCCATTGTTCATTCCACGCAACCTTGTGCAATAATAACCCAAGTGGACAGGTTCTCAAGATAGAATGAAATCTAAGTGGCAGAAGATCAACATAAGACTACATTAACTACTAAATGGAGCACTTAATGCTATGTAAAAATTCCTTTCGGCCTTAAAAACGTTGGGGAAACCTAGTAACAAGCTATGACCCATATATTCACAATCTTATTGATATAAAGATTGATGATGCTTATGTGGATGAACTACTTCTCAAGATTTTTACTGGGTAAATGGTCATTCTGCCTAGGCACTTGACTATGGTAGAGAGCTGATATTTTTTTAGAATATGGAAAAGATAGAAATGATGATATATTAAATCACATATCTATTAATAGAAAGGAGAAATAATAAAAAAGCACAAGTTAAGCAACTACAAACATGGTAGCCATTGGAGGAAGAGGTAGAGGATTCTCTTTAACACCTTAGATGATATAGTAGCATTTTTATCTAGGATTATTTCCCAGCCACATTGAGCCTAATCTTTTTCCTTGTGCCTGTAGGATACTTCTAGGGAAAGTTTAAGAAACTTTCTAAATGATTCACGTCCGAATTGTCACCAACAAAACTACCACTGCCATCATCTCCAAAAATGGAATCATTCCATCCACTACCACCACCAACACCATGAGAACTATCACCACTGTTTTCAACACCAATGTGGTTTAAAATCCACCTCATACAACCCCCATGAAAGGGAGGTCGAACCCAGTATTAAAAATCCTCCATTTTCTATAGAAGTGATGAAAGGGAAGACTTATGTAGTGCCCACTCCTATTCTACACTATTTTTTATTATGTTGACATTACTGATGGATTGATACTTAGACATTTTGATTATTATATTTTGAGAACTAGTTGATAGACTATGTAGATACTTGGACTATTGATGTAACACACGTAAAAATGACGTTCTAAGAACACGCTACAACCCAACACTTAACCTGAAAATTGTGACTATTTTTTTCTGTTACAAGGACAGGGTAGAAGGATAAAACAGGTTACAAGGATTTTAATCCCCTAGGGTACAACAACTAACTAACAACACTAAAGTCCACTTTACAATAGAAGGACCAGGTCTAACTAAAAGGTTAACATGTTTTCAAATTCACCTCTAAGGTCCATTAATCAAATATTCAATAGAAAGGTACCAAGGATTAATTTACTTAATTAAATATTCTCTTCTCCTTAATAATGTTATTTCCTAATTAGGTTAACCTCTTACACAATTATTATAAAACATTATCTTAAAACTTAAGAGTCTTTTCTATTATTAACTAAAGCTTGATAAGGACTATCAAAGGTTTAACACTCTTGGGCAATAAAATAGCCCCACTCCCAAATTACACATACCCCTAAAGTTTTTTGAAGGCAACATTAATAAAATTCATGTTCACTTAACAAAGGTACGGTTGATCCTTCACCTTTAGATCAAATCAATTTCAACCCTAAATCCTAGGGTTACAAACAAGCCCTAAATTTCCTTATGAATTTTTATTAAAGTATTTCCTTTATTCTTTTCCATCATTTGGTCTATTTGTTTTGCTAAAAATGCAGGTTGGAGAAGAGGAGGCCATGGGGGCAAGGAGGAAGAATTCATGGAGGATTCTACAAGGGCCAAGCTTTGGAAGGTTTTGATTGTAGGTTTCATGCTGTTTTCATTTTCATTTAAGGATTGGGAGGGTTCTCTTTCCCCATTCTAGTTTTATTTCAAAACATTGTATTTGGGTTCTCAAATTTGGGGTAAACCTTACCCCATTGTTATAAATGAAAAATAGTAGTTTTAGATCCACCATTGTAAGTTTTACTAGCCAATCTAAGGGTTTTAATCATTATTTTTATTGCTGGTAGTTAACAAATAAATTTTACATTTTATAAATTTGTATAACTAGTTAAAGTTTTCACATAGGCACGGATCCACGGAGTTTTGTCGTAAGTGACAGAACCACCGCCTAAAGCAGAGTAGTAGTCCTAGGACCGCGCTGATTGGGGACAAACCACGGACCACCACCCTATTGAATGACGGTTTTGAGACCTCCGCCTTAGCTTGAGCGGTGGTTACGGGACTGCCACTCTACATAGGGTAGCGGTCATGTTTATGAAAAATAGAACCTTTATGCTGAGATTTTCACAAAACCAAATTTTACTATAAAGTTCTAAAATACATTTTGAACTTGAATTTTATGCTCTCAAGGTTTCCAGTTTTGTTATTCCTTTCCATTTGATCATTTCTTGATTAAAATAACTCTTTTAAAACATTTTGAAACCCACTGGAATCAATAATAACTATAAGATCTATTCCATGTTGTTCAACTAACTTTCTTTGAATTCTAAGAGCAAAATAACATGATTTGAATCTAACTTCACATTGTTATTTTCTAATACAAAAATCAATATTTCCAACACAATAAACTTCAAACTTGTTCTCTCTTTCATTTCACTAAAATGTACATACATTCAAAATAGCTAAAATAAATTTAATTTTCCATTCAAGTTTACTATGCATGCAAGTTCAACTTCTTACAACTTCTACATTTCCTTCTTTCTCATTTACAACATTAAAACTATTTGAATGTAAACTCTCCTTTTCACAATGCAACTTCCATCTAAAATTTTACAACATATATCCATTTTGATCATTTCTCTTTCCCTATTACATTCTAATAAGAAGGAAATTCCTTTCTTTACAATTTTACAATGAACTACTACAAATATTAATACAACTTGTATTTCAACATTTCTTTTAACACATGAATAGATTTAAAATTTTCCATTTTGAGTGGGAAACAAAAAGGCTCTTCTCAATAAGGGAAACTTTAAAAACTCCAACAAACTTCAAGCTCCACAATTCCACAAGGTAGCTCCTCCAAGATTTGTTTGATTCACAACAAAATGGGAGGAAAGGGAACACTCTCCACCCAACCAAGACATCCAATGAAGAGGAGAAGCCATCATCTTCATTGGCCACCGATCCCCAACCAAATCACAATGGGAGATGATTTAAACACATAACAACAAGATTCCACAATAATTGAAAAAATAGTTTCACATCCATTCCATTCACATTCAAACACAACAACTACACAAGAAAAAAGGCCCAACAAAACAATAATAATACAAGGCTTATAAAGAAATCTAAAAGAGAGAGACCTATGGGGAGGCCACGTATGCCTCTCAATGGGAATGGATGCCCACCTAAAAGCCTTCAATGCATGTCTCAAATCCCCTAAAAAACTCTTATGCCTCCCTCAAGTACCCCTTATACCTTCATATACTTTTATTCCACACTCAATCTCTTATGCCTCCCTCATAAGAAGAAACAAAAAGAAATGCAAGCATTCCTCATACAGGGTTGGGCACCAAACCTAAAATCCCTCCAACAAGAAATTAAACTCTTATGCCTCCCTACATATCAACATCGATATCAAATGTCTCTAATAATCCACATGCATCATATATGAATCGAAATCAACAACAGTCAAGTATCTCTTACATATAGTGTCATGCTAAATCAAAAGTCTACAACAATATCTATAAGTGTAGTTGACAGTAACAAAATAAAAGAAAAAGGTGTCGAAGGGAAGTGGGAACTACATCCTGCTCCCCTTAGACTCGAATTCCTCCTGGAAGTCACTAGAGAAGGTGTGGGAACTGCACTAATAGAAATGTAGCATCCTCCTATATAGCTACAGTCTCATCATATTTATCCCATTGGACCTGAACCTGGTCAATATCTCTACCATGAAGACCCAGGGTCCTATGCTCTATAATGCAGATGGGCTCCACTATCACCTGCCCATAATCCTACACCTGCAATGCAGTCCAATCTAGCATGTGAGAAGGATCTGAAATATATCTCCTAAGAACAGAAACATGAAACACATCATGGACGTGAGACAAGCTGGGTGGCAACACTAGACGATAGGCTAAGGGACCGATACACTCTAAGATCTCAAAAGGATCCACAAACCTAGGAGAAAGCTTAGAACCTTTTCCATAACGGATAGGGATCTTATGTAATTTGACTTGAAGAAACACCTTCATGCCCACCTCATAACTATGATATGTCCTAAGCTGGTCCGCATACTTCTTCTTCCTATCCTGTGCCTCCTGCAATCTTTATCTAACAAAAAAAACCTACTACTCCATGTCCTACAATAAGGTTGGCCCAAGAGAAACCCTATCCTCTAACCTATCCCAACTAAGAGGTGTCCTACACTCTCTGCCATACAATGCTTGAAAAGGAGCCATGCCTATCAAAATCTGAAAACTATTATTGTAGGAAAACTCCACCAAGTATAGATACTCCTCCCATCTTGAGCTGTGATCCATAACATATATTCTAAGCATGTTCTCCAGGATCTAATTACCCTACTTTGGTTTCCCATCTTTCTTAGGGTGATATGTTGTACTGAAATTGATCCTCATCTCGAGAGCATACTTGATGTTGGTCTAGAAATGGGAAGTGTACAAAGGATTATGGTCACAAATGATCTTCCGTGAAATCCCGTGTAATCTGACAATCTCATCAAGATATAGTTGTGTCACTACACTAGCTATGTAGGTGGTCTTCACAAGAGAAAAATGAGCCACTTTCATTAATTTATTCACCATGACCATAATGGCATCGTGGTGGTATCTTGACGTTGGTAACCCAACAATGAAGTCCATGGAAATGGTATCCCACTACCATTCTGGTATGGCATGAGGAAAGAGAAGGCCAACTGGATGCTGATGCTTGGCCTTCACCCTCTGACACTCTAAATAATGTGACACAAACTAAGCCACGTCTCTCCGAAGTCCTTTCCAATGGTACAACTATTTCAAAGAGGCGTGCATCTTCTTCACCCTGAGATGGGCTGAATAAGATGCATGATGGGCCTTTGTTAAAATTTCCTGTCTAGAGTCTCCATCTCAAGGAACGTATATCCAACCTCTGTGTCTAAGAAGACCATCCGTCTCTAATGAAAATCCATCAAATCTACCCTCAAGGGGCCTCTAGGACTCAATCTCTACTTTGGTTGCAAGGTAGAAGTTGTCATGAGGAAGCTGCTATAAAATCATGCTCCGTAAATATGTAAATAGTGAAGTAGCCATAGCCACATGTATCTGTCTGGTCAAAGCATATGTAACTACATTCTCCTTCCCCTTCACATGATCTATCTCCATATCTTACTCACAAAGCAACTCCATCCAATGCTGCTAACGATCGTTGATATTGGGTTATGTGAAGAGGTGGTGAAGACTCAAGTGATCAATCCTGAGTGTAAATCTCTTGCCAAGGAGGAAATGGCTCCACCACACTAAGGTGTGCATAACTACTGCAAGCTAAAGATCACAATTTGGATAATTGAGCTCATAATCCATGAGTTTGCGTGATCTAAGAAAAAGCCTAGAACTCACCTTGAGTATCTAGAACTGCAAGAATAGGTGCTTGTAATATCATTCCAAACCCATGAAGTTTCACACAAGTCCTCGGTCACATTGGTGGGTGTTGGCCAATCCATGATAGCTTGAATCTTGGAAGGATCAACTGCAATACCTTCCCCATAAATGATGTGGACAAAATACTGCACCTCTGTCTAAAAGAATTCACACTTCTCCAAGTTCCTGTAAAGATGTTGCACATGAATACACTGAAGAACCTGACAAAGGTGCTCCTCATGCATGCATGAGTAAATTATAATTTTGTTAATGAAAATGAGCACGAAGCGATCTAGAAAATTCCTGAATACCGCATTCATCAAGCTCATGAACATTGTGGGGGCATTTTTCAGACCAAAAGGTACCAGTGTGAACTCGTAGTGGCCATATCTCGTATGGAAGGAATTCTTATGAATAGCTACCTCCATAATCCTCAGTTGATGATACCCTGAATTAAGATCTATCTTATAGAAAACTCTATCCCCCTTCTTCTAATCAAACAAGTCATCAATGCATGGAAAGGGGTAACGATTCTTGATCGTTACTTTGTTCAGCTGGTGGTAATCAATACACAACCGCAGAGATCCATCCTTCTTGTTCATGAAGATCACCAGTGCACCCCAAGGGGGTACACTAGGATGGATTAAGCCTTTCTCTAGAAGGCCCTTAAGTTGCAACATGAGATCACATAGCTCGGGAGGAGTCATCCTATAAGGAGCTCGTGAGATAGGATCTGCACCCGAAACCAAATCTATATGAAAATATATCTCACGTGGGGGAGGTAACCCCGATAGCTCCCCTGGAAACATATCAGTAAACTCCCTCACGATGGGATTGTCATCAAGGGATGGTCCACTAGACTAATCCTCAGATCTGTCACTAACTGTAACAACATACATCTGACAACCCCATCACACACCCCACTTAAGCTGCATAGCAGAGATGGTGTGAATATAAATGGGCCTCCTAACCCCTGCTATCACTGAATCCCTTCCTAAATCATCTATATAAGCAATAATATTATGGTAACAGTCCACTATGGCTCTGTGTGTAGACAACCAGTCCATACCCAAGATGACACCATAGGAACCTAATGGAAGGATTTGAAGATCCGAGGTAGTGGTGAAGGGTCCCAAATCCACTACACACTCCTTAACTAAGGAGTCTACAGAAACTTTGGCTCCATAAGCAATCTCAACATCCCAACTACGACCCTACCTAACTGCCACCAGCTTGTAACACTCTACTAAGGATGGTGTAATAAAAGAATAAGAAGATCCAGAATGAAATAATATAGAGGCAGAAACACCACCAATACTATCTGTCATCTTTATCACAGTACTCTGGTGCTCATCTTAGCAGTTCTTGATTGTTGCGTAAATCCGATGACTCTGTGCCATATCTCCAACAATAGGCTCTAAGATCTACATCTTATCCTTGTTTCTAGGGTTCTATGGGTGCTCTCTCCAATGGTGTCCAGAAACTCCACAACCAAAACAGCTGCTTGGTCCTCTCCAGTAGGATGCAGTCGCATTTGGTACTCTAGATATTTGTGCTATAGATCCTGACGACCCGAATATGGACTGCTAAGGTCTCTGCTGATGAGATTTTGCTAACTGAGCTCTATATACCACCTGTGTCCTGATGGGACCCCCAGGAGGAGGCCACATACTCTGCCCCCTCTGTGTGTCGAATCTCTGAGGAGGTCTGTAAGGTGGGCAGGTTTGCTACTGCTACTAAGATGGCCTGAAGGAAGATTTTCCTATACTCTATCTAACACAAGGAGGACACACTCACACCCTCAATCTACTATCATGCATCTAATAGATGTGGCTCCAAACTCTATCTCTAGCATGTTGCATCTTTCCATGTGTCTCTTCTGCAATCTAGGCCTTCTCCATGGCCTCTATAAAATTTTTTGGGTAGTGAATTCATACCGCACCACCCAAATCCAATTTTAGGCCCCCATATGAACCTGTGTATCTGTACCTACTCATCCTGCATATAGTCGACATAATGGAGTAGATCCAAAAATTGACTCTTCTACTCAGCTGCGGTCATAGATGCCTGGCAGAGATCATGAAACTCATCTATCTACTGTTGAATAAACCTCCTGGGAAAGTACCTAATCTTGAAATGCTCCTCAAGAATCTCCCACGTAATGGTCTCTGAATCAACATGGAGCTTCTGTTCCTTGGTTCTCCACCAGACTCCTGCTCCATCCCCCAGAAGATGGATTGCAACACAAGATTTCGTGTTGCTAGTACAAGGGATGAGCTTGAAGCATCTACCCAGGCTCACCAGCCAGGCCTCTACCTGAAAATCTCATGTATCTCAGGATTAATGAGATGGCCGTAACTTTAAGATCTCACCTGATATGGTCTACAGTCGATGACTGATGACCCCTAGGTCTCTCTACATGCTCCTCCCTCTTTCTAGGGCTTTGAGATCTGTCCCTATGTCATGAAATCCTATCTCCATGCCCTCTCTATGGTGACTCTGCCCTAGGTGACTCCACATAGAAGTTCTCTTCCCATTCTCCTCACTATATCGAGGATATTCTTTAGCATTAACTGATGACTCCATATCCTGACTCACATGTCATCCTCCTAGGGACCCTCCGCGTATAGTAGAATGAACGTCCTAAAGCGTTTATAAAATATATGGAAAATTGGCTGGTACAACCTGATCTAACGGTGGTATACCTAGGTCTATGTGAAAATACCCCTTGTCTGGTCTGCGCCTCCTGCACAAACCAAGGCAAGAGTTAGTTCATCATTTAAGGTTTTGTTTCAGTTTTCTAAGTTTTCTAAAATTGAATGCAAATATCAACTAGTGTGGTTTTCTAGATTTAAAAGAAATTTTTTGCAGTAGGTTATAAGTTCATGTTTCAAGTTTTTTAGGTGTGCCCAGTGGTCCAAGCTTTGAACCCACGGCTTTGATACCAAATGTAATGCCCACAAAAACTACTATCTAAGAGCACGGTACAACCCAACACTTAACCTAAAAATTACGACAAATTGTTTTTTTGTTACAAGGACAAGGTAGAAGGATAAAATAAGTTACAAGGATGTTAATCCCCTAGGGTAAAACAACTTACTAACACCACTAAACTCCACTTTACGTTAGAAGGACCAAGTCTAAATAAAATGTTAACATGTTTTCAAATTCATCTCTAAGGTCCATTAATCAAATATTTAATAGGTAGGTACCAAGGATTAATTTACTTAATTAAATATTCTCTTCTCCTTAATAATGTTAATTCCTAATTAGGTTGACCTCTTACACAATTATTATAAAACATTATAATAAAACTTAGAGTATTTTCTATTATTAACTAAATCTTGATAAGGACTATCAATGGTTTAACATTCTAGGGCAATAAAATAGCCCCACTCCCAAATTACACATACCCCTAAGGTTTTTAAAGGTAACATTAATAAAATTTATTTTCACCTAACAAAGGTAGGGTTGATCCTCCACCCTTGGATCAAATCAATTTCAATCCCAAGATCCTAGGGTTACAAACAAGCCCTAAACTTCCCTATGACTTTTAATTAATGTCTTTCCTTTATTTTTTTCCCTCATTTGGTCTATTTGTTTTGCTAAAAATGTAGGTTGGAGAAGAGGAGGTGATGGGGGCAAGGAGGAAGAATTCATGGAGGATTCTACAAGGGCCAAGCTTTAAAAGGTTTTGATTGTAGGTTTCATATTGTTTTCATTTTCATTCAAGGATTAGGAGGGTTCTCTTTCCCCAATCTGGTTTTATTCCATAACATTGTATTTGGGTTCTCAAATTTGGGGAAAACCCTACCCCATTGTTATAAATAAAAAAGAGTCATTTTAGATCCACCATTGTATGTTTTATTGGCCAATCTAAGGGTTTTAATCTCTTTTTGCTTACTACTAGTTAACACAAATTTTACGTTTATAAATTTGTAAAACTAGTTAAAGTTTTCACACAGGTGCAGATCCGCAAAGTTCTGTCGTAAGTGATAGAAATTCCGCCATGATTAGACTGATGATCCTGGGACCATCGCCCTCTTTGGGTGACAAACCATGGACCTTTTCCCTCCTGAGCGGTGGTTCTGACACCGCCGCCTTAGCCTTAATAGTGGTTACGGGACCGCCGCTCTGCATAGGGTAGCAGTCCTATTTCTGAAAAATAGAACCTTTATGCCAAGATTTTCACAAAACCATATTTGGATACAAGGTTCTAAAATACATTATGAACTTGAATTTTATGCTCTTAAGGTTTCTAGTTTTGTGATTTCTTTCCATTTGATCATGTCTTGATTAAAATAACTCATTTAAAATTTTGAAACCTAATAGAATCAATAAGAACTATAAGATCTATTCCATGTTGTTCAACTAACTTTCTTTGAATTTTAAAAACAAAATTACATGTTTTATATCTAATTTCAAATTTTTATTTTGTAATACAAAAATCAATATTTACAACACAATAAACTTCAAACTTGTTCTCTCTTTCATTTCACTACAATGTAAATACATTCAAAATAGCTAAAATAACTTTATTTTTCCATTCAAGTTTACTATGCATGCAAGTTCAACTTCTTACAACTTCTACATTTCCTTCTTTCTCATTTACAACATTACAACTATTTGAATGTAAACTCTCCTTTTCACAATGCAACTTCCAACTAATATTTTACACAATATATCCATTTTTATCATTTTTCTTTCCTTACTACATTCTAATAAGAAGGAAATTCCTTTCTTTACAATTTTACAATGAACTACTACAAATATTAATACAACTTGTATTTCAACATTTCTTTTAACACATGAAAAAAATACATTCTTCCATTTTGAGTTGGAAACAAAAAGGATCTTCTCAAGAAGGGAAACTTTAAAAATTCCAACAAAATTCAAGCTCCATATTTCCACAAGGTATCTCCTCCAAGATTTTTTTGATTCACGGAAAAATGGGTGGAGAGAAAACTCTTTCCACCTAACCAGGACATCCACTAAAGAGGAGAAGCCATCCTCTTCATTGGCTACCGAGCCCCAACCACATCAAAATGGGAGATGATTTCAACACATGACAACAAAAAACTTTCTTAATACTTGACAAAATAGTTTCACATAAATTCTATTCACATTCAAACACAATAACAACAAAAGCAAAAATGAACAACAAAACAATAATAATACAAGGCTTATCAAGAAAAACAAAAGAGAAAGACCTATGGGAAAGCCACTTATGCCTCCCAATAGGAATGGCTGCGCACCTAAAAGCCTCCAATACATGTCTGAAATCCCATACAAACTCTAATTCCTCCCTCAAGTACCCCTTATACCTCCATATACTCTTATGCCTCCCTCAATCTCCTATGCCTCCCTCATAACAAGAAACAAGAAGAAATGCAAGCATTCCTCATACAAGGTGTGGCACCCAACCCAAAATACCTCCAACAAGAAAGTAAACTCTTATGCCTCCCTTAAATAAAACTCCCCATAGTCTCCTCATACTCCAAACTTAGGAAATCTACCCACACCCAACAATCATTCCAAAGGAAAAACAACACTCAACATAACATATAAACACATAATAAAAGTATAACAAAAGAAAAGTAAATCTCCTACCACTCCATAGTAGAGCTTGTTACAAGAATGAAATTCCAAGCTCCTCAAAACCAAGCAGGCATCCACAAAGATTCCACAATCCACAATAACTCCCAAGAATCCTCTAACTCTCCAAAAATGTCAAGAGTCTAAAATGATCAAGTAACCCCCAAACAAGCAAAAGAGCATCTATAAATAAAAAAGGAAGGGAGAAGGATGATGTGGCTGCATGTAGGATGCCACATCACTCATCCTCAACTCCACCTAAGAATTCAAACCTCAACCCCAATGCACCATAAATTTGTGGGTGAGAGGAATGGCAAGATACTTGCACACACAAACTAAGCCCACATCCCCAAAGGACCAAATTAAATATTTGGAAGAAAGTGGAATAACCATTTAACCTTTTTCTCTTCCCGAAACACCTAGTGGGGTATAATTTTGACCCCCCAACCCATAGGTAGGATCGGTATGACAAGTTAAGAGGTGTAGATTATACAACACTCAAAATCTCAATCATTCAAAACACAACACAAAATCCAAGAGTAAATTAATTTTGAGAAATGAACTCCTTTTTATCATATCTTTATTTTGTTTAGGATAAGATTTAATTACTTTATTAAGACACTTAGACCCACTAAGATAAAGGGGGAAATACATACATCAAAACTAAGTAATTAAAAACAAGTAAATTACATCACTTAAAGGAACACATACTAACATTAATAAAAGGGAAAATAAAACAAAACAACACATGACCCCTTGGTCACAATTTTCTCCTAACCAAATAAATCTAAAACACACAATTACATGTTGCCATGGTGACCCTAGTTGAATTCATTTAGAATTCCAATGTGGTTGGTCTCCAATCCCCCTGATGTTGTTGTGAATATAAATATACTTGCAAAACAGATAATACTTCCTTCGGCTTTGTAGCCACATTAAAACATCCATGCCAAAATATGCAATATAAGTCTAAAATCATTTATATACGTGATAATATCATCTAGACAATTATGAATCATTTACATTTTTCTAACAACATTTCTATCCAACATTTCATCCATGTCAAAAGTGATCACAACATTAATTCAATTATCAAAGTCTACTCATGGTGACAAAAGTATATCACATGTCAGATACATACATAAATAACCATGTACGCAACATATCAACGTCAATATCAAATATCTCTAATAATCCACGTGTATCATATATGAATCAAAATCAATAACAGTCTAGTATCTAGAACATCTAGTGTCATGCTAAATCAAAAGGATACAACAATATCAATAAGTGTAGTCGACAATAACAAAATCAAAGCAAAAGGTGTCAAAGGGAAGTGGACACTACAATTGACATGTTTTGATTCACATTTTTGTTTTGATACACTAGTTGACATGGGTAGACAATTTGATAGATGTTGATTTACATTATTTGGATTTTATACTTACACGTTATACTCTAGATGTTTTGAGTAGAATTATGATCTCATGGATGTTATAATTGAACTAAATTGAATGATGATAGATGATAGAATCACTAATTTTAAATGACGATTATTGAATTCTATGTATATATTATTTCTGAATGTTGTTGATGTGCTGATGAGGCCAGAGAGGTATTCTCTTCATGTTGCAAGGATATTTATCACATACATTGAAAGGGGATAGGGGACCAACCACAAAAGGATGTCAGGTGTTTTGCAACATGGCAAAATTTGACAACTGTGTCTCATGTTTTTATGGTGTTATTGCATGCCTAGTTAGGAGGTTTCCCATGGGAGCGACCTCACATGTGTGGTCATGGGGTGTAATGTTTTCCCCTTCTTTTAATTTTTTGTGTGTTTTGATTTGTGTTATGTGTATTTAATTCTTAGAAAATTTTATTCACCTTATTAATAATTACTAATGTGTCTTAATTAGGTAATCAAGCTTAATTTGTTAAATAAAATAGGATGTGATAATTGGATAATTATGAGGGTAGATGGTGCTTGAAATGTTGTGGATGTAAGTTGGATTTGTGTTGGATTTTGTGTTGTGTACAGTTCCCCAACTTCAAAATTCAGATTTTGACTTAGGAGGATTTTTTTAGGCGTGTGGGACAAGCTAAGCTTGTCTCATTCCTCTTAAATTCACCCAACAAAAATACCGATGGAATGAAGAGTTAATTTTAGGCTTATTTATGCATCCTACATGGAGCCACCTCATCATCCTCACATCCCATTTCTATTTATTGATTGAATTTGATGGATTTTGTTACTTGTTCATTTTCCTTTTTTTGTATAAAAAGTGAAAATATTTGCAATTTCCTACTTACCATAGTTAATCTGTCCTTGGTATGCATGGTGTGTAAGTTGAAGTGTCATGTGGGATGTTTTGTTGTTTATAAACTCATGTCATATAGGTCTTACATGTTAGTTGTTATGTTGTATGTGTGTCTTGTTTGTTGTTATGGGGTTCCCCTTGGGGGTAGGATTTACACTTATTACCTATTGATTGATGATCTTTTTGACAATGGGTTTGCTGCGTGTTGATTTATTCATTTTATTTATTTGAATTAATTCTATTTTTGACATTATTTATATTTTAGATTGTATTTCAGTGAACTAGTTTTGTGATATTATTGGTATGAAATATATATTTGAGATGTTGTTATTTAAATTAGTAACCTTGTTGATTTATATTATATTTTATCTTGCATGTTTTGATGTGGCCTGAGGCCGAAGGATATTGTTTGTTTTGCAGGATTTATATCACAACAATAAATTGGAGACCAACCACATTGAAATGCTAGATGGATTAATGGTCACCATAAACTTGTTTAGATGTGTGTCTTGTTTGTTGTTAGGGGGTTCCCTTGGGGGGGAAAATGACCAAGTTCTTTTATTTTATTTTATTTTCTTATATTTAATTTTAGAGTATGATGGTTGTATTTCCCTTTTATTATTAAGTGTGTCTATATTGGTTTAAACATGTTGTTAAGCTAAATTTTATATGTGAAAAAATAAGTCGTATATCTTTGGTTTATGTGGTGGAGTGTATGTGTTGAGTGTACACTCTACCCCTTCTTGTAAATTCGGATTTGGCCTTAAGCGCTAATTTTGGAAGCTTCTAGGACAAGTTAACCTTGTCTCACACTTCTTAATTTATTATACAAACCCTACCTATGGGTTGGGGGGTCAAACATAAACCCCATGATATGTTTTGGAAGGAAAAAGGTGAGTTTTAATTGCACTTTCTTACTTTTAGTTATTTCGTGTCCTAAAGGGTATGGGTTGGAGTGGTGTGTAGAAGAGGTTTTTCATACCTCTCAACCACCCATTTATTTTTCCTTTGAGTGTGAGTTTGACTTGGGTGATGTAGTGTGGAGAAGAAATGATGTGGCATCCTAGATGAAGCCACATCATATTCCTCCTCCTCCTTTCTATTTATTGAAATTTTTGGGAAGTATTTGGGGTTACTCACTTGTTTTTGAGCTCTCTACTTTTGGATGCGTGCTTGTGGGATTTGAGGGGTGCTTAGAAAATTATTTTTTTTGGAATATTTTGTGACTTGCTTGGAAAGTGGAGCTCTACAATGGCAAGGTAGGATCTTGCACTCTTATTTTCTCCTTGCTTTCTTGTATGTTATGTGTTGTATGGAATTGTGCTCTTCTTTGAATTATCAAGTATTAAACTGACCTTAGGTTGTGGTGAGATTTAGAAATGGGGATGAAAATATTTTTGGTGGCATAAGAGCTTCGTGGTGTGTTTAGGAGGGAGTGGATTTTGGATGCCCCACCTTTTTCATCATTTTGTGGGAGCCATAAAATAGAGGGAGGAATAAGTGAGAGGGAGGCATAAGAGACATATATATGTTCTTGTGGGGAGGCATAAGAGATTTTGGGATTGATTCTGTTGTGGAGGATTTTATAGGTGGGAATCCAAACCCTTGGGAGGCACAAGGGCACCCCCATTATTCCTTTCTCTACTTGGCTATTTTAGAGCCATTGTTTGGGAAGTTATTGTGTTTAAATATAAGTCTTTTTGTGGTTATCTTTCTTATGTTTTTATTTCTTGAAAGTGAATGTAGAAGCATTGTTTAGTTTCCATATGTTGGTCCATCTCTTATGGATTTTTGGTTGGGGCTCGGGGGCTAATGATAAGAACTTATTCTTATTCTCATTGGATTTTTTGTTGGGTGGAGAGTGTTTCCTCTCCCCCATTTTTGGTTGTGTGATAAAGTGAATAGAATATGGAGCTTATTTGGAGACTTGACTTTTGGAACAATAATAGAAGACAAAATATATTTTATTATAATGACTTCCTTGTAAAATATCCACTTCAAGTGGAGGATCATTCCATTGTCTATTTAAAATAAAAGAGTTATTGTCTTTTATTTTGGAAGGAAAGTTGTATTGATTATTAATGATCAAGATTGTATTGTATGTTGTAAAGAAAAGAAAGGCATTTTAGTAAAGCTAGATTTGTTATAGTTGAAATGTGGATGAATGGAAGACAACTTGTCCATATTGAATTGTTTTATTACCTCCCATGGGTGTGTCAATCTTGCTTTAAAATTATTAGGAATATTATTGAAAGCCTCTTGTGGGAATGCAGGAAATTTGAATGAAGAAAATATTAAATGGTATGGTATTACTTGAAAGGAATTCAATGGAAAAGTTAGACTATTTTGTATATTTTCTTGCATTGTTTGATAGAAAGCCAAACTTCATATGAGTCGATAGAAAGAACTTAGATTTCCTTGTTTTTGTTTGGTTAATACAAAAAATGATTAATTCACAATACTAGTAGAGAAAGGAAATTTCTTCATTGCGACTTGGGATTTAGCCTCATTGGAATGTGTAAAATTATTATTAAGTTTTTTTAGAATTACTTATAAACCCATTGTAACTTGAATGTAATGCCCACATCTCTTAATAACTAAATGAAACATGATCATTTTTTTCCGAAGTATTATAATCGTAAACCTTGCTGCTTTATTCTAATTAGCATATGAATGAGGTGTGCGAGGCATCATGGCTCCTTTCTGTTTGATTATTACTATTTTAACTATATGTCGTACTATGGACCTTGATGGGCATTTAAGGATAAAACAAGTAGCTAGAATGTTCGCATTGTCGTAATTTGATTGTGATAGCATTACTCTTTGATATTGTTTTGTTGGATTTGGTTCACCTCTGTGACTAGACACATATACACTATTCTGATTTATTACTAGAAGATGTTTATAGACAAACGACGTTAACATATTGTGATATGGGGAATTGAAGGATATTGTAACCGAAGTAATTATATTTTGATAGATATTTAGTATGAAAGAAAATGATGTGTTGTCAGATATATATATGTTGATATTTCAAATCATTTTCGTATTGATTTTTATCACAATGATCCAAAGTTTTTTTTGTGATTTAATTGATATTGGAGATTGGTGAAACTGTGAACGAGTGAAAGTATTGCTTTAATCTGAGGATCCAGTTGGTCTTTGATTGTAGTTGCAAAATGATGTATGAGTAGAATCAAAATGTTGAAAATGGGAATAAATATTAAATTACTTGGTCTTAGCAATAGTAGTTATGATTTTTGATGTTTGAAATTGATAGTTAGACGTAAGTTTTTTATTACTTAGACATTGTTAATATGACAATGAGGCCAGAGGGGTATTGTGTGTTTTGAAGGAAAACATATCACGAAAAACTACGAGGGGATTGAAGACCAACCACATTGGAATTCTAGGTGAATTCAACAAGGATCACCACATGGCAACATGTATTTGTGTTTGCGTTGGAATTATTGTTAGGGGGAAATTGTGACCAAGGGGTTATGTTTTGTCTTTTATTTATTTTCCTGTAATTGATGTTAGTATGTGATTTTAGTGATTTAATTCATTGCATTAATTATTTAGAATTTTGGGTATGTATTTTAACCTTTATTATTAATGGGTTGTAGTTTTTTAATTAATGCTAAATTAATCTTGTCCTAAACTAATTATAGATGTGACCAAAGGAATTAATTTATTAGACTAAATTGTCTCTTGGATTTTGTGTTGAAAGTTGAGTACTTGGGGATCTTGAGTGTTGTACATTCTACCTCTTCATGGAAATTCGAATTTGGCTTTGGAGGCCAATTTTGGAAGCTTTTGGGACAAGTCAAACTTTTCCCACACCTCTTAAATTGCTATGCCAACTCTACTTATGGGTTGGGGGGTCAAACTTAGACCCCATTAGGTGTTTTAGGGAGACAAAAGGTAAAATATTATTGCACTTTATTTCATGTAAATAATTTTGTCGTTAGGAGGTGTGGGCTTAGATTATGTGTGCAAGTAATTGGATTGTGTGAGCTCTGGAGTTTGAAGTTTGAATTTTGAGGTGGAGTTGAGAATGAGTGATGTGGCATCCTACATGGAGCCACCTCACCCTCCTCTCTCCATTTTCTATTTAATCAAGTTTGTTTGCTTGATTGGGGGTTACTTCATTATTTTGGGCTCTTGCACTCTGGGAATTAAAAGATTTTTGGAAGTGTTTGTGGATTTGTTAGAGATTCTTGGTGTTTTTTCTGGCTTGAAGAAGCTTTTTGTATGGCTATTGGATCAAGATCTACCATGGAAAAGTAGGAGCTAAAATCTTGTTAAATGTTCTTTCATGTTGTATGCATATGTGCTTGTTTCGAGTGTTTTGGAATGCTTGTTGGGTGCTTGGGTAGATTGCCTAAGTTTGGAGTAGGAGGAGACTATGGGGAGATTTCATGTAGGGAGAAATAAGAGTTTAATTTCTTAAATGGAGGGAACTTGGGTTGGGTACCCCTGTTTGGATGAGGTACTGCTTGCATTTCTTACTTATTCTTGTATGAGGGAGGTATAAGAGATTGAGGGAGTCATAAGAGCATATGGGAGGTAAAAGTGATACTTGAGGGAGGCATAAGAGTATGTAGGGGATTTGAGATATGCATTAGAGGCTGTAAGGTGGGCACCCATTCCCATTGGCAGGCATAAGTGGCCTCCCTATAGGTTTTTCTCCTCTGGATTTCATTTTAAGCCTTGTCTTTGGTTTTTTGTTGTTCTTCTTTCTTGTGTTGTCATTTATTTGAATGTGGTTGAAATGGTTGCAAAATATTTGTTTGAATTTCGGAAGCTTATTTGTTTCCATGAGTTGAATCCATTTTCCATTACATCGTGGTTGGGGCTTGGGGGCTAATGAGGAGGATGGGTTATTCTACTCATTGGAATTCTTGGTTGGGTGGAGAGTGTTGCCTCTCCCCCCTTTTTGTGGTGATCAAATGAAGCTTGGTGGAGATCTTGTTGGTGATGTGATATTTGGAGCTATGTTGGTGTCCAAAATAAACCATTCCTTGTGATAGAGTCTTCTTGTTATTCCCACTCAAGGTGGAAGATGTGTAATATGGTAATTTGTTTAAAGGAAATGTAGTTTTGTAAGTTGCAATATTATTGGAAGAAGTTCATTGAAGAGTTGTATAATTTACCTTCTCTTTCAATTGTAGCATGGGAAGAAAAGTTTCAAAATGGGAAGCTTGTGTAATAGTTTAGTTGAAATTTGTTGTAGAGCTTACTTCCCTTTGACACCTTTTGTTATTGATTATGATATTGTTGACTATAATTACGGATATTATTGTAGATTTTGATTTAGCATGATGTTAAATGTTATAGATAATGGACGGTTGTTGATTTCAATTCATATATGATGCATGTGGATTACTAGAAACATTTTATATTGATGATGATATGTTGATTGACATGGTTACATACATACATACATACATACATACATACATACATACATACATACATACATACATACATACATACATACATACATACATACATACATACATACATACATACATACATACATACATACATACATACATACATACATACATACATACATATATATATATATATATATATCTGTGTGTGTGTTTTAGACATGCGATATTTCATCATACTGAGTAGACCTAGAAAATTGAACTAATCTTATGATCATATGGTTATTATGTAAATTGTAAATGATATTGTTACTTGCCTAGATGATATATTTATTCATATATAGATGATTTTGGAGTTATATTGTATATTTATTTTGGATGATTTGATGCGGACACAAGGCCGAAGGAGGTATTTGTGTTTTGCAGGTAAACATGTCACAACAAACATCGGGGGATTGGAGACCAACCACATTGGACTTCTAGGTGAATTCAACAAGGGTCACCATGGCAACGTGTTTTTGTTATGTGTGTTTGTATGTGCTTGTTGTTAGGAGTTCCCATGGGGGGAATAACCTTTAAATGTGACCAAGGGGTTATGTGTATTATTTTATTTTGTTCCTTTGTTTAAGTTTAGTATGTGATTTTAGTGATGTATTTTCCTCTTTATTATTTAGTTAATTTGTGTCTAGATTTTTGAGTAATCATGTTGATAAATTAATTAAATTGGGTCAAAAGAACGCATTTAGTAGAGTTGATGGCTCTTGGATTAAGTGTTGTAAGTAATGTGTAAGTAATTTTGAGTGTGAAACACTCCACCTTCCTTTTGAAATTCGGATCTGTCCTTAGGGGCTGATTTTGGAGGCTTGTGGGACAAGTTAAACTTTCCCCACACCTCTTAAATTTGTATACCAACCCTACCTATGGGTTGGGGAGTCAAAATTAGGCCTCATTATCTATTTTGGGAAGACAAGTTGTAAGTTTTTATTGCACCTTCTTACATGTAATTAATTTTGGTCCTTGGGGTGTGGACTTGGATTATGTGTGTAAGTAAAAAGGTCATTTATTCACCCACCTTTTTAATTGTGCTTTGGAGTTTGAAGTTGACTTGTGAGGTGGAGTTGAGGATGTGTGATGGGGCATCCTACATGGATCCAGCTCATCCTCCTCTCTCCCTCTTCTATTTATTTGAATTCCTTGGCTTGTTTTGGGGGTTACTTGAGTGGGTTACTTCATTTAGATTTGGAATTTTGCAATTGGAGAGAACTAGATATTTCTAAATGCTTGTGGATTTGTTGGTGCTTCGGGATAGTTTGGAATGTAAAAAGATTTTTGTTAAAATTTTAGAGAAAACTCTACCATGGAGAGGTAGTAGCTTCCCTCTTTAAAATGTTCTTTTTTATATGCATATGTGAATGATTTGAATATTTTGGTATGTTATTAGTTGGTTGGGTAGATTGCCAAGGTATGGTGTAGGAGAAGACAATGGGGATCAGTTTTGGGGAGGCATAAGATTTTTGGGGAGGTTTAAGTGTTATTGTGGAGGGAGTTTGGGATTGGGTTCCACCTTGTAAAAGAAATAACTTACATTTCTTTACTCGTTATGGGGTTCCATAAGAGTGTAGGGAGGCATAAGAGTATGGAAGGTATAAGGGGCACTTGGGGGAGACATAAGGGCATGTCGGAGTTTTGAAATGATATATATATATATATATATATATATATATATATATATATAGGCAGGTTTATTTTAAGGTGGACACCCATTTTTCCATTGGGAGGTATAAGCAGCTTCTCCCATAGGTCTTCCTCCTTTGGCTTGTGCATGATGAAGCCTGCGTATCGTTTGTCGTTCTTCATGTGGTTACAAACTGCAGTATGTTTTTGAACTGTGTTCTATATGTGAATTTTTTTTTGTGTTGTGGAAGCCTATTTGTTGCCATGAGTTGAAATACATCTCTTATTGCTTTGTGGTTGGGGGCTCGGGGGCCAAGGAGGAGAATGGATTCGCCTCTTTATTGGAATTCTTGGTTGGGTGGAGAGTGTTGCGTCTTCTCCTTTTTTGTTGTGGTCTAAAGATATGTGGTGGATCTTCTTGTTGTTGTTTTGGAGCTGAGGATGAAGACAAATTTTGTAGTTTCTCCTTGGGTTCATTATTATAAAATTTCCCACTTCAAGTGGATGGCATTGTAATAATATTTGTGGTGGAAAGTTGCTCTGTTTGGGAAATGGAACCTACATTTGAATGTGAGAGATGCATATTCTGAAATTTGTATTTGTATGTGAAAAAGGAATGAGAAAGATTTATTTGGCATATTTTAGCAAGCAGAAAAGAAGTGTAAAAGGAATTATTTCATTTAATTGAATGGTGATTCACCTTTCATCAAAAGGTGTTACTCTTTTTAAAAACGTGTGGTTGTATGTATATTGTAAACTCTCTGTTGAAGGCTAGAAATTCCTGTGTTATAATTATTATATTGCTCTGTATTATTTGAAGGGAAAATTTTGAAAATAGTAGTACATTCTTGCTTTTCACATATTGATTGAAGGAAAGTTGAAAATTGTAAATTTAGATTGGAATGAACTTAAATATTTAGAGAAAGGTAAATAAAAATAGATCAACTGAGTTTAAATATGTTTTACATTGGGATTCTATGTAAAACCTGCAAATCAATATCAGAAAAAAATAGAGTACCCTGCAACATTGAAAGATTCCTCTGTATTATTTGAAGGGAAAATTTTGAAAATAGTATTACATTCTTGATTTTCACATATTGATTGAAGGAAAGCTGAAAATTGTAAATTTAGATTGGAACGAACTTAAATATTTAGAGAATGGTAAATAAAAATAGATCAACTGAGTTTAAATATGTTTTACATTGGGATTCTCTGTAAAACCTGCAAATCAATATCAGAAAAAAAAACAGAGTACCCTGCAACATTGAAAGATAAGATAAAATATTAAAACAAACTAAGGATGATCAAAACACATTCCAAAATAGTTTGTATTGCCCTTGCAATTTACACAATTCACCTTTAATTAGATAAGAGGAAACATACTGTAATTTCACAGAAAAAGAGAAGGAAATTCGTATTGAATCTAAACCATTAATTTCTTATCCTTTTAATCCATTTGAAATATTTCAAGTGAAACTCTCCATGTCTATTTGGCATGTTGAAGAAGAAATAATGGTAGACCGAATCAATTTTTGTAGTTGAAAAATTTTAATTCACATGTTAATGTCAGGAAAGAAACTTTCTTAAAATGGACCCACTTGAGTTTGTCAAAATCAAAATCATATGCTTCTCATTTAAAGAGGCTGTCTGGACCTTTCCAAAATGTCCTCATTTTCCAAAAACCGAGTTCCAAATCAAAAGTTATGGCCTTCTAAAGTTTTTACTTCATTTCAGGTTTAAAAAACAACTAATTATCAAAAAGGAAAATTTTCCTAAGCGGACCCACTGGGCTGAAAGATAGTTTTTGCTATTTTTCAAAAAATTATAAAATTCACACAATTCCCCACCACTCCGTTGGCCTAAATGTTTCTCTCTTTGGTGAAAAAAAAGTTTTAATTTTGAAAAATTAACTTGGTCAAAAATTCCTCCACGGATTTGCAACCCTGCCTTTTGCTTTGGAAGATCACTTCCGTGGGTTCATAGGCCCGTACCTTCAACTCTATCTTCAAAAAACAATTTCGCATAAAATCTTAAGTTTCCCCAATGGCCTGCTTCCCCGCCTGTCACTTTTGGTCTAACACGTGGCATCCTTAGGCGTTAGTGGAGGAGCGGAGTTTGTTTTAACCTTGAAGGTTTTCAACTCAAAATATTAATGTCCTAAGTTTCCCCATCGATCCGCCTTCCCACATGAAAATTTTGGGCATGACACATGTCATCTCTAGGCGTCAGAAGAGGTGTGGGTGTTTTTGAACCTTGTCACCTTTTTCCTCAAAAGCTAGAAATGCAAATTTGCCCCGGCGACCCGCCTTTCCGCCTGGACTTGATTTTTTTGACACGTGTCCCTTATGGACCTCAAGCTTAAAAATTTTCTTCTTGGGGCATGAAGCCCCGCTGCAGATTTTCAGGTGTGTGGCTATTAATTACACTTTTTCCCAAAAAGGGTAAAGTGTTAAGTTTCTTCCCTAGGCCCGTATTCCCGCTTTTGGGGAAAATTGTCTTCCCCAAGCCCGCAGGCCCGCTTTTGGGAAACTTTTCCTCCCCACACCTGCCGACCCATAACTTAAGAAATATGAGGAGTTTAGAGGACTTCTTTATATCTTCATAAAGGGGAAGAAATTTCCTATCTAATGGAATTGTTTTTAGGAAAAGTTAAGTGCGTTAAATTTGTGAAAAAGCAGGTTAAAGTTCAAGATGAGCCTGAGAGTGGGTAAGTGGGAATTTACCCCTTTTTTAACTTAAATGTTTATTTCTAAAGCTTGGGTTGACCTTTTTAAGGGGTAACATTAAGGGATAAGAGGATGTTTTCTATCCCATATAAATAAGAACCTTGGTTATTGTTTTGACCTAGTGAAATTAAAAACCTTGGGCATTTAATTGCTTGGGCCCCTTTGACCCTCTAAAATTAATTAAGGAACATTTAAACATAGTGCTAATTTAATTATTTATCAAATTAACACCTAAGAGAAATTTAACTATATTTGAAGTAATTATACTCATTAATTTTGTAATAAGGATCTAATGGTTGTTACAACAATAAAATTTTATTGTAGTAAATTATAATTGACTTTGAATCCTTACTGTGGCAACTGTAGTTTTTGAAACATGTTCGAGGACTCACCTTTCAAAAAATAATTCCATTATTGCAAGGATGTTAACCCTAAAGTGTATTTATCTAACTATTATCTCTGAATCAAAACACCCTTAAATTTGCACAAGTGTGTGTGCTTGAGCTCACGGTGTGACTGGAGTGACATGGGTGCTATCTCCAAGTTGTGGGACTTGTTACTTGAGATAGACCTCCAAAGAAAACTGGTTCTTACTCCTAAACTACCTTCCACAATCTACACTAATGCAAGAAAAACTATCTTATCCTAATCTAACATTTCAAAGGGACCAGGGAGAGAGAGTGCATGACAATAAATCCTACACTAAGAATAGTGATACACCGAAAAAGGAGGGAATGAGAATAGCTTTGTAATGTGTGAAAAATGGAAGTGAAGTGCATACTAGAGAGGGTGATAAAAATTCTCCACAATATAAAAAATTCATTTGCAACAATATTTCATACACACAAAATGATAATGAATCCCTGCAAGAGCATAAAATAGACACAATATATTTGCAATAATATTGAAGAGGCAAGAAGAATGCAAACAACACAACAAGGGAAGATACATCCACAAACTTACATCTATTGCTTCATGAGATACATAGTTTAATATTATTACAAATTAAAGGTGTGGATCACCATGCAAAGAGTCCACTATAAGGGCCTACGACAAATTGGCCTCACAAAACCAAAATGACAAAGTTTTGCTACTTAAAAACCGTCTCCCTTTACAATGAACCCAACACTCTAATTTATAGAATTCTGAGAGGAGAGAGAGAGGGAGAAATAAAAATACCGAAATACCAAAATGAAGTTAAATGATGGTTTGGGGTCTATGGATGGAACCAATGCAGATCATACCAGGGTTTGGCATACTTGGTTCAAGTCCGAAATTCCCTTGACTTCATTTTTTAAATTTTTTTCAAATTTTTGCTAACTCCTTGGATTTTTGTTTAGATAGGGAAGTTAAAGAAAAGCCAAGGGACCCCTCAAAATCTAATTTTGCACCTTAAACCATTTCTACTTGCTCAAGCTTTAAAAATTTGTACAAGTTATCAAAATTACCTTTGGCATGAATATTAGATAACACCACCATTTTACACTTGTTTGATCATATGGGATCTAATTTACCATTGTTGGGTTGATTTTTGAGAGGATCGTTGAAAATCCTGAGTGGAATATTTTGAGGGGACATTGGTCCCATGTTGGCATTTTTATTAGGTTCCATAGGGTTTTATATAAACATGTTGACAAAAATTTTCCTTTTGTCTTCGTGTAGACGCTGTAAAAACTTGGTGTAGTCTTCAAAATTTCTATTGTCGTGCCCTTATACTCTATGGAAGCCAAAATACAAGTCGGGGTCACAATCCTAAGATATTTGGTGTGTAGTCTATTATGGTCCAAAATTTTGATTGTTATAATAGAAGTTTGGGGCCCATTGCCCCTGGTTTTGAAATTGGTTTGGGTACATGTGTGTGTATTGGCTATGACCTTGGGCATGCACTTTTTGAACTTGTTTCTATTGTATTTTTGTTGTTGTTGAGGATGATTGAAGTCCACAATGTTGATTGTAGGTGTAGAATTATTAATTCTATGGTTTTTTTATTATTGGTTTGGGTACATGCATACATGTATTGGCTATAGCCTTAGGCATGCACTTTTTAAACTTGTTTATGTTGTTTTTTTGTTGTTGTTGATCCCTTCTTTTTCCTATCCACTACCATCCATTCTTCATTTCTTTCTTCCATTGATATTGGAATAACCACTTCAATTAATTTGAGCGGGGTGAGATTTTCAGTAAGGGCAGTCGAAGCAGAGTTGATTATTGTATTAGTGTTCTAAAAAGTAGAATCCGGGTATAACTTCTTTGTATTATTCGAAGAGACTTCCATGACGGGTGAGTTATCTTGCATGTGGGTGCTAACTTTCATAACTAGAGTTTCTTGGGGATCAATTGTTAATTCTATGGTTATTGTCATTTAAACTGTTATTATTAATAGTAATTACATTAGAGGTTAACAATAGTTGGATTAGTTTCTTGATCTGTAACACCATCAGTCGTAACTCCATCATTCTTGTTAAGGACTTTTTGTTCTTGATTGTTGTTCATGTTACTAGGGTAACCAGAGTTACCTTGGTAAGGGGTAATCAGTCTCTCATTTTTCCCATAGGTCTTGCGACCACTTTCTATTGTTGTATTGTCTATTCGGAGAGCACCCTCTAGTACCTCTTCATATCTCCTAAGTGGGAAATTTTTTACCTCCTCCTTTGTCTCTCTATTGAGAGAGTGAAGGAAAAATTCACAGAGCTCTGTTTGATCTATGTTAAGAGCATTTTATGAGGAGTAAAGGACTTGTCTCCATCTTTGTATAAAATGTGTGGTGAACTCATTTTTATCTTGTCTGATATGAAGGAATTCTCTGTTTCATGTTATCCAAATTTTACTCATATCAAAAGCATTAATAAACTATGATATGAGTTGCTTGAAAGAATGTATCAGAGCCTATGGTATTCTATAATACTAGTTGAGAGAAATACCTTCTAACGTCTTAGGCAATATCTTTGCAACTATTACATCCCATGGGAGAAGCTTTGGAATGGAATTTGAGTATGCCTTGATGTGTGCATTAGGATCCCCTTCCCCTTTAAATTTTGGAAGGTTCGAGAGAGGTTTTTGGGGCATGACATTCCATACAAAAAAATCAAGAGGCTCCTTTAAATATTCCAAGTAGGTGCCTACTGCATAAGACTCAACCATTTATGGCATTTTTTGGGGAAGTATAGGTGGAATTGTTTGTTGGAATGGTGCAGTATATACATTCTTCGAGACATAATGCATCCCCTATGGTTGACCATATGGGTCTGGGTAAGAATACATGTCCCCATGTGGTGTCTTACAATACATATGTATGTAAGGGGGAGGATTATTTTTATATGGATATTGTAGTAAAAAGCCATGTAGCATTGCATTTCTAGATGGCATGGTGTTTGACAATGCACTTCCAGCTGATACCTATGGAGGGTATCAATATGTAGCATGAGGATACATACCCAAGGTGCCTAACCCAATTAAAAGGTTCTCAGGGCTAGGAACACCCACATAAACTGGAAGACATGGTGCAATAGGCACTTAGCCATAGTTCTATGAGTAGAGAGGAATTTTACCTTTCCCAGTATATAAAATCTGAGTATTTTGGGAAATATCCAACTCCCTTCCCTTGTCCGCCAATGTTGAGATGACTTCTCCCATTGATTGCATGGTGTTTTTCTTTGTAGCACGTTGTTGAACCTTTGTAGTTTTCTAATGAGTATGATATCATGCTACTAATTTCTCATTATTTTTCTACCCCTCTTAAGCAACATTCTCTGTTGAGGAGGGGTAGTGGTATTGTTTTGAAGAAAGACATCAAAATGTCCTTGTGGCCTATCAAAAGTTTGATTTATTATGTTTTGGAAGCGTTACTCACTTCTATCATAACGTGCTAAATACTCCTCATTTAAATGTGGGAGTTGGTAAGATTGAATGATAATAGTTTTTTAAACTAAACCCAAGGAGATGATCCTGACTCTAATTTCATAGTCACATTGTTAGATTTTGAAATCTTAGGTTGCCATGTTTGTGTAATTTGGTCGATTTCCTCAGTCCTTACTGAGGAACCAAGATTGGTCCCTTGAGGAGGAGGATGTTTAAGATGGACAGTTCAGTAATTATTCACCCATGTAGAAAACGAGGGTGTGTTGTTGTTTACACATCTGGTGATTATATGCTTCAAGAAATTGAATGGGTCAACTATATCCGTCATATGCCAACATATTCGAGGGTTATATGAATACCTGTAAAATAATGGGAGAAAATAAAATGGATGAATAAATTGGAAACAATTAGAGACTAACTCTTCACGTCGGGTTCACTAATTTGTACGGATGAAAATCAACATGTGACATTCAACTGGACTCGACTCCCCAAGGTCGTGCCGGGGCAGCTCATGTAGAAAATATGGATGGCTAATTGGTATCGAATATGGTAATTGGTGAAAGTTGTCTGAAAATGGTAAGTGAAGGTGGTCAAGGAAATATGATGTTTTCTACTTGCTATAGTGAAATCTACTCGTCAAGCGCAACGGAATCTTGTCTAATCTGGGCATCTCAAATGGAGAAATCAGAAAGGATGGAAACATAAAGGATTTAGTCAATATCAATATATGGAGATATCTTATCTATTGGTTTAGGAACTCATGGGAAAATAAATGGGGCCTCGTAATTCTATCTACACAAGGTCATAAAATAATCAATTGTGAGAGGCATAATCCCATTCAACTCTATGGACAGTTAGCATGTTCTGTCCAAAATGAGAGGGCCCAATTATCTTTCTCATTTAGGATGTCTAACTTCCTAATGTTGTCTGATGGGAGTGGTGATGATTTAAATACCAAATCTCTTAATCCAATATTTATTACTAATAGGCTCTTGGTTTCGTTTGGTTGAGGAACCATAGGATCACAACTGTAAACTCTCTTTAGTCATGGCCCTGCTATGGTCATGCAGTGTAATGTGAAATTCACACCATATGGTGGACAACTAATTTGCGCACATGAGCAGTCCAATAATTGTAATCCTGATTGGATGTGATGTTTAACACGTTGAGTTGTTCTATCTTCTCATCCTATCGAGATGGAACTTCAAGGTTAATAATATGGATTCCCATATCTATATCTGTCTGAAATTATGGTTCCTTTGGTTGTGGAAGAAGTGGATCACAACTGTATTTCTATTTTTGTGGACCATTGATGGTCAAGTAAGTGCTCAAGGTAACTAGTAATTCAATTTTTTTGACCAATATTCAAATTCGTTATCATCTTCACTATTTAGTGCATCTAGTTGTTTGTTGTCTCTTTGTATTTTTCTAGTTGTTTTGAAAATGGTGGACCTAAGGCCTTGATCTATGTCTACAAGTGGAACCACTAGGTTTGGTTGAGGTACTATTGGTTCAAAAACAAAATCTATAGGTTCTCTAGGTCCTCTAATTGTCATGCATAGAACTACTGAACTGAATATCAAAGAAAACTATGAAAGCAAAGTAAACCTCAACAACATTTGTTTTTGGTATTTTCTGATATATGAATGGACAAATAAATAAAGACAATTAATCTAGTAAATCAAATCTCGTTTATTGTTTTTTGGTATTTTTAACAAATATTTTTAATCTAAAAAATGAATCTAAAACAAGATATAGCTAGATGTAGCTAAATGTTTGTGCAAATGATGTTAATCTAAACCCTAAACAATTAATTAATTGAAATCTTTCAAATTAAATTGTCAATCTTACCTCATAATTAGAGAATAAATCACAGCTTCAAAGAAGCTATTATTCATTGCAACCTCCCTGACAGTATTGAAGAAAAAAATTATAATTTGATCTGATCTATTGATTAACTTGATAATTAAACCAATGAAAGGATTTATCTAGTTTTATATGAATTTTGGAATGATAACTTCATAGTTGATAATTTGCATGAATGCATCAAACAACACCCAAAGTTATATATTGTAAGAACTATAGAAAATATACTTACAAGAGTATTATCCCCTCAGTTTATCCTTTCAATCTGTGTATCCAAGTTTTACTTGCACACAAGCATGGTATTTTTAGGAATTTAGTTGGGCAATGGTTGAAGCAATTTGGCAACCAAAAGAGGACATAAAAAGGTGAAGAGGGAGTTTAAACTATTAATAACCCTCAATAAAAAATATAACTTCAAGAATAGATTGCCACAATGCAGTTGGGCCTTGCAATCATCTAAAACGGAGAAGAAACATCTAAAACCATAAGTTAAGTCAAATAATTTCACATTAAAAGGTAAGTGAACTCTCTGGAAAATTCACACAAGACCGTCACCTTGTGTAGGGTGGTGTTTTTGGGATCACCTCCTTGTGTAGGGTGGCATGTTCAGGACCATCACCCTTCTCAGAGCAATGGTTGGTAAACTGCCACCTGACCTGGGTGGCGGTTTCAAAACTACCACCCAGGAAGGGTGACGGTTTTGACACTAAAAGGTAAAAATTACTCCAAAATGAGTGGGAAGCTAGGGAAAACCATGAGAGGGATAGGTGTTGATGTCTAAGCTAGAAATATATACTAGAAACATGTTTTGGAGCTCAAACATATTCCAAAAGGACATGAATCATCATTGGGGACTTTATAACCGGCATCCGACAATGTAGCACATGTAATTTTGGGTGCCTATAAGTACCAAGAAGTATTAACAGGTAAAACCCCCGATCTAGGGGAATGAATGGGAATCTAAAGTTGTTGAGATCACTTTAGCTTTGTATTGAGAGACATTTATCATTTTTGTTGATTCCAGATACAACAACTCAAATTTTATTGAATCCAAACTACCACCAAGTTACAAATTTGATGAGGATTATTTGATTTCTCTTTGGAAATTCACGTGTTTCATTCTTTCTAGATATTCCAAACTGTATGGACCAAAAGAAGATTCCAAGAAAATTTCACAATTTGGTGTCAAAAGGGGGGACCCATTGGAAAATAACATCTGAAATTGAATTGGGGAACACCCAAGAAACACCAAAAATGTGAAAAAATGTATTCCAGAACAAATGAGAATAACTAAAATGTAAGAGAAGATGATTAGAGGTTTCAATGGATGCAAGAAAAAGAACACACCTGCTAAGAAGGTAATAACCACACCTCTTGAGGTTTTTTCCTGAGAGGAATGCATCTATAAAGGCTAGCCAAGTGTAAAATCTAACATTGGGGATAACCTGTGGAAGCCAAATATAAGAGAGAGAAAAACCCTTCCACCGGTGAGGCAATGAGAGATCGGTGGCCTTGAATCTAAAGTTACTAGAAGCAGAGTGGGGCAAGTTTCTAGTATATTCCATCTCTGAAGCAAGAAGATATTGTGATAGTAACAAGATATTAATTTTTTTGATCTTCTGTAACTAAATATTGCTTGGCCCCTCCCAATTTGGAATGAACCAACACAGGCATGGGGAGAATCGATCAATATAACCACTATCAAATTTCCCACATAACCTTATAAGCATGGATATTATAGGATACCAAAGAGGGTTAATATCTAAAGGATGTTTACCAATCCAACAGTTAGTCCAAAAATTAATTAGCTTACCGTTACCAAGTTTGTAATGAGTGCCCAAGTGTAAAAAATTTCTGGAATTTTTTATGGAGTTTTGGATAACTCAACCATTCAAAAAATCATCAGTGAAAAAATCTCTAATGAGGGGAAGATATTAATTAATTATCAGCTATGTACAAGAAGCCTTCCCATTAATAGCTATTTCCAAACCCATTTTTGCTGACATGGAGGAGTTCATATCAGAAATTCGGCACAAACCAAATCCTCCAAGAGTGGTCAGTTTACAAACCACATTCCAAAAGACTAAGTGTATTCATTTTCTCTCTTTAGCACTAGAAAAATGAAACGTTTTTCAGATTTGTTCAATAATAGATGCAACCAAGGTAGGTATTTTAAACAAAGACATGAAATAAATAGGAAGATTATAAAGAGAAACTTTAACCATTTATATCTTACCTACCTGGATGAGGAGAGTAGCCTTCCAGTCTATAATTTTCATCTTAGTTTTATCAATAATTGAATTCCAGAGTGCCTTGAGTTGTCTTCCATGAAAGAGGTGGAGGCCAAAGTAAGAAGAAGTAAGGTCCATAATATTAAAACCAAAAAATGGCTATAATCTTTCTTTGTTTGCTAATAGGAGTATTGAGAAAAGCAATATTGATTTTACAGTAATAATGCCACATTTGATCAACCGACCACCAATAAACTCATTTTTCCACTCTGATATTAGTCTGTCTATAATTGGTTTCAACCTATGTTCCAAAAACTTAGCGATAATCTTGTAAGATGTGTTGCAAAGGCTTATAGGCTTGAAATTGGAGATCAACTTAGAACCCATAGATTTAGGACTAAGACCCACAAGAGTGTTATTCCATTCCCTTATAGGAATATCATTTTGTTGAAACTCTAGGATGGATCCATGAAATTCTGATTTCATAATGTGCCAATACATTTGAAATAAGGCTACAGGGAAACCACCAGGGCACATAGATTTATTGAACTTCATGTCAAAAACCATTCTCTTGAATACCTACAGAAAGAAAGGCTAGGTGAGTTCAGAATTTATATCATCAAAGATTAGAGTGCGGATATGTTGAAGCATCTCCTGGAAAGCTTCTTCACAGGTGAGAGATTCCTAATGAAGGAGGTAGCAGTATTAATTGACAATCTAAAAAGTAATCATGTCATCTTTGTTTAAATAAGATCCATCCAAGATAATAAGCTCTTTTTTTTTTCATTGCTTTTATGTTTGGTGGCGGTGGTGTGAAAAAAATTTGTATTACAATCACCTTGTTGTAGTCAAATCACTCTAGATCTATAATGCCAATAAACCTCTTCCTTAGCTAGAGTAATGTTGAATTCACTAAGGAGGGAGAGCTCTTGCTGGTGAAGAAGTGAATATCTACCAATCGATTCAATATTGGTAGCAATCAAGGCTAATTTCTAAGTAAGTGAATCCTTCCTCCCACAAATATCACCAAAAACATGCAACTTCCAATTGTTAAGCTCATTTTTCACAAAACTAAGCTTCTTTGGAAATTTGTACATCGTCGACCCCAAATATCAATCTTCCACCAACTAGACATAAGGTTATCAAAATTATGGTTATGGATCGATGAAAGATAAAAGTGGAAAGGAGGATGTTTCTTATTCCTCATCTATGAAGCCATGAGGAGAAGGGGACAATGATAAGAAGAAATTTTAGAAAGATCCATTAGATAAAAAGCATTGTAGTTATCAATCCAATCCGTAGAGATAAGGAATCTTTCCATATTTATTTGTATATGATTGCTTCTAAGTCTTTTATTAGACCAAGTGTAGGTAGCTCCATGAAGATCTAAGTCAAAAATATCTCCTTGTCTAATGAAATAAAAAAAAGTATACATGTTATTAGTGTTGATACATGTGCCACCTTAATTTTCTCATAAGTACATGGGAGTATTCAAGTCACTAGCTATTTAACAAGGAAGGTGTTTGCAAGTATTATAGAATTCCAAAAGCTCCTTCCAGAAAATTTCTCTCTGATTTTCAAGATTCTGGGCATAAATATTTACAGCTGTCCATCCCACACTAGAGCCAATTTCTTGAAAAAAATATTATCAGATAATAGGGAGTTTTTAAAATACATTCACTAAAACTAGTCTTCAGGTTCTAAAATCTGCATAAACCATCTAAATTACCAATATAGTTCTATGAGAAATAGGAGGAATTAGGCTAGTATCTATGGAGCAAAACTTCCTCTTTCAACTTAGATTTTGCAGCATTAGAATACCAAGACAATGCGTGAGTCGAAAGTATTTGAGGGCTCTCTTTTTTTAAGGGGCATTTAAATTATTTACATTCCATGAGAAGATATTCATTTCTTTGATTTATTTTTCCCTCCACATTACATGATAAGAACACCCTGTGTACCTTGGGAAATATTCTAAAATTATTCCTCCTAAAGCTTGGCTTTATTTGAGAGCCTTCGTTTTCCTTTTTAGGATCCACATCAGGATTTGACATGATATTATTTCTGGTTTTTCTTTGTAGGGTTGTTTTCTACAGATAGAGAGGCTAAAGAGGAGAAGGGAGGATTCTCCCTTAAAGGAGAGCATGGAAATGAAGCAAAGACATCCAAATAACTAATCTAAGCACAAACAAACGAAGCATGAAGCACACAAAGAGAAGGGGAAGAGCGGGGAGGAAAGGAAATAAGAGAATCTCCAGAGAAGGAGAGCAAGATGATGATAATGGAAGAAGGGGAGTAAATAGAGACAGGAAAGGGGTGGAAACAGGAAGAGTCGAAGAAGACATAAGGTAGGCGGGAATAACTAGAGATGACAAGGGCTCTAACAGAAGAGGAACATAGAGAGGGGTAAGGCCAGTAGAAGATGCATGAAACTCACCCACTTCAAGAAGAACATCAAAAGGATTTGAAGTTCTGACTTCCATAGTGAGTTTGGGAACAAACTTGCTTTTATTCTTAGGGGTATGGGTTTTCTCTTTATAATTTGGTTCTGGCTAGGAAGGGAAAACCTGAGCAAGATGGCCAATGCTATTATAAAAGGTACATTCCTGAGGAATGTATTCATAGTCTATTCATTGAACCCAAGTGCCAAGATCAGAGTCTAGTACAATGGTTCATGGTAGGGGAGAGATAATATCATCATTAACACATAATATATCTTGAATAAATGTAGTGCCAAATTTATTTTCTTGATAAATAGCTATTAGGGAGCCAATGGATAGTTTTATACCTTCAATGACATCTGAATTCCAAAAATCCAAAGGGAGCTCAAGGAGGCAAACCTAGATCGGAGCCTGGGTCATGGTTTCTATTTTAGCATTAAACCTGGGAGTCCAACGTCGCAGATAGAAACCTCTCCTTCCAAAAAACAAGGGTCCCCCAACAAAGCTCTCGCAACATCTTACTTATGGGAGAAAGTAAAGAGCATAAATCCATTTGAAAGGAAAACAATATCAACCTAGCCATAGGGAGTCCAACTAATCTCTACCCATTTTCAAATCTCCTCCAAAGGCAACCTCTGACCAATTAGTTTATCAATCAACGATACCTCCCTTGAGGCTTATGTAATTTTAGTAATCGAGGAAGGCATTTGTGAAGACAACATCCCATAAACTCACTATACAAGAAACTTTCCAAGCGGGGGGAATTTTGAAGAGCCAGACATAACATCCTTTTGAGAGCCAAACGAGATAGGAGCATAGGCGTTTAGTAGGTCACAAGGAGGGTCCGGGGATGGACTAGTCGGATCCGACATTGCAGCAGAAACCAGAAACAACAGAATTTTTTTAAAAATTTACAGGGCGGGTACTTTTTTCGCAATGTTATGCAACTTATAAATTAGAAATAAAATTTATTAAAGATACAAAAATTTGAAAATTAAAATTTATAAATTTTAAAATGTAAATCAATAAAAATAAATAAATTATTCAAAATTAAAAAAAACAAAAAATAAAAAAGAATTAAACGTGAAACAATTAAAAATATTAAAAGTAATAAAAATTATATTTTAATAGATTAATAAATTAATATATTAAAAATTAAAAAATTATAACAATTAATACTTAGTTACAATATTTAAAATTAATAAAAAATTAAAAAGTTAATATGACATACTAAATTTAATTGAACTCACTAAAAATTAAAAAAAAATCTGAAAATTACAAATTAAAATTTATAAAATTTCAAAAAAAAAAAAATAGATTTATAATTTTTTTGAAAAACATAAAAAAGTAAGAATTAATTAAAATGAAAAATTAATAAAATTCATAAAGATTATTAAAAATGAGAAAAGATTAAACATTAAATAATAATAAAAATAATAAAAAATCAAAAATTAATTATAATCAATTATAATAAAACAACTAAAATTCCAAAATAAAATTAATTGAAATTAATAAAAAAAATTAATATTACAAATTAAAATTAAGAAAAATTTAATATTTAAAATTAAAACATAAAATAAATAATGATTAAAAAGAAAATCAATAAATTTTTAAAAAATAACAAAAAATAGTAATTAATAAAAATGATAAATAATAAAATTTACGATTTAAATAAAATTAAAAATTACTAAAAATTAAAAATGATTAAAAATTAAAAAGTAAATTAAAATTAAAAAGTAATAAATTTAAAAATTAAAGTTGAATAAAATAAAAAAATAAAAAATAAAATAAAGTTAATAAAAGTAAAAAACTAATAAAAATTAATATAAATAAAAATTATATTGTTTATAATTTATAATATAATAATTTATAACATCAATAGTCATCATCATCATAGTCTTCTTATTCATTTTCGTTTTCATCATCATAGTCATCATCACGATTGTTATCATTGATATAATCATCAAAATATCGTGCTCGTGATTGTCATCTTCAAAGTCACAGTCATTTTCATATGCCATCATCATTATTATCGTCAAAATTGTTATCATACATGTTTAGGGTTTATGGTTCACAAAATTGTGGTTTTGTACATGTTTTAAATTTGAATAATTATAATTATTATATAATAATTATAATAATACATATAATTATGGTCAATGTTTTCGTCTTTATCATCATCATCATCATTATAATCATTTTCATCATTCTCATTGTTATTTTCGTTGTCATCATCATCTTCATCGTCACAATCATCGTTGTCATTGTTAACTATGTCATCATAGTTGTCATCTCTATCATCATCATCGCCATCATTTTCATCGTTATCGTCATCATTATCACCACCATTATGACCACCACCATCAACATTGGTGCATCATCATCATGTGGTGAATATTACTTTTATTAGTAATATCTATATTATTATTAGAATTTGTAAATAAATAAATGACTTTGATTTCATGAGTAATATTGACGTTGTTATTATTATTTAAAATATTAATAGTCAAATTTCATTAACATTGATAGTGACATCGTCATCATCACGATCTTCGTTATTGTCTTATGTTTGTGATCATCATCACCATCATTGTCGTTGGTATTGTCATCATCTTCATCATCATTATTAACACCATCATCACAACCACCATCAACATTGTCAACACCACTATCATCGTGAATATTGATATTATTATTAGAATTGGTGAATAAAATATATCTTATGATCTTATCAATATTAATATTAATGATATTATTAGTATTTAAAATATTAATATTAATTTTAGAATTTTATTAACAATGACAATGACATCATCATCATCAACGTCATCGTTATCATCATGGTTATTGTACTCTTAGTTGTGACCATCATCTTCGTAGTCTTTGTCATCATCATCACAATGTCTTCGCCATTGTCATCTTCATCATTTTCATTTACATTGTCATCATAGCTGTGGTCATGATTGTCATCATCGATATAATCATCATTAAATTGTGATCATCATTGTCATCTTCACTCTCATGCTCATTATCATCTGCCATCATAATTACTATCATAATATTCATTATCATACATGGTTAGGGTTTATGGTTCACAAATTGTTGTTTTCCATAAATTTTTGTATTGTATAGAATGAGTGTTAATTTTGAAAATCTCACATCGATTTATTATGGATTCATTGATATTTTAAGGTTTAACATTATCATTTATGTTGTATCGACTATTCCACTGGGGTCAATAGTAAATTGTAAATAGAACAAGTAAAGAAAACCCTGCATGTGATCCTAAACATTATTCATGAGTTTTATACCCTAAATTCAAACACTAAACACTAACGTAACTCTATAAACACTCATGCAATGACACAAATAGAAAAATCTATACCCTAGACACAAACCCTAATCTCAAGCCCTCATATAAAATTTAGGGTTTACATATTATGTTTAGGGTACATAGGGTTTATTGGTTAGGAATAATATTTAGTGTTTGTGCCTATAGTTTAGGGTTTATATTTTACGTCTTAGGTATATGTCTGGTTTAAATTGTGCTTTAAGTTTAATTGGTGCTCACATTTATCCTTTAGTTTTTAGGTTTTGGAATTTAATGTGAATAGTTAATATTTAAGGTTCATCTTTCAATGGTTCCACATTTAGTATTTATGATTCATCATCGTTATCATCATCATTGTTATCATTGTCATCATCATCATCATCTTACATATCATCATCATCATCATCAACATAATTGTCATCATCATCAATTATCATCATCAATCATCATGATCATTGTCTTCATAATCATCATCCTCATCTTATTATCACAACCATGGGTGAAACCATTGATGATGGTGGTGGTGATGGTGGTGAAAGTGATGATGGTGGTGGTGGTAGTGGTGGTGGCGATGTTATCATTTACATTTACTTGATTGTGGTATGCAGGTTTGGTGCTCGAGCATAACTTGTAGAGGCCATAACTTTTGATCCGATCGTTGGATCATCCTAAAATTTTATAGGGTGGTAGATATACATTAGTACTATGATGGGGTCAACTTTTCCTACAAGGATGTGCACATTTTGGCATGTTTTCGGGCTCGGATTCCGTCATCTAGTGGCCTAAAATTGGCTCCGAATGTTTTTTCCACTTTTGACTAGGTCTTAGAACTTTAATAACTTTTGTTGTGCTTGTCAGAATAAGTCCAAATTTCACGTGAGCCCTAATTTATGAATGCATATTTGGCACAAAAATTTTGGGGTCAATCCGAGTTGTTTTGCATTTTAGGGTTTATTGGCATTTTAGGGTTTTATAGTAGTCTTGAAATAAAAGGAGAATTGTAATGATGTAATAGGGCAGTGTGAATTCCAGAATGAGAAGTAAGCTATTTTGATACTCTTGGTTTTATTTACAAAGATGTTTATATGTGTTTTTGGAGGTATTTCAATCTCTTGCAGCTGGATTCACATCAATTGGTATCAGAGCAGGATTTTGATCTTGCGGAAATACTTAAGGTAACATATTACATTTTTATGTGTAGTTTTTACCTCTGTTTTATATAACCATGGCTAGATGCGGGAGGGGAGGTTATGCCCAGATGAATAGGCATATGCAGGAGCTACAGAGACAAGTTGCTGAGCTGACGGGGGAAGTTACCCGCCTTAGAAGGAGACATGCAAATGGGGATGCAAACCTAGATAGTGATATTGAAGAAGAGCCTCCATTAATGAATGAAGGAGGAGATGAAGAATAAAATGAGAGAGACGAAGAAACCTTGAATGAGAGACCATTTGAGGAGAGATTGATCAAGGCTTTAGAGGGAAAGAATGACGACATCAAGATTAATGTTCCTGATTATGGTGGAGGGTTACGACCAGAGGAGTTGATTGACTAGTTAAATTGCATGGAAAAATTATTTGAGTGGAAAACCCTTTCAGAGGAGAAGAAGGTTAAGTTTTCATGCACTAAGTTAGCCGGACATGCATTGATCTAGTGGGATCACCTACAAAATGAAAGACAAAGGAATGGAAAGGGCAAGATCCGAAACTGGAATAAAATGGTAAAGAAGATGAAAGAAAAGTTTCTTCTTGTAGATTATGCATAGACACTCTTTCGAAGGTTCCAAAACCTAAGGCAAAAGGATCTCAGCATTGAGGAGTATACTAATGAATTTTACAAGTTATCAATTAGGGTGGAATAGGGAGAGCCTGAAGAACAAAAGGCTACACGGTACATAAATGGGTTGAGTTACACCATACAAGATGAGCTGAGTATGCTCCGGATCCATAGCCTAGATGATGCTTATCAACTTGCATTAAAGGCAGAGGAAAAGAACAAGAGGAGTAATTTTAGAAGAGGTTTGAAGAGAGGTCCATCATCATCTCCAATGAGGGGCAGGGGTAGATTTGAATCTACAAAAGGTGAATCCTCTAATACAAAAGGGCATGAAGATTCTGGTCAAATCCATGGTAACTACCAAAGAGGTAGGGGGTTTCAGAGGGGAAGAGGTTATAATGGAGGATGGGGCTGGAATAGCCCCCAAAGGCAATATACATGTTATAGATGTGGTGAAGAGGGGCACAGAGCTTTTGAGTGTCCGCACTATCCTACACAAGATAGATGGAAAGGAGAAAAACCATGAGTAAATCTGGTTTAGGTTGAAGAGGAAGAAGAAATGGAGGTTGCTGCAAACTTGGGTGAAACCCTCATGATAAGGAGGATGATGATTGTCCCAAGGAAGGAGAAAGAACGTGATGTTGCTGGAGCTGATTCGTGGCTTCGAGCAAATATATTTTGAACAAGATGCACCTTTGGAGGAAAGGTATGTAAAATTATTATTGATGGTGGTAGTTGTGAAAATATGGTTTCAGCTGTAATGGTTGATAAACTGAATCTGAACTATGACAAACACCCATATCCCTATCGTATATCATGGTTAAAGAAAGGAAATGAAGTAACCATAGATAAAAGATGCCTTATAAAGTTTTCAATTGGGAATACCTACAAGGATGAGGTGTGGTGTGATGTTATCCCAATGGATGCATGTCATATATTACTGGGTAGGCCTTGGCAATACGATAGAAAGGTTACACATGATGGAGGGAAAAATACATATACCTTTCGGAAGGATGGTGTAAAGGTGGTATTATTACCCTTCAAGGAAGAAGAGAAGAGTGAGGGCTTATTGGCTACAAAAGAGTTTGTTACAGAAATGGAAGAAGCTGGATGTTGTTATGCACTAATGTCAAAGAAGCTGGAGAAAGAAGGCTTTAATATACCTATTGCAGCAGAAAAGATACTAAAAGAATACAAAGATGTCATACCAGATGAGCTACCAGATGGGTTACCTCCAAAGTGAGATATTCAACACCATATTGATTTGATCCCAAGATCGGCCCTTCCAAACCAGGCAGCCTATCGGATGAGTCCAACACAGAGTGAAGAGTTAAACAGAAAAGTGACAGATTTAATATAGAAAGGGTTAGTGAGAGAAAGCATGAGTCCATGTGCAACTCCAGCGTTATTGACTCCCAAAATAGATGGAGACTGGAGAATGTGTGTAGACAGTAGAGCCATAAACAAGATCATAATTAAGTATCGGTTTCCAATTTCGCGATTGGATGATATGATGGATGTGCTATCAGGAGCCCGATATTTTAGCAAGATTGACCTACAGAGTGGCTACTACCAAATCCGAATCCGTTGAAGGGGACGAATGGAAAATTTCTTTTAAAACAAAAGATGGATTATATGAGTGGATGGTGATGCCATTTGGGCTATCTAATGCACCCAATACATTCATGAGGGTTGATGAACAGAGTACTCCAAGAATACAATGGTAAGTTTGTTGTTGTCTATTTTGATGATATTTTGATATTCAGTAAGACAGTGGAAGAACACTTGTTGCATCTGAAATTGGTGCTAGACTTGTTACGTAAAGAGAGTCTATATGCAAACTTAAAGAAGTGTAGATTCCTTCAGAAGAGTCTTGTTTTTTTGGGATTTTTCATATCAGGGGATGGAGTGAGGATGGATGAGGAAAAAGTAAAGGAAATTCTGGAATGGCCTATTCCAAGGAATGTGACAGAGGTTCGTAGTTTTCATGGATAGGAAACTTTTTATAGGAAGTTCATCAGGAATTTTAGTAGCATTACTGCACCCATAACAAAGTGTACAAAAGGGAGGGATTTTGTATGGACCAAGGCAGCAACAGATAGTTTTGAATTGTTGAAGAAGAAAGTATCAGAAGCACCTGTTTTGATATTGCTAGATTTTAGCAAGGTCTTTGAGGTTGACTGTGATGCCTCACATGTTGGGATTGGAGCTGTGTTGAGTCAAGAAGGACGACCAGTGGCATTCTTCAATGAAAAGCTAAATGAAGTCAGGAGGAAATATTCTACTTATGATGTGGAATTTTACGCTATTGTTCAGGCATTAAGGAACTGAAGACATTACTTGGTAGCAAAGGAATTTGTACTCTTCACTGACCATGAAGCCTTGAGGTATGTAAACACATAGAAGAAACTAAATAGTAGGCATGCAAAATGGGTTTCATTTTTGCAAGAATATACTTTTGTTTTAAAGCATAAGTCTGGTAAGCAGAATCAAGTTGCTGATGCCTTGAGTAGGCGTGTAGCCCTTTTGACAACAATGGAAAATAAATTCCTAGGGTTTGAGGCAGTTAAGGAATTGTATGAAGGTGATCCTGATTTTGGTGATGTTGTCAGAAAGCTTAAGGAGCCTACAGTAGGTAGTGATTCTTTTTATTATTTGATACAGGATGGTTATTTGTTTAGGGGGAAACAATTGTGCATCCCTGCTGGTTCAATGAGAGAAAATATTATAAGAGAATTGCATAGTGGAGGGTTGGCTGGACACTTTGGTATAAGTAAGACAATTTCTCTTGTCGTAGAAAAGTATTATTGGCCAAAGGTAAAGAGGGACATCAGTAGGGTTGTAGCAAGATGTAGAGTGTGTCAAATGGCTAAGGGTCATGCACAGAATATTGGGTTGTATATGCCATTGCCTATCCCTACAGGGCCATGGGTTGATCTGAGTATGGATTTTGTGTTAGGGCTTCCTAACACATAGCGAGGGATTGATTCTATCTTTGTTGTGGTTGATAGATTCTCTAAGATGGCACATTTTATTTCTTGTAAAAAAACTAATGATGCTTCTAGAATTGCTGATTTGTTGTTTTCAGAAGTGGTTAGATTGCATGGAATTCCAAAAACGATCACTTCAGATCGGGACACGAAGTTTTTGAGTCACTTTTGGAGGACTCTGTGGAAGAAATTGGGGACACAACTACAGTTCAGTAGTGCATATCACCCCCAGACTAATGGGCAGACTGAAGTAGTGAACAGAAGCTTGGGAAATCTCCTACATTGTATAGTTGGAGAAAAGCCAAAACAATGGGACTTAGCTTTACCTCAAGCTGAGTTTGCATATAATAGCTCGATAAACAGGTCAACAGGGAGGTCTCCTTTCCAGATTGTATATGGTATTAATCCGAAGGGGGTCCTTGATCTAATTGTTCTACCAGGTGAAGATGAAACTAGTGATGATGCAGAAGCATTTGCAGAACACATTCTACAGCTACAAGATGAAGTGAGGGAAAAGCTGAAAGTGAGTAATGCACAATATAAAACAGCTGCAAATGCCAGTAGGAGAGTAAGTGTATTTGAAGAAGGAGATATGGTGATGGTTCATCTTAGAAAAGAGAGGTTTCCAAAGGGTACATATAATAAACTCAAGTATAAGAAGATTGGGCCATGTAGGATTCTGAAGAAAATGAGTGATAATGCCTACAAGGTGGAGCTACCTGAAAACTTTGCTATCTCACCAGTTTTTAATGTTTCTGATTTATATAAGTTTCCAGGTCATGATGAAAATGTTGCAGAGGAGAAAGAAATAAACTGGAAGCAACAGATGTCGAAGAAGAAAAAGGAGAGGGTAATGCGTGTCTTGGACCAAAAGACAATCACTACTAGACATGGGAGCTACAATAGATATTTGGTACAGTGGGAAGGTTTGCAGCAAGAAGAAAACACTTGGATTCCTGAGTGGGAGTTGAGGAAAATTGACAGTTCAAAATTAGATGAGTTCCGTCAACAGAATTCGCATGAGCTGAATTCTTTTCAACCAGGGGAGAATGATGCGGGAGCATAACTTGCAGAGGCCATAACTTTTGATCCGACCGTTGGATCGTCCTGAAATTTTATAGGGTGGTAGATATACATTAGTACTATGTTGGGGCAACTTTTCCTGCAAGGTTGTGCTCATTTTGGCATGTTTTCAGGCTCAGATTCCGTCATCTAGTGGCCCAAAATTGGCTCCGAATGTTTTTTCTGCTTTTGAATAGGTCTTAGAAATTTAATAACTTTTGTTGTGCTTGTCAGAATAAGTCCAAATTTCGCGTGAGCCCTAATTTATGAATGCATATTTGGAACGAAAATTTTGGGGTCAATCCGAGTTGTTTTGCATTTTAGGGTTTTTTGGCATTTTAGGGTTTTTGGCATTTTAGGGTTTTAGAGTAGTCTTGAAATAAAAGGAGAATTGTAATGATGTAATAGGGCAGTGTGAATTCCAGAATGAGAAGTAAGCTATTTTGAAACTCCTGGTTTTATTTGCAAAGTTGTTTATGTGTGTTTTTGGAGGTATTTCAACCTCTTGTAGCTGGATTCACATCAAGGTTATGAGGTTTGTGTTAAATTTTTAATGATGAGCCTTTATGTTCATTCTTTATGGTTTATGATATCGGCTATAGGGTTTTGTTCCAATGGTTTATGATATATAGTTAATGATGTCATATAAATGTTTACATTGATATTAAATGAGATAAATCAATGTTTAAAACCTTAATGTCATGTTTATATTTACGATACCTAGTTTACGATATCATATAAATGTTTACAATGTTATTCGTTGTAAGAAATTGGCATCTAAATTGTGTAAAAAATAACATGTTGTTTACATTTAAGATTTTTGTTAAGGATTTAATGTATAGTGTTTAGATTGTCTATTTAGGATTTATGGGAATACATATGAGTCTTGTTATAATTGATGATGATCCTCTTCCATTTAGGCCATTTTAGGAGTGTTTAATGTTGTCGAAAGAGTGGTTAAGGAATTGTATTATCATTTACACTTTCATCATATTGTTATGTAACTCGTGAGGTTTTTGTTAAGGGTTTAGTGATGAGTGAATATGTTGAGTCTTTAGGGTTTATGGTATAATCTGCAAGGTTGTCTTTTTTTTCTTTATAATTTATAGTTTACCATATCATATAAATGTTTAAATTATTATTCAATTCTATTCATTGGAAGAAGTAATTGTTATGCATAATCATGTAGTACAACATCACGAAAGAGTAAATATTCGTGTATGATATAAATTAAGTGCAATATCTAGTCATGTTATTAGCATCTCTGTTAATTTTAAGTTGCAAGTAGCGAGGATTTTATTTTTTATTACAAATTTGATTTTCATTAATTATATTTCAAAATCATGTATAGATTATAGCGGATGGTTGCATTTTTGCAATCATACTTTGTTGAAAGAATTCAAATGAACAAATTACATTTTGTACACAGTTATGTCTAAGGGATGGTGTGCAATCTTTATAATTTATAGTTTACCATATCATATTGTTTTTTTATTCAATACTGGGAAAAAAATGTAACATTATTAAAGTAAATAGTAGAATAAATTAAGTGAAATTTTGAGATAATCGCAATAGCGAGGAAATATAAAATATATAGAACATTCACTTCGCTAAAAGAACATTTAATAGAAGGTAGTTTTTACAATACTTAAAATATACTATTCTATCTTAATATGAATCCCTTACGCACTTATATCTATTGTCCATTTATATAGTGATTTAAATGATATTTTCCAATGCATGTCTCTTCATATTTTTTCTTTGTATTTGATATGAAACTCGAGGTTTTAATTAAGGTTTTATTTCTTAAATAAATTACTACCCAAATCAATTAGGGACTCATAATACAAATATATACACCATCCAATCATATTTTTAAATTCAACAATAATTAATCTCAAAATCTATACATTTGTTAACCACAACTCTTAAAATTTATAAATCTCTTTACATCTAATCGTAACTAATTTGGGAGAAGCCTCATTGGATTTATTCATTGATTTTCAACAAAATCGATCTCTCTGTAGTATGTAAAATAAAAAGAAAAGCCAAATTTCACAATTCTTTATGCTTTTGAGAAACAAAATTTGAAATTTTTATTAAAAAACATGAAGAAAATCACAGAGAAATGGGGAATGACAACTTGTAAGCATTATGGAACTATAACATACTAAATATTGAATTTTTTGGTCACTCTTTAAAAGACATCTGAAAATATTGGTGAATGATGAATGATAGGTACCGCTACCCATTTCTAAAATGCGACGGGGTTGGCATATAACTTGCCGGCCTAGGCAATCCAAACCAAAAATGCATTGTTTCATATCCCATCGTAACTACTAAATTGGTTGGAGAGAAAAGCATTGTAATTGGACGTGGCTAAGCATATATCATTTCCGCAACATTGTTACATTTGAAAACAATTTCACACTAGAGGAAAAAAAGCACTTAGACTAAGAAAAAGTATTCACTGGATAAAACACATTGCCCAGTTTCTCAAAAACAGACAATCAAAACAAGGTACCAGTTATGGTTGGAAATGAGTGTCTTCAATTTGCAGAGGTTTTAAGTGTGCATGAACTCTTATATTTAGTTTTCCTCTGAGAGTTGCACTAATGCGAATCCTCTTTTGGCATCAGGAGTTCAAAATTTTAGCAGCCCCCTGCTTGCATTAAAATTTCATGAATTAATATATAATCATAAAAATAAAATTTAAAATTCACTAGAATCATAAAATAAAAGTAGAGATGAGTAATAATTACTTGAAATTTTCCAGTGTGAGAACACACAAGATCTTGATAGATTATCTTGTTATACATTTCAAATATCTTCATCTCTTGGAAACAAATTCATATGGCTTCTTCGAAGTCCTTCCTGTAACATATTAACATAGATTATTAACAATGTGCAGCTTTAGAAGGTTGCAGGTTCACTTTGCGGTTGTGATTTCCTAGTTATGAACCACTACACTTTTTTTTTAATGTGAAAATAACAAATCATGCCCTCATTCCTCTGCCACAAACCTGTAACACCAACTTTTGGAAATGGTGGGTGTATTGATAAGTGGCCATGCCCCCAATGGCAACACGTCTTGCGGATTTGGCCACACACTACATATTATAGAAATGCAAAGGTAAAGAAAATGAATGTAAACCTAAACAAGGCAAAAGAAAATAGTTGAACCGTTTGCGGATTCTTTCTATTAATTATTATTATTTATTAACAAATTTATTTGTTACGTTTTTTATTATTCCATTAATAATTAATATCTTTTATGATATTTGTTGATTTATGGAAAAGAGATGCAAGACATTTGTCAACTAATCTATGGAAAAAAGAGCATGTGCCTTGACTTATGTAGGTAGGCTTACAGAAAATGCAATGCTAAACCTAAACGTAGTGCAAAAGAAAATAGAGCAGCGGAACTCGTTTGCGGATTCTTTCTATTAATTCTTATTATTATTATATATTAATAATTTATTTGTTATTTTTAATTATTCATTAATAATTAATATTTTTATGATATTTGTCAATGATTTATGGAAACGAGATGCAAGACATTTGTCAACTAATCTATGGAAAAGAGAGCATGTGTTGACTTATGTAGGTAGGCTTAGATATTTTTCTTATTCACATACTTTTTAAAAAATGCATATCTTAGTGATAGAAATTAAAATTTAAACTGCGAAATATAATTTTTAAAAAAAAAATAATTAATTCCTTTGTAAATCTCATCTACTGGCTGAATCTCGTAGAAATGTTATTAAATTCAAATTTAATTCAAACCACACTGCAAATTTGAAGAGAGGATAACAAATTTGGAATAAGAAAAAAAGGACATTTACAAAATAATATATTCAGATTGCGTATATTTGATACAAACTTAATTTTTAACCTTGTAGTATAGTAATGATTGCCTATATTTCATACACACTTAATTTCTAACCTGTATTATAGTAATGTGTATTCAAATGAAAGAAAATTAGACTTCAATATCAATACAGAAATAATAGAATATATTTACCTCTCAGATCTCAGCCTTGAATGGTAGGAGAGACAAACCTATTCTTTGTTTCACTGCAAAATTTATGTGAAGACCCTATTCCATGTTTAACTGCAAAATTTATGCTTGATTTGGTAAAATTAAAAATGATAAAAATTATGTTAAATTGTTTTGGATGATTGTATAAAAAAATTATAAATTGCACATGGAAAAGTGCAACCAGGTGTTATATTTATGACAATGAATAACTAGCCGAAACATGTTCGGTATTCTTAAAAGAATTTGTTTGTCAATTTATTTAGAACAGGATATTCGCATTTTCTTTGATTAATTGGTAAAACTAAGTCAGTGTACTGTACACCATTAATGTTTTTATTATTGCGAGTTCAATTAACTAATTTAACTTATAAAGCATATCATAAACAATATTATCCGTGGATTAGAAGTAATTAAAATAATATAATCTTTGATTACAAATGGTTTGAGATTGAAAGTTTGAATATGTAAAATGCTCACACCATAAGTGTGTACTCTCTGCAAGCTTGTCAAGAATCAAAATACATTCCACGTTTTGGTGCACTAGACATAATTGTAAAACAATCACATAGTCAATGTGATTGTTTTACAATTATGGAGGGTATGGAAGGGAGTGACGAGTCACAGAGTAAAGGAAAGTGTGGTGGGTAATAGGATCATAGTGAAATAAAATGTAATCACATAAATACAAGAATTGTACAAATTGCATAAGAAATATGTGTGGGAGAGTTTGGATAACCAGTGCATTATATAACAGAGAATGCAGTAGAAAGGTGCAAGTGCAAATGAGTAAATAAATAAAAAGAATATTTAAAGTGCATGATTTCTGTAGAGAAATAAAAAACCTAGAAATTACCATGATTTGAATGTTGTGGGCGCAATGCCATGCCGATAAAACCTTTAATGCTAGAATATCATGAATAAGAAAGGGAATGATCTCTGTTTGGATTGAGTTAATTGTACCATGCTATTTCAACATACGATATAATATTCATTTTTCAGCATACATGAATTTATATTTCAAAAGAGTAACCTTTCCACAAAAAGAAAAATGATTTTTTTTTTTTTGATATTCCACAACTGTTAACAAAATAACAAATGATAGATGAGTATGATGTAATAACAATCATAAATCTCGCCTAGTTTACAGTTTGAGTTAGATCATAAGGAAAATATGTTGGGACATACTGAAGTCGTTCGCAAAAGCAAGGATATTTTTGACCCTGACATTGTTGTCTACACAATTATCACTTATACTGACGCTGCTCTTTTTAGGAAAAAGATTCTCAAGTTACCTGCGCATATCAATATCTTATGCCATTAAGTACTTATCAAGCTTCTTGATTGTAAATTCATTCACCATGTTGGCTGCTATGGATGGGTCTAAAATATCGTCCCAATCATAAATAAGGTCACGCTTGCCATTGGAATTTATATCATATTTTGTATCTTGAATCTCATTTTATAAAAGGAGATTCAAAAGGATAATTTCCCATTACGTTGCATTGATTCCATTGTTCATTCCACGCAACCTTGTGCAATAATAACCCAAGTGGACAGGTTCTCAAGATAGAATGAAATCTAAGTGGCAGATGAAGATCAACATAAGACCACATTAACTACTAAATGGAGACTTAATGCTATGTAAAAATTCCTTTCAGCCTTAAAAACGTTGGGGAAACCTAGCAACAAGCTATGACCCATATATTCACAATCTTATTAATATAAAGATTGATGATGCTTATGTAGATGAACTACTTCTTGAGATTTTTACTGTGAAAATGGTCATTCTGCCTAGGCACTTGACTATGGTTCTTACAAAATCCAAGCCTATCTTGTAATGATAGAGAGCTGATATTTTTTAAGAATATGGAAAGATAGAAATGATGATATATTAAATCACATATCTATTAATGGAAAGGAGAAATAATAAAAAAGCACAAGTAAGTTAAGCAACTACAAACATGGTAGCCATTGGAGGAAGAGGTAGAGGATTATCTTTAACACCTTAGATGATATAGTAGCATTTTTATCTAGGATTATTTCCCAGCCACATTGAGCCTAATCTTTTTCCTTGTGCCTGTAGGATACTTCCAGGGAAAGGTTAAGAAACTTTCTAAATGATTCACGCCCGAATTGTCCCCAACAAAACTACCACTGCCATCATCTTCAAAAATGGAATCATCCCATCCACTGCCACCACCAACACCATGAGAACTATCACCACTGTTTTCAGCACCAAAGTGGTTTAAAATCCACCTACTACAACCCCCATGAAAGGGAGGTCCTAGTATTAAAAATCCTCCATTTTCTAAAGAAGTGATGAAATGGAATACTTATGTAGTGCCCACTCCTATTCTACACTATTTTTTATTATGTTGACATTACTGATGGATTGTACTTAGACATTTTGATTATTATATTTTGAGAAGTAGATGATAGACTATGTAGATATTTGGACTATTGATGTAATGCCCACAAAAACAACATTCTAAGAACATGCTACAACCCAAAACTTAACCTGAAAATTGCGACTATTTTTTTTGTTATAAGATAGAAGGAAAACATGTTACAAGGATGTTAATCCCCTAGGGTACAACAACTAACTAACACCACTAAACACTACTTTACGATCGAAAGACCAGGTCTAGATAAAAGGTTAACATGTTTCCAAATTCATCTCTAAGGTCCATTAATCAAATATTCAATAGAAAGGTACCAAGGATTAATTTACTTAATTAAATATTCTCTTCTTCTTAATAATTTTAATTCCTAATTAGGTTGACCTCTTACACAATTATTATAAAACATTATCTTAAAACTTAGAGTCTTTTCTATTATTAACTAAAGCTTGATAAGGACTATCAAAGGTTTAACACTCTAGGGCAATAAAATAGCCCCACTCCCAAATTACACATACCCCTAAGGTTTTTGAAGGCAACATTAATAAAATTCATTTTCACCTAACAAAGGTAGGGTTGATCCTCCACCCTTGGATCAAATCAATTTCAACCCTAAATCCTAGGGTTACAAACAAGCCCTAAATTTTTTTATAACTTTTTATTAAAGTCTTTCCTTTATTCTTTTCCCTCATTTGGTCTATTTATTTTGTTAAAAATTACAGGTTGGAGAAGAGGAAAGCCATCAAGGAGGAAGAATTCATGGAGGATTCTACAAGGGCCAAGCTTTAGAAGGTTTTGATTGTAGGTTTCATATTGTTTTCATTTTCATTCAAGGATTGGGAGGGTTCTCTTTCCCCAATCTGGTTTTATTTCAAAACATTGTATTTGGGTTCTCAAATTTGGGGCAAACCTTACCCCATTGTTATAAATGAAAAAGAGTAGTTTTAGATCCACCATTGTATGTTTTATTGGCCAATCCAAGGGTTTTAATCATTATTTTTCTTGCTGGTAGTTAACACATAAATTTTACATTTTATAAATTTGTAAAACTAGTTAAAGTTTTCACACAGGTGAAGATCCGCGGAGTTCTGTCGTAAGTGACAGAACCACCACCCAGAGCAGACCAGCGGTCCTGGGTGACAAACCACAGACTGCTGCCCTACTGAGCGGTGATTTTGAGACCGCCGCCTTAGCCTAAGAGGTAGTTACAGGACCGCCGCTCTGCACAGGGGTGGCGGTCATGTTTTGAACCTTTATGCCGAGATTTTCACAAAACCAAATTTTACTACAAGGTTCTAAAATACATTCTGAGCTTGAATTTTATGCTCTTAAGGTTTCAAGTTTTGTGATTTCTTTCCATTTGATCATTTCTTGATTAAAATAACTCATTTAAAACATTTTGAAACCCAATGGAATCAATAAGAACTATAAGATCTATTCCATGTTGTTCAACTAACTTTCTTTGAATTCTAAGAGCAAAATTACATGATTTACATCTAATTGCACATTGTTATTTTCTAATACAAAAATCAATATTTCCATCACAATAAATTTCAAACTTGTTCTCTCTTTCATTTCGCTACAATGTACATACATACAAAATAGATAAATAACTTTATTTTTCCATTCAAGTTTACTATGCATGCAAGTTCAACTTCTTACAACTTCTACATTTCCTTCTTTCTCATTTACAACATTACAACTATTTGAATGTAAACTCTCCTTTTCACAATGCAACTTCCAACTAAAATTTTACAAAATATATCCATTTTGATCATTTCTCTTTCCTTATTACATTCTAATAAGAAGGAAATTCCTTTCTTTACAATTTTACAATGAACTACTACAAATATTAATACAACTTGTATTTCAACATTTCTTTTAACACATGAATAGATTTACAATTTTCTATTTTGAGTGGTAAACAAAAAGGCTCTTCCCAAGAAGGGAAACTTCAAAAACTCCAAAAAACTTCAACCTCCACAATTCCACAAGGTAGATCCTCCAAGATTTGTTTGATTCACAACAAAATGGGGGGAGAGGCAACACTCTGCACCCAACCAGGACATCCAATGAAAAGGAGAAACCATCCTCTTCATTGGCCACTAAGCCCCAACCACATCACAATGGGAGATGATTTAAACACATGGCAACAAAAAGCTTCCACAATACTTGACAAAATAGTTTCACATCCATTCCATTCACATTCAAACACAACAATAACACAAACAAAAAGGAAAAACAAAACAATAATAATACAAGGCTTATCAAGAAAGCGCCAAAAGAGCAAGACCTATGGGGAGGCCACTTATGCCTCCCAATGGGAATGGATTCCCACCTAAAATCCTTCAATGCATGTCTCAAATCCCCTAAAAACTCTTATGCCTCCCTCAAGTACCCCTTATACCTTCATATACTCTTATGCCTCCCTCAATCTCTTATGCCTCCCTCATAACAAGAAACAAAAAGAAATGCAAGCATTCCTCATACAAGGTTGGGCACCCAACCCAAAATCCCTCCAACAATAAAGTAAAATCTTATGCCTCCCTACAAGAAAACTCCCCATAGTCTCCTCCTAATCAAAACTCAGGCAATCTACCCACACCCAAAAATCATTCCAAAGGAAAAACAACTCTCAACACAACATATAAACACATAATAAAATTATAACAAAAGCAAAGTAAAGCTCCTACATCTCCATAGTAGAGCTTGTTCCAAGAATGAAATTCCAAGCTCCTCAAAACCAAGAAAGCATCTACAAAGCTTCCAAAATCCACAAGAACTCCCAAGAATCCTCTAACTCTAAAAAAATTTCAAGAGTCCAAAATGATCAAGTAACCCCAAACAAACAAAAGAGCATCTATAAATAGAAAAAGGGAGGGAGGAGGATGAGGTGGCTCCATGTAGGATGCTACATTACTCATCCGCAACTCCACCTAAGAAGTCAAACCTCAACCCCAATGCACCATAAATTGGTGGGTGAGAGGAATGAAAAGATACTTGCACACACAAACTAAGCCCACACCCCCAAAGGACAAAATTAAATATTTGAAAGAAAGTGGAATAACCATTTCACCTTTTTCTCTTCCCAAAACACCTAATGGGGTCTAATTTTGACCCCCAACCCATAGGTAGGGTTGGTATGACAATTTAAGAGGTGTGGGACAAGTTTAACTTGTCCCACAAGCCTTCAAAATTGGCCCTTAAGGTCAAATTCGAGTTTCTCACGAAGGGTAGAGAGTACAACACTCAAAATCTCAAGCATTCAACACACAACACAAAATCCAAGAGTAAATCAAGTCTAATAAATGAACTCCTTTTGGTCATATCTTTAATTAGTTTAGGATAAGATTTAATTACTTTAATAAGACACTTAGACCCACTAAGATAAAGGGGGAAATACATACATCAAAACTAAATAATTAAAAACAAGTAAATTACATCACTCAAAGGAACACATACTAACATTAATAAAAGGGAAAATAAAACAAAACAACACATGACCCCTTGGTCACAATTTTCCCCTAACCAAATAATTCTAACACTCTCAATTACATGTTGCCATGGTGACCCTAGTTGAATTCATCTAGAATTCCAATGTGGTTGGTCTCTAATCCCCCGATGTTGTTGTGAATATAAATATACTTGCAAAATAGAGAATACCTCCTTCGGCCTCATAGTTGCATTAAAAAATCAATGACAAAATATGCAATATAAATCTAAAATCATCTATATACGAGCTAATATCATCTAGGTAATTACGAATCATTTACAATTTTCTAACAACATTTCTATCCAACATTTCATCCATGTCAAAAGTGATCACAACATTAATTCAATTATCAAAGTCTACTCATGGCAACGAAATTATAGCGCATGTCAGAAATATATATATATATATATATATATATATAACCATGTCCACAACATATCAACATCAATATCAAATGTCTCTAATAATCCACATGCATCATATATGAATCAAAATCAACAACAGTCCAGTATCTCTAACATCTAGTGTCATGCTAAATCAAAAGGCTACAACAATATCTATAAGTGTAGTCGACAGTAACAAAATCAAAGCAAAAGGTGTCGAAGGGAAGTGGGAACTACATCCCCCTCCCCTTAGACTCAAATTTCTCCTAGAAGTCACTGGAACAGGTGTGGGAACTACACTCATAGCAATGTAGCATCCTCCCATGTAGCTGCAGTCTCATCATATCTATCCCACTAGACCTGAACTTGGTCAATCTCTCTACCACGAAGACCCAGGGTCCTGCGCTTTATAATGCGGACAGGCTCCATTATCACCTGCCCCTGATCCCACACCTGCAATGTGGTCTAATCTAGCACGTGAGAAGGATCAGAAATATATCTCCTAAGCACGAAAACATGAAACACATCATGGACGTGAGACAAGCTGGGTGGCAATGCTAGATGATAGGCCAAGGGACCGATGCACTCCAAGATCTCAAAAGGACCCACAAACCTAGGAGCAAGCTTAGAACCTTTTCCGTAACAGATAGGGATCTTATGTGGTCTGACACAAAGAAACACCTTCATGCCCACCTCATAACTATGATATGTCCTATGCTGGTCCGCATACTTCTTCTTCCTGTCCTGCGCCTCCTGCAATCTCTATCTAATCAAAACAAACTACTGCTCCATGTCCTATAATAAGGCTGGCCCAAGAGAAACCCTATCCTCTAACCTATCCCAACTAAGAGGTGTCCTACACTCTCTACCATACAATGCCTAAAAAGGATCCATGCCTATCAAACTCTGAAAACTATTATTGTAGGAAAACTCCACCAAGTATAGATACTCCTCCCATCTTGACTGATGATCCATAACATATATTCTAAGCATGTTCTCCAGGATCTGATTCACCCGCTCAGTATGTCCATCTGTCTCAGGGTGATATGATATGCTGAAATTGATCCTCATCCCGAGAGCATGCTGCAAGGTGGTCCAGAAATGGGAAGTGTACAAAGGATCGTGGTCACAAATGATCTTCCATGGAATCCCATGTAATCTGATAATCTCATCAAGATATAGCCATGCCACTACACTAGCTATGTAGGTGGTCTTCACCAGAGAAAAATGATCCACTTTCATCAATTTATCCACCATGACCATAATGGCGTCGTGGTGGTATCTCGACGTCGGTAACCCAAAAATGAAGTCCATGGAAATGGTGTCCCACTTCCACTACGGTATGGCATGAGGAAAGAGAAGGCCAGCTGGATGTTGATGCTCGGCCTTCACCCTTTGAAACTCTAAACAACATGACATAAATTGAGCCACATCTCTCTGAATTCCTCCACAATGGTACAACTGTCTCAAAGAGGTGTGTATCTTCTTCACCCCGGGATGGGCTGAATAATATGCACGATGGGCCTTTGTTAAAATGTCCTATCTCAAGTCTCTATCTCGAGGAATGTATATCCGACCTCTGTTTCTATGAAGACCATCTGTCTCTAATGAAAATCCATCAAATCTACCCTCAAGGGGCCTCTAGGACTCAATCTCTGCTTTGGCTGCAAGGTAGAAGTTGTCATGAGGAAGCTGCTACAAAATCATGCTTCGTAAATCTGTAACTATTGAAGTAGCCATAGCCACATGTATCCATCTACTCAAAGCATCTAAACTACATTCTCCTTCCCCTTCACATGATCTATCTCCATATCGTACTCACAAAGCAACTCCATCCAACGCCGATGACGATTGTTGATATTGGGCTACATGAAGAGGTGGTGAAGACTCAAGTGATCAGTCCTGAGTGTAAATCTCTGGCCAAGGAGGAAATGTCTCCACTGTACTAAGGCATGCACAACTGTTGCAAGCTCAAGATCATGAGTTTGATAATTGAGCTCATAATCCTTGAGTTTGTAAGACTCAAAAGTAACTACTCTGCCCTCCTGCATCAACACACCTCCAAGTCCTGCCAAAGAAGCATCTGTGTAAATGTAGAACTCACCCTGAGGATTTGGCACTGCAAGAAAAGATTCTATCATGAGGATTTCCTTTAGTTTCTTGAAGGCCTACTCACATCTATCTGACCAAACAAACTTCTTCCCTTTCCGCTGAAGGGAAGTACTGGGATGTGTGATCCAAGAAAAAGCCTGGAAAAATCTCCTATAATATCCTTCCAAACCCATAAAGCTTTGCACCTTGGTCACACTGGTGGGTGCTGGCCAATCCATGATAGCTTGAATCTTGGAAGGATCGACTGTGATACCTTCCCCAGAAATGATGTGGCCAAAATACTACACCTCTGTCTAAAAGAACGCACACTTCTCCAGGTTCCTGTAAAGATGTTGCTCACGAAGACACTGAAGAACCTGACGAAGGTGCTCATTGTGCTCCTCATGCATGCATGAGTAAATTAGAATGTCATCAATGAAAATGAGCACAAAGCGATCTAGAAAAGTCCTGAATACCCCATTCATCAAGCTCATGAACATTGTGGGGGCATTAATCAAACCAAAAGGTACCAGTGCGAACTCGTAGTGGCCATATTTCGTACGAAAGGTGGTCTTATGAATATCTTCTCCTGTAATCCTCAGCTAATGATACCTTGACTTAAGATCTATCTTGGATAAAACTGTATACCCCTTCATCTGATCAAACAAGTCATCAATGCACGGAAGGGGGTAACGATTCTTGATCGTTACTTTGTTCAGCTGGCAGTAATCAATACACAACTACAGAGATCCATCCTTCTTGTTCATGAAGATCATTAGTGCACCCCAAGGGGATACACTAGGATGGATTATGCCTTTGATTAGAAGGCCCTCACAACATGAGATCACATAGCTCAGGAGTAGTCATCCGATAAGGATCTCGTGAGATAGGCTCTGCACCCGAAACCAAATCTATATGAAAATATATCTCACGTGGGGGAGGTAACCCTGGTAGCTCCCCTGGAAACACATCAGTAAACTCCCTCGCGATGGGATTGTCATCAAGGGATGGTCCACTAGACTCATCCTCAGATCTGTCACTAACAATAACAACATACATCTGACAACCCCGTTACACACCCTGCTTAAGCTGCATAGTGGAGATGGTGTGAATATAAATGGGCCTCCTAACCCCTGTTATCACTGAATCCCTTCCTAGATCATCTGTATAAGCAATAGTCTTATGGTAACAGTCCACTCTGGCTCTATGTGTAGACAACCAGTCCATGCCCAAGATGGCACCATAGGAACCTAATAGAAGGATTCGAAGATCCGAAGTAGTGGTGAAGGGTCCCAAATCCACTACACACTCCTTAACTAAGGAGTCTACAGAAATTTTGGCTCCAGAAGCCATCTCAACATCCCAACTATGACCCTACCTAACTGCCACCAGCCTACAACACTCTACTAAGGATGGTGCAATAAAAGAATCAAAAGATCCAGAATGAAATAATAGAGAGGTGGAAACACCACCAATACTACCTATCGTCTCTATCACGGTACTCTGGTGCTCATCTTGGAAGTTCTCAATTGCTGCGTAGATCCAATGACTTTGTGCCATATCTCCAACAGTAGGCTCTAAGATCTATGTCTTACCCTTGTTGCTAGGGTTCTGTGGGAACTCTCTCCAATGGTGTCCAATAACACCACAACCATAACAGCTGCTTGGTCCTCTCCAGTGGGATGTGGCCCCAGCCAGTACTCTAGATGTCTATGATTTGGATCCTGATGACCTGGATATGGACTGTTGAGGTCTCTGCTGACGAGATCCTATTGACTGATCTATATGTACCCCTTGTGTCCTGATGGGACCCCTAGGAGGAGGCCCATACTCTGCCCCCTCTGTGCGTCGAATCTCTGAGGAGGTTAATAAGGTGGGTGGGTCTACTACTGCTGCTGAGGTGGCTGCTGAGGTGGCCTAAAGGAAGACTATCCCATACTCTATCTGCCATAAGGGGGAGGCACTGACCCCCTTAATCTACTATCCTGCATCTGATGGATGTGATTCTGAGCTCTGTGTCTAGCTTATTATGTCTTCCCCCGTGTCTCTTCTATAATGTAGGCCTTCTCCATGGCCTCTGCTAAAGTTTGTGGGTAGTGAATGCGTACCGCACCACCCAAATCCAAATTCAAGCCCCGGATGAACCTATGTATCTGTACCTGCTCATCCTGCTTATAGTTGACATACTGGACTAGATCCAGAAATTGACTCTTCTACTCGGCTATGGTCATAGATGCTTGGCGGAGATCATAAAACTTGTCTATCCACTACTGAATAAACCTCCTGGGAAAGTACCTTATCCTGAAATGCTCCTCAAAAATCTCCCACATAATGATCTCTGAATCAACATGGAGCTTCATCTCCTCGGTCCTCCACCAGACTCCTGCTCCATCCCTCAGAAGATGGATTGCAACATGAGCTTTCGTGTTGCTAGTACAAGGGTAGAGCTTGAAGCATCTGCTCAGGCTCACCAGCCAGGCCTCTGCCTGAAAACCTCATGTATCTCTAGAATAATGAGATGGCCGTAACTTCAGGATCTCCCTGATATGGTCTGCAGCCGATGACTGATGAGCCCTAGGTCTCTCTACATGCTCCTCCCTCTGTCTAGGGCTCTGAGATCTGTCCCTATGTCTTGAAATCCTATCTCCATGCCCTCTCTGTGGTGACTCTACCCTAGGCGACTCCACGTGGAAGTTCTCTGCCCCATGCTCCTTGCTATATCGAGGATATTCCCTAGCCTCAACTGATGGCTCTATATCCTTCCTAACAAGTCATCCTCCTAGGGACCCTCTGTATATTGCAGAATTGACCTCCTGATGTGTCTGTAAAATCTATGGAAGAATAGACGGTACAACCTAATCTGGCGGTGGTATACCTAGGTCTATGTGAAAATACCCCTCGTCTATTCCTTGCCTCGTGCACAGACCAAGGCGAGAGTTAGTTCATCATTTAACGTTTGGTTTCAGTTTCCTAAGTTTTCTAAAATTATGCAAATATCAACTAGTGTGGTTTTATAGATTTAAAAGAACAATTTTGCACTAGGTTAAAAGTTCATGTTTCAAGTTTTCTAGGTGAGCCCAATGGTCCAAGATTTGAACCTATGGCTTTGATACCAAATGTAACGCCCACAAAAACTATGTTCTAAGAGCACGCTAAAACCCAACACTTAACCTGAAAATTGTGACCAATTTTTTTTTGTTATAAGGATAAGGTAGAAGAATAAAATAAGTTACAAGGATGTTAATCCCCTAGGGTACAATAACTAACAAACACCACTAAACTCCACTTTACGATAGAAGGACTAAGTCTAAATAAAAGGTTAACATGTTTTCAAATTCATCTCGAAGGTCCATTAATCAAATATTCAATAGGAAGGTACCAAGGATTAATTTACTTAATTAAATATTCTCTTCTCCTTAATAATGTTAATTCCTAATTAGGTTGACCTCTTACACAATTATTATAAAACATTATCTTAAAACTTAGAGTCTTTTCTATTATTAACTAAATCTTGATAAGGACTATCAAAGGTTTAACACTCTAGGGCAATAAAATAGCCCCACTCCCAAATTACACATACCCCTAAGGTTTTTAAAGGCAACATTAATAAAATTCATTTTCACCTAACAAAGGTAGGGTTGATCCTCCACCCTTGGATCAAATCAATTTCAACCCCAAGATCCTAGGGTTACAAACAAGCCCTAAATTTCCTTATGACTTTTTATTAAAGTCTTTCCTTTATTCTTTTCCCTCATTTGGTCTATTTGTTTTGCTAAAAATTTAGGTTGGAGAAGAGGAGGCGATGGGGGCAAGGAGGAAGAATTCATGGAGGATTCTACAAGGGTCAAGCTTTAGAAGGTTTTGATTGTAGGTTTCATATTGTTTTCATTTTCATTCAAGGATTGGGAGGGTTCTCTTTCCCCAATCTGGTTTTATTTCAAAACATTGTATTTGTGTTCTCAAATTTGGGGCAAACCCTACCCCATTGTTATAAATGAAAAAGAGTAGTTTAGATCCACCATTGTATGTTTTATTGGCCAATCTAAGGGTTTTAATCTCTTTTTGCTTACTACTAGTTAACACAAATTTTAAATTTTATAAATTTGTAAAACTAGTTAAAGTTTTCACACAGGCATGAATCCGCAGAGTTCTTTCGTAAGTGATAGAATTGCCTCCATGAGTAGACTGATAATCCTGGGACCCTGCCCTACTGTGGGTGACAAACTATGGACCACCGCCCTACTGAGTGGTGGTTCTGACATCGCTGCCTTAGCTTGAGCGGCGGTTACGGGACTGCCACTTTGCACAAGGTGGTGGTCTTGTTTATGAAAAACATAACCTTTATGCCGAGATTTTCACAAAACCAAATTTGACTACAAGGTTCTAAAATACATTATGAACTTGAATTTTATGCTCTTAAGGTTTCTAGTTTTGTGATTTCTTTCCATTTGATCATTTCTTGATTAAAATAACTCATTTAAAACATTTTGAAACCTAATGGAATGAATAAGAACTACAAGATCTATTCCATGTTGTTCAACTAACTTTCTTTGAATTTTAAAAACAAAATTACATGATTTATATCTAATTTCACATTGTTATTTTGTAATGCAAAAATCAATATTTACAACACAATAAACTTCAAACTTGTTCTCTCTTTCATTTCACTACAATGTACATACATTCAAAATAGCTAAAATAACTTTATTTTTCCATTCAAGTTTACTATGCATGCAAGTTCAACTTCTTACAACTTCTACATTTCCTTCTTTCTCATTTACAACATTACAACTATTTGAATGTAAACTCTCCTTTTCACAATGCAACTTCCAACTAATATTTTACACAATATATCCATTTTGATCATTTCTCTTTCCTTATTACATTCTAATAAGAAGGAAATTCCTTTCTTTACAATTTTACAATGAACTACTACAAATATTAATACAACTTGTATTTCAACATTTCTTTTAACACATGAATAGATTTACAATCTTCCATTTTGAGTGGGAAACAAAAAGGTTCTTCTCAAAAAGGGAAACTTTAAAAACTCCAACAAAATTCAAGCTCCACAATTTCACAAGGTAGATCCTCTAAGATTTTTTTGATTCACAACAAAATGCGGGGAGAGGAAACTCTTTGCACCCAACCAGGACATCCAATGAAGAGGAGAAACCATCCTCTTCATTGGCCACCGAGCCCCAACCACATCAAAATGGGAGATGATTTAAACACATGACAACAAAAAGCTTCCACAATACTTGACAAAATAGTTTCACATCAATTCCATTCACATTCAAACACAACAACAACACAAGCAAAAAGGAACAACAAAACAATAATAATACAAGGCTTATCAAGAAAGCCAAAAGAGAAAGACCTATGGGGAGGCCACTTATGCCTCCTAATGGGAATGGGTGCCCACCTAAAAGCCTCCAATGCATGTCTTAAATCCCCTACAAACTCTTATTCCTCCCTCAAGTACCCCTTATACCTCCATATACTCTTATGCCTCCCTCAATCTCTTATGCCTCCCTCATAACAAGAAACAAGAAGAAATGCAAGCATTCCTCATACAAGGTGGGCACCCAACCCAAACTCCCTCCAACAAGAAAGTAAACTCTTATGCCTCCCTAAAAGAAAACTCCCCATAGTCTCCTCCTACTCCAAACTTATGCAATCTACCCACACCCAACAAGCATTCCAAAGGAAAAACAACACTCAACACAACATATAAACACATAATAAAAGTATAACAAAAGCAAAGTAAAGCTCCTACCTCTCCATAGTAGAGCTTGTTCCAAGAATGAAATTCCAAGCTCCTCAAAACCAAGCAAGTATCCACAAAGATTCCACAATCCACAAGAACTCCCAAGAATCCTCTAACTCTCCAAAAATTTCAAGAGTCCAAAATGATCAAGTAACCCCCAAACAAGCAAAAGAGCATCTATAAATAGAAAAGGGAGGGAGGAGGATGAGGTGGCTCCATGTAGGATGCCACATCACTCATCCTCAACTCCACCTAAGAATTCAAACCTCAACCCCAATGCACCATAAATTGGTGGGTGAGAGGAATGACAAGATACTTGCACACACAAACTAAGCCCACACCCCCAAAGGACAAAATTAAATATTTGGAAGAAAGTGAAATAACCATTTCACCTTTTTCTCTTCCCAAAACACCTAGTAGGGTATAATTTTTACCCCCAACCCATAGGTAGGGTTTGTATGACAATTTAAGAGATGTAGGATAAGTTTAACTTGTCCCACAAACCTTCAAAATTGGCCCTTAAGGTCAAATTTGAATTTTCCATGAAGGGTAGAGTGTACAAAACTCAAAATCTCAAGCATTCAACATAACACAAAATCCAAGAGTAAATCAAGTCTAATAAATGAACTCCTTTTGGTCACATCTTTAATTAGTTTAGGATAAGATTTAATTACTTTAATAAGACACTTAGACCGACTAAGATAAAGGTGGAAATACATATATCAAAACTAAATAATTAAAAACAAGTAAATTACATCACTCAAAGGAACACATACTAACATTAATAAAAGGGAAAATAAAAGAAAACAACACATGACCCCTTGGTCACAATTTTCCCCTAACCAAATAATTCTAACACACACACAATTACATGTTGCCATGGTGACCCTAGTTGAATTCATCTAGAATTCGAATGTGGTTGGTCTCCAATCCCACAATGTTGTTGTGAATATAAATACACTTGCAAAATAGAGAATACCTCCTTCGGCCTCGTAGTTGCATTAAAAAATCCATGACAAAATATGCAATATAAATCTAAAATCATCTATATACGAGATAATATCATCTAGGCAATTACGAATCATTTACAGTTTTCTAACAACATTTCTATCCAACGTTTCATCCATGTCAAAAGCTATCACAACATTAATTAAATTATCAAAGTCTACTCATGGCAAAAAAATTATATCGCATGTCAGATATATATATATAAATAATCATGTACACAACATATCAACATCAACATCAATATCAAATGTCTCTAATAATCTACGTGCATCATATATGAATTGAAATCAACAATAGTCCAGTATCTCTAACATCTAGTGTCATGCTAAATCAAAAGGCTAGAACAATATCTATAAGTGTAGTCAACAATAACAAAATCAAAGAAAAAGGTGTCAAAGGGAAGTGGGCACTACAATTGACATGTTTTGATTTGCAGTTTTATTATGATACACTAGTTGACATGGGTAGACAATTCGATATATGTTGATTTACATTATTTGGATTTTATAATTACAAATTATACTCTAGATGTTTTGAGTAGAATTATGATCTCATGGATGTTATAATTGAACTAAATTGAATGATGATAGATGATAGAATCACTAATTTTAAATGACGATTATTTAATTCTATGTATATATTATTTCTGAATGTTGTTGATGCACTCATGAGGCCACAAAGGTATTTTCTTTGTGTTGTAGGGATATTTATCACATACAATGAAAGGGGATAGGGGACCAATCACGAAAGGATGTCAGGTGTTTTGCAACATGGCAAAATTTGACAACTGTGTCTCATGTTTTTATGGTGTTATTGCATGCCTAGTTAGGAGGTTTCCCATGGGAGCGAACCTCACATGTGTGGTCATGGGGGTGTAATGTTTTCCCCTTCTTTTAATTTTTTTTTGTGTTCTTTAATTTGTGTTATGTGTATTTAATTCTTAGAAAATTTTATTCACCTTATTAATAATTACTAATGTGTCTTAGTTAGCTAATCTCATCTTAATTTGTTAAATAAAATAGGATGTGATAATTGGATAATTATGAGGGTAGATGGTGCTTGAAATGTTGTGGATGTAAGTTGGATTTGTGTTGGATTTTGTGTTGTGTACAGTTCCCCAACTTCAAAATTCAGATTTTGACTTAGGAGGATTTTTTTAGGCGTGTGGGACAAAGCTAAGCTTGTCTCATTCCCTCTTAAATTCACCCAAAAAAAATACTGACAGAATGAAGAGTTAATTTTTGGCTTATTTATGCATTTTGGAGTGTAAAAAGTGAAAATAATTGCATTTTCCTACTTACCATAATTAATTTGTTCTTGGTATGCATGGTGTGTAAGTTGAAGTGTCATGTGGGCATGTCATAGGTCTTACATGTTAATTTATTATCTTGAGAATGGTATTTGAATTATGTTGGAATGGAGGAATGATGAAGTGGCATCCTACATGGAGCCACCTCACCATCCTCACATCCCATTTCTATTTATTGATTGAATTTGATGGATTTTGGGTTACTTGTTCATTTTATTTTTTTTGCACTTTTGGAATTGGGAGCTTGTTGGAGTTACTTTTGGAGTGTGCTTGGATTGAAGGTGTTAACAAGCTTGTGGAGTGAAGACTCTTACAATCTTGATGGAGAGGTAGGATCTCCACCTTTGTTATCTTCTTATTTATGTTTGAATATGTGAAAATTGTGATTAATAAATTTTGTATGAGTGTTGTGAATGTGTTTTTGTGTGGTTAGGTAGTTTTCCTTAAGAAGAGAGTGGGAGATGAAAGTATGAGACCAATGTGGAGGGAAAATGGAGCTGTGATGCATGCATTTTTGAGGGAGTGTGAATGGGAGTTTCACCTATGGGGAATGAAAAGGAAAAGATGGACATATTTTTGCATGCTTGCAAGGGGAAAGATAATGATGTTTTGTTGTTTTTATTGTGCACATGGAGGCTTTGGGTGAAACTCCTACTTCACTTGGGAAGAAAAAGGAGGTGGTTCCCATATTCCTTTTTCCTTTTGGTTTGATATCAAACATATGTGTTGTTTGAGAAAGTTGTAAATATTGTTGAGTATGTCTCTTGAATGTCTTGCATGTTTTGTAGATTGTGTGTTTTTGTAGATGTCACTCTTGTAAAAAGTTGTTAAATGTTACTCAAGATCCCTCATTGTTTTTTGGTTGGGGCTTAGTGTAGCACCCACTTCACATTGACACTTATTAATTTTTTCTTTTGATACTGTTGATTATATATATGGATGTTATTGTATCATTTTGACATAGCATAATGTTAGATGATATAGATACTTGAATTATTTTTGATATTCGACATTTTGTCATATTTAGTAGGATTTAGCAGCGAACTAATCTTGTGATATTATTGGTGTTTATGAAATATAGATTTGAGATGTTAGAATTTTGAATTAGTAACATTAATTTCCTAGATGATTATTTAATTTATGTACAAATGATTGTTGATTTATATGCATATATTTTATCTTGGATGTTTTGATGCGGCCACGAGGCCAAATGAGGTATTGTTTGTTTTGTAGGTATTTATATCACAACAATCAAAGGGGGAATGGAGACAAGCCACATCAGAATGCTAGATGGATTCAACAATGGTCACCATGGAAACTTGTGTTAGGTTGTGTGTGTCTTGTTTTTTTTTAGTAGGTTCTCTTGGGGGGATTACCTCCAATTGTGACCAAGGGGTTTGTGTGTGTTGTTCTTTTATATTATTTTCTTGTATTTAATTTTAGAGTATGTGATTTTATGGTGATGTATTTCCGTTTTGTTATTAAGTTGTGTGACTATATTAGTAAATTAACCATGTTATTAAGATAAATTTTATATGGGAAAAAATAAGTCATTTATTAGATTAGATGGTTCTTTGGTTTATTTGTTGTAAGTGGACTGTATGTGGTATTGAGTGTTGTACACTCTACCCCTTCTTGTAAATTCGGATTTGGCCTTAAGGGCTAGTTTTGGAGGCTTCTGGGACAAGTTAAACTTGTCTCACACTTCTTAATTTATTATACCAACCCTACCTATGGGTTGGGGGGTCAAAAATAGACCCCATTATGTGTTTTGGAAGGAAAAAGGTGAATTTTAATTACACTTTCTTACTTTTATTTATTTTGTGTCCTAAAGGGTATGGGTTGGAGTGGTGTGTGGAAGAGGTTTGTCATACCTCTCAACCACCCATTTATTTTTCCTTCGAGTGTGAGTTTGACTTGGGTGATGTGGAGTGAAGACGAAATGATGTGGCATCCTAGATGGAGCCACATCATATTCCTCCTCCTCCTTTCTATTTATTGAAATTTTTGGGAAGTATTTGGGGTTATTCACATGTTTTTGAGATCTCTTTTATGATGCTTTCTTGTGGGAGTTGAAGGGTGCTTAGAAAATTATTATTTTTGGAATATTTTGTGACTTGCTTGGAAAGTGGAGCTCTACCATGGCAAGGTAGGATCTTGCACTCTTATTTTCTATTTGATTTATTGTACATGTTATGTGTTATGAAATTGTGTTCTTGTTTGAAGTATTGGGTATTAAATTGACCTTAGGTTGTGGTGAGATTTGAAAATGGGGATGAAAATATTTTGGGAGGCATAAGAGATTCTTGGTGTGTTTAGGAGAGAGTGGGTTTTGGATGCCCCACTTTTTTCTATTTTTCATTTTGTATTTTGTGGGAGCCATAAAAGAGAGGGAGGAATAAGAGAGAGTGAGGCATAAGAGACATAGATATGTTGTTGTGGGGAGGCATAAGAGATTTTGGGATTGTAAAGGATTTTATAGGTTGGAATCCAAACCCTTGGGAGGCACAAGGGCACCCCCATTATTCCTATCTATACTTGGCTATTTTAGAACCATTGTTTGGGAAGTTATTGTGTTTAAAAATAAGTGTTTTTGTGGTTATCTTTCTTATGTGTTTATTGCTTGAAAGTGAATGTAGAAGCATTGTTTAGTTCCCATGTGTTGGTCCATCTATTATTGATTTTTGGTTGGGGCTAGGGGGCCAATGATAAGAACTTATTCTTCTTCTCATTGGAGTTTTTGTTGAGTGGATAGTGTTTCCTCTCCCTCATTTTTGGTTGTGTGATAAAGTGAATAGAATATAGAGCTTGGTTGGAGACTTGAATTTTGGAACAATAATAGAAGACAAAATATATTTTATTATAATGAATTCCTTGTAAAATATCCACTTCAAGTGGAGGATCATTCCATTGTCTATTTAAAATAAAAGAGTTATTGTCTTTTATTTTGGAAGGAAAGTTGTATTGATTATTAGTGATCAAGATTGTATTGTATGTTGTAAAGAAAAGAAAGGCATTTTAGTAAAGCTAGTTTTGTTATAGTGGAAATGTGGATGAAAGGAAGACAACTTGTCCATATTGAATTATTGTACTACCTCCCATGGGTGTGTCAATCTTGCTTTAAAATTATTAGGAATATTGTTGAAAGCCTCTTGTGGGAATGTGGGAACTTTGAATGAAGAAAATATTAAATTGTATGGTATTACTTGAAAGGAATTCAATGGAAAAGTTAGAATATTTGGTATATTTTCTTGCATTATTTGATAGAAAGCCAAAATTCATATGAGTCGATAGAAATAACTTAGATTTCCTTGTTTTTCTTGGTTAATACAAAAAATGATTAATTTGTAATACTAGTAGAGAAAGGAAATTTCTTCATTGCAACTTGGGATTTAGCCTCATTGGAATGTGTAAAATTATTATTAAGTTATTGTAGAATTACTTATAAACCCATTATAACTTGAATGTAATGCCCACTTCTCTTCAACACTAAAAGAAACATGATCATTTTTTTTCCGAAGTATTATGATCATAAACCTTGCTGCTTTATTCTAATTAGCATACTAATGAGGTGTGTGGGGCATCATGGCTCCTTTGTGTTTGATTATTACTATTTTAACTATATGTCATACTATGGACCTTGATGGGCATTTAAGGATAAAAAAAGTAGCTATAATTTTCACATTGTCGTAATTTGATTGTGATAGCTTTACTCTTCGATATTGTTTTATTGTATTTGGTTCACCTCTATGAATGGACACATAGACACTATTGTGCTTTATTATCGGAAGATGTTAATAGAAAAATGACATCAACACACTGTGATATGGGGAATTGAAGGATATACATTATTGTAACTGAACTAATTAAATTTTGATAGATATTTAGTATGGAATAAAATGATGTGTTATCAGATAAATATATGTTGATATTTCAAAATATTTTCGTATTGGTTTTTTTCACGATGATCCAAAGTTATTTTTGTGATTTAATTGATATTGGAGATTGGAGAAATTGTGAGCGAGTGAAAGTATTGCTTTAATCTGAGGATCCAGTTGGTCTTTGATTGTAGTTGCAAACTAATGTATGAGTAGAATTGAAATGTTGAAAATGGGAATAATTATTAAATTAATTGGTCTTAGTAATAGTAGTTATGATTTTTGATGTTTGAAATTTATAGTTAGACGTAAGTGTTTTATTACTTCGACATCTTTAATATGGCAATGAGGTCAGAGGGGTATTATGTGTTTTGTAGGAAAACATATCACGACAAACTACGAGGGGATTGGAGACCAACCACATTGGAATTCTAGGTGAATTCAACAAGGGTCACCATGGCAATGTGTGTTTGTGTGTGTGTTGGAATTATTGTTAGGGTGAAATTGTGACCAAGGGGTTATGTTTTGTCTTTTATTTATTTTCCTTTAATTGATGTTAGTATGTGATTTTAGTGATGTAATTGATTGTATTAATTATTTAGAATTTGCGGTATGTATTTTAACCTTTATTAGTAATGGGTTATAGTTTTTAATTAAAGATAAATTAATCTTGTCCTAAACTAATTATAGATATGACCAAAGGACTTAATTTATTAGACTAAATTTTCTCTTGGATTTTGTGTTGAAAGTTGAGTACTTAGGGATCTTAAGTGTTGTACACTCTACCTCTTCATGGAAATTCGAATTTTGCCTTAGAAGCCAATTTTGGAAGCTTGTGGGACAAGTCAAACTTTTCCCACACCTCTTAAATTGCTATGCCAACCCTACCTATGGGCTGGGGGCTCAAAATTAGACCCCATTAGGTGTTTTGGGAAGACAAAAAGGTAAAATATTACTGCACTTTCTTTCATGTAAATAATTTTGTCCTTATGAGGTGTGGGCTTGGATTGTGTATGCAAGTAATTAGATTGTGTGGGCTCTAGAGTTTGAAGTTTGAATTTTGAGGTGGAGTTGAGGATGAGTGATGTGGCATCCTACATGGAGCCACCTCAACCTCCTCTCTCCCTTTTATATTTAATCAAGTTCTTTTGCTTGATTGGGGGTTACTTCATTATTTTGGGCTCTTGCATTTTGGGAGTTAGAGGATTTTTGGAAGTGTTTGTGGATTTGTTAGAGCTTCTTGGTGTTTATTTGGGCTTGAAGAAGCTTTTTGTATGGCTCTTGGATCAAACTCTACCATGGAAAGGTAGGAGCTAAACTCTTGTTAAATGTTTTCTTTCATTTTGTATGCATATGTGCTTATTTTGAGTGTTTTGGAATGCTTGTTGGGTGCTTGGGTAGATTGCCTAAGTTTGGTGTAGGAGGAGACTATGGGGAGATTTCATGTAAGGAGAAATAAGAGTTTACTTTCTTAAATAGAGGGAGCTTGAGTTAGGTACCACAACTTAGATAAGGAATGCTTACATTTCTTACTTGTTCTTGTATGTGGGAGGCATAAGAGTATGTGAGAGGTAAAAGGGGTACTTGAGGGAGGTATAAGTGGCCTCCCTATATGTTTTACTCTTCTGGCTTTCATTTTAAGCCTTGTCTTTAGTTGTTTGTTGTTCTTCTTTCTTGTGTTGTCATTGATTTGAAAGTGGTTGAAATGGTTGTGAATATTTGTTTGTATTATGGAAGCTTGTTTGTTTCCATGAGCTGAATCCCTTTTTCCATTGTATTGTGGTTGGGGCGCGGGACCAATGAGGAGGATGGCTTCTTCTCCTCATTGAAATTCTTGGTTGGGTGGAGAGTGTTGCCTCTCCCCCCTTTTTGTGGTGATCAAATGAAGCTTGGTGGAGATCTTTTTGGTGATGTGAAATTTGGATCTATGTTTGTGTCCAAAATAAACCATTTCTTATGATAGTGTTCTCGTTATTCCCACTCAAGGTGGAAGATGTGTAATATGGTAATTTGTTTAAAGGAAATGTAGTTTTGTAAGTTGCAATATTATTGGAAGAAGTTCATTGAAGAGTTGTATAATTTACCTTCTCTTTCAATTTTAGTATGGGAAAAAAAGTTTCAAAATGGGATGCTTTTATAATAGTTTAGTTGAAAGTTGTTGTAGTGCCTACTTCCCTTCGACACCTTTTGTTATTGATTATGATAATGTTGACTATACTTATGGATATTATTGTAGATTTTGATTTAGCATGATGTTATATGTTATAGATAATGGACGGTTGTTGATTTCAATTCATATATGATGCGTGTGGATTACTAGAAACATTTTATACTGATGATGATATGCTGATTGACATGGTTATATGTGTGTGTGTGTGTGTGTGTGTGTGTGTGTGTGTGTGTGTGTTTCAGACATGTGATATTTCATCATATTAAGTAGACCTAGAAAATTGAACTAATCTTATGATCATATGGTTATTGAGGAAACTGTAAATGATATTGCTACTTGCCTAGATGATGTTTTGATTCATTTATAGTTGATTTTGGAGTTATATTGTATATTTATTTTGGATGATTTGATACGGCCATGAAGCCGAAGGAGGTATTTGTGTTTTGCAGGTAATCATGTCATAACAAACATTGGGGGATTGGAGACCAACCACATTGGAATTCTAAGTGAATTCAACAAGGGTCGCCATGGCAACGTATTTTTGTTATGTTTGTTTGTATGTTCTTGTTGTTAGGGGTTCCCATGGGGGGGAATCACCTTTAAATGTGACCAAGGGGTTATGTGTATTATTTTATTTAGTTCCTTTGTTTAAGTTTAGTATGTAATTTTAGTGATGTATTTTCCCCTTTATTATTTAGTTAATTTGTGTCTAGATTTGTGAGTAATCATGTTGTTAAATTAATTAAATTGGGTCAAAAAAACAAATTTACTAGAGTTGATGGATCTTAGATCAAGTGTTGTAAGTAATGTGTAAGTAATTTTGAGTGTGAAACACTCCACCTTCCTTTTGAAATTCGGATCTGTCCTTAGGGGCTGATTTTGGAGGCTTGTGGGACAAGTTAAACTTGCTCCACAACTCTTAAATTTGTAAATCAACCCTACCTATGGGTTGGGGAGTCAAAACGAGGCCTCATTATGTATTTTGGGAAGACAAGTTGTAATTTTTAATTGCACCTTCTTACATGAAATGAATTTTGGTCCTTAGGGTGTGAACTCTGATTGTGTGTATAAGTAAAAAAAATCATTTATTCACCCACATTTTTAATTGTGCTTTGGAGTTTGAGGTTTACTTGTGAGGTGGAGTTGAGGATGTCTGATGGGGCATCCTACATGGATCCACCTCATCCTCCTCTCTCTCTCTCTCTTCTATTTATTCAAATTTCGTTGGCTTGTTATTTGGGTTACTTCATTCGATGATTTCATTTTGTTTACCTCATTTGGTTTTGAGACTCTTGTTATTTTGGGAAGAGAGTGACTAGATTTTTGTGGAATGCTTGTAGATTTGCTCGATATGCTTTGGGACTAGTTGGGATTGGAAAAATCTTGACTGTTAAACTTTTGGAGCAAACTCTACCATGTGAGTTATCCTATGTGTCCCTCCTGGCATCTTGGAAATGTTCTTCTCACATGGGTTACGCATATGTGAATGCTTTGAATATTTTGAGTCATGTTGTTAGCTGGTTGGGTCAGCATTTCTATAGGTACTGGTGTAGGAGAATACTATGGGGATATTTTATGGGGATGGCAAGAAACTCGGTTTTCTTTTGGGGAGGTATAAAATTTGTTATCTATTTAGGGAGTCTGGTCACTGCTGATCGATCCTTGCGGTTCCATCTTTGCGATTAAGAAATAGACTTGCCATTTCTTTACTCGTTATGGGGTGCCATAAGAGTGTGGGGAGGCATAAGGGAATGACGAGGTTCTCACAGGGGTACTTGGGGGATGGTATAAGGGCATGTAGGGGTTTTGAAATGACTATATCGTCATACCATATATAGCTCATATACTATATGGTGGATAGGGATATCATATATATCAGTATGCATATTCTAAAACCCCTACATGCCACCCATTTGAGTCAATGATATACACCTATATCAGGCCCATATATATATATAGGATATATATGTGATATATATGTATATTCCCGGTATATCATGTATCCCATGTATACTACTATGGGTATGGCGCGCTATATATTCCTGGTATCATTGGTAGGATTATCTTAAGGTCGTGCCATCCAATTTCTCGAATTGGGATGGTATAAGAAGATTCTGCATAGGTCTTGCTCCTTTGGCTTATGTCATGATGACCCTCCTGCACGTATTGTTTGTCGTTCTTCCTATGGTATGCAAACTGCAATAATGTTTTTGGATTGTTGTTCTATATGTGACACATCTTTTTTATGTTGTTGTGGAAGGTTGTTCTGTTACCATGAGTTGAAATACATCATAGCCGCTATTGCAGATTTGGTTGAAGGGCTTGGGGGCCAATGGAGTGAGTTATGGCTATGTCTCCTCCTCACATATTAGAGGTTCATTTCATATGGGTTAGGTTTAGGGTTAGGTTTAGAGCGTTTGCCTATTGAGTCATTTTTTTTGTGGTCACTTAGCACCCTATATGGTGAATCTTGTTGTTGATGTTATTGAGTTGAGGATGCTAAGACAAATTTTTCAGTTTCTCCTTGGGTTCCTTATTGTGCAACTTTCCCACTTCAAGTGGATGGCATTGTAATAATATTCCATGTGGTGGAAAGTTTCTCTGCGATTGGAAATTGGAACCATTACATTTAAATGTGAGAGATGAAATGTTTTGAAATTTGTATTTGTATGTACCGCTAAGATAATGAGAAAGATCTTATCCTGGCATATTTTGGAAAGCAGAAAAGAAGCTTCACTTTTTAAAAGGAATTCTTTTCATTATGCATATGTGAATGTTGATTCACCATTCATCAAAAGGTTGTTACTCTTGTTGGGTAGATTGCCTAGATGTGGTTGTAGGAGTAGGCTATGGGTATCACTCTCTGTTGAAGGCATGGAAGAGTTTTGCCTGTGTTGTAAGTTATTACATTCCTGGAGGTAGTTATTTGATTGGGCTCCGTTTTGTAACAAATAGAATTAGCATATCTTTCTTTTCACATATTGATTGAATGAAATTTGAACATTGTATACATTTAGGCATAAGAGAATGGGAACTATAAGGGGTATTTAAAGAATGGTATAATGAAAATAGATCAATGAAGTTTTGAAATGATATGTATTTATATATGGGATGTATCTGTAAAACCTACAAATCATATATATAAAAAAACAAACAGTAGGTACGTATGTATGTACATATGAAAGATAAGTATGTATGTATGCTATATAGGTCCTGTGTGCTAAAGCTTATGTATCATATGCTGTACTTACAAACCTACCTGATATATAGGGATAGATATTTACAGACCTCATACATATGGGTATATGGGGGGATACATGGGCTATATGTCCATATACCATGGTATCCATCTATATCGACCCATATAAAGGAGTCTATTTGATACCTACCCGATATTGGGTATCGTCTACCAGGACTCCCATATGCAGCTATTGGAACAGATCTTGTCTCATTGCTATAGGTGGATACCCATTTAGGCTCATGTGTAGCAGTCGATGATAAGTACCTCCATTCAAACCCATACTACTTATTGCTCGAATCCTGGCTTGATGCATCGATGAACCTCTGAGTATTGTTTTTTGTTCAGCATGTGGTCACAATCTACAGATTAGAGCCAGGCTCTGGGTGCAGACTGATAGTTCTATGATGAGACTTGCCTTTAGATGTAGGCGTTGCTTCCCAAGCCTGGTCATGTTACAGATGACTGTGAACACTCCAAACTTTTATTGACCAAAACAGCCTGGTTGGAGGGATCGGGGGCCTCTGACTTGAGGACATCTTACAATCGACTCAGATCCGACTAAGGAATTCTTGAGTTGCCCCCCTGCAGAGCGTTAACTCTCCTCCATCATGGTTGATGGTCAACAGACCAATACAGAGAAGCCTCCAGATGTTATTCTTTACAGGCTGCTGATTCAGTGATTAAAGATATTCTGACAGTTTCTCCATTTGGATCACTCCCCCATCAAACCTATTGCAGTTTTTCCGACTGTCAAGTGGATGTGGGAAATCAAGTAATGGACAGTGGTGGATCGGAAATTTGAAGGGTAATGCCAAATCTAAATCCCCCATTTATATCGTGACAAGATGTATGATTTTAAAAGTTGTCTTTGTATGGGAAAAAGCTATTATTGCTACATTTATTTGGCATATGGCCTGTTACGCAAGTTGCTTGGCAGCTGTGAAAGTTGAATTTTGTTGCTGTTTTTTTGAATGTTTTGATTGCAGCTGGTTCATGCTTTTGCTGGTTACTCTTATCTTGACATGTGTGGTTGTATGTATATTGTAAGCTCTTTTGAGTTGATCGTCTGGATGTTTTCTCCGTTAGTGGTCGGCCGGAGTACATTGTTATGTATTATTGTGGCCGGACCACTGCGTGTTTGAAAATAATATTACATTCTTTCTGTCCAGCAGGTGTTTATTTGCTATTGTGTTGCTGCTGGTTGTTTCTTTGCAGACTGCGTTCTGCAGTTAAATCCTTAGAAATTGTTATATCAGGATGTTGATCGACTTTTTTTCGAGCTTTATGTTTCCTACATCTGGCTCCTGAGCCTTGCTGTACAAGGGTATAGTCCCTTTCAAATCAACTATTTGCCAATAATAAATAGAGTACCTTGCAACATTGAAAGATAAGATAAAATATCAAAACAAACTAAGTATGATCAAACAACATTCCAAAATAGTTTGTATTACCCTTTCAATGTACACAATTCACCTTTTATTAGACAAGAGGCAAAATAATACAATTTCACAGAAAAGAGAAGGAAATTCATATTGAATCTAAACCATTAAAATTTTATCCTTGAAATCTGTTTAAAATATTTCTAGTGCAACTCTCCATGTCTGTTTGGCATTTTGAAGAAGAAAGAATGGCAGATCGAATCAATTCTAGTAGTTGAAAAAGTTTAATTCACATGCCAATTTTAGGAAATACGTTTTCTTAAAATTGACCCACCTAAGTTTGTCAAAATTAAAATATTATGCCTCATGTGCAAAGAGGAGGTCGGGACCTTTCCAAAAAGTCCTCATATTCCCAAAAATGAGTTCACAATTAAAGGTTATGGCCTTCTGAAGTTTTTACTTAATTTTGGGTTGTAAAAAAACAAAAACTAACTTTCAAAAAGGAAAATTTTGCTAAGCGGAGCCGCGGGGCCGAAAGATACTTTTTTATCTTTTTTGAAAAATTCAAAAAGACATGAAATTCCCCGCCGCTCTGCTGGCCTGAACTTTTCTCTCTTTGGCAAAAAAAAAAGTTCTAAGTTTGAAGAATTAACTTGGTAAAAAATTCCTCCGTGGATCTGCAGCCCCGCCTTTCGCTTTAGAAGATCACTTCTGCTGGTTCGTGGGCCTGTACCTTCAACACTATCTTCAAAAAAAATTGGCGAAAAATCATAAGTTTCCCCACTGACCCGCCATCCCCGCCTATCACTATCAGTCTAACACATGGCATCCTTAGGCGTCGGCGGAGGAGCGGAGTTTGTTTTAACCTTGAAGTTTTTCAACTCAAAAATCTTAAAGTCCTAAGTTTCCTTGTTGGTCTGCCGTCCCACTTGAAAATTTTGGGCATGACATGTGTCGTTTCTAGGCATTGGCTGGAGGTGCATGGGTGTTTTTGAATCTTCTCACCTTTTTCCTCAAAAGCTAGAAATCCAAATTTGTCCGGTGACTGACCTTTCTGTCTGGACTCAAATTTTTGGACACATGTCCCTTGCAGACCTCAAGGTTAAAAAATTTCTTCTTAGGGTGCGAAGCCCCACCGCAAACTCACTGGTGTGCAGGTATAAATTGCACTTTGTCCCAAAAAGGGAAAAGATTTAAGTTTCTTCCCCATGCTTGTAGGCCTACTTTTGGGGAAAATTTTCTTCCCCAAGCCCGCAAGCTCACTTTTGGGAAAATTTTCCTCCCCAGGCCCGTCGGCCCGTAACTTAAGAAATATGAGGAGTTAGGAGGACTTATTTATATCATTGGAAAGGGGAAGAAATTTCCTATCTAATGGAATTGTTTTCATGAAATGTCAAGTGTGTTAAATTTCATGAAAAATCAGGTTGAAGTTCAAGATGATCCTGAGAGTGGGTAAGTGGGAATTTACCCCTTTCTAACTTAAATTTTTATTTCTAAATCTTGGGTTGACCTTTCTAAGGGGTCACGTTAAGGGATAAGAGAATGTTTTCTATCCCATATAAATAAGAACCCTTGGTTATTGTTTTGACCTAGTGAAATTAAAAACCTTGGGCATTTAATTTCTTGGGCCCCTTTGACCCTGTAAAAGTAATAAAGGAACATTTAAACATAATGTTAATTTAATTATCTATTAAATTAACACCTAATAGGAATTTAACTATTTTTGGATTAATTATACTAGTTAATTTTGTAATGTGGATCTAATGGTTGTTACAAGAGAGAAAATTTCATTTTATTAAATTATAATTGAATTTGAATCTCTTGTTGTGGCAACTATAGTTTTGGAAGCCTGTTCGAGGACTCTCCTTTCAAAAAAAATTGTTCCCTACTTTTTTTTCTATCTAAACCTAGGTTATTCTTGGGTCTCGAGTGGTCGTTTTAGTGGTGCATTACACTTGGTATCAGAGATGTGGGTTCAATGCTTGGACCCTTGGGCCAACACTAAAACCCAAAAACCAATTAACAAAATTTTGAACCTCCATAATTAAAATAATAATAAAATAATAAATTTTTTTGAATGGTTGTACTCACTTAGTGGCGTTTTGTCAAAATCTAGGTAACTGAAAGTGTTAAATTAAATTGATATTTTTGTGAACTTCTAGTGTAGCGAAACTTGTTTCTACCTTTGAAAGAAAAATGTTGTCTGAGGTAGTCCTAACCCTTATTTTAGTGGTATGATGTGATAAACCCGCTGAGACTCTTCCTTGTTAGAATGATAAATTACGTATGGTGTGACTCTTGTGACCTAGTGCTAGTGGTTATGTTCGAGATTCTAATGGAGTTAATTAAAATTTGTTTAATCATCTAAATATTCCTTTTTCCTTCTGGTGGTTGGACAAGTTAGTTATAGTTTCCACCTTGGTGACTTAATCCCCATGTGAGTAAGTGGATATTAGGTATGCGTGCCGCATTTGATCCAATTTTACGTATGTGTTCTTATAATTGAGCTCGAGGCAAAGTACCCCTATTGGTGGCCATGAAGGGCTGCAAAGTGACTATGATGTGGAATTTCATATTTTATATTTGTAATCTTGTCTTATTTTATCAAGGACCAACATCTTATTTTATGATAGATTGAGAAGCTTTGAGACTCTTTTAGTTTTGTATATTTTGCGAGAATGTTCTAACATTGTAATGCGGCTACTTAGCCAGTTTTATTGATGCAAGCTAATATTCTTGGATTTTACTTTGATTGGTGACTCAGAGATCGTTTATCTGTTGGATACTTAGCTAAATGTTATGTGATTCCTTATTACATGTTATTGAACTGGTTCTACGCTATTTGTATTGTGACATTTTGTCATATGGGGGTACACCCTAAGTGCCTTAAATGTCTTCATAGGTACTTTAAGTTATGCCTTGGTTTTGAAAAGACAAAACCTTGAGTGTGTTTAGGATCTTGGAGAGTTTGTTGTGTAGTGCAGTCTAGTTGGAAAATTTTAGCGGTGGTGGTGGTGCTCTTACAATCTTGTAAGAGCTTGATCCTTGTCAGAGTAGAGGTGTTTAATTATGGGCTTTTGTATCATGTTAGGATCAGATTAATTTTTGTTTGACTGTAGATGTTAGTGGAGAAGTGGTTTTTTGGTTGTGTCTGTTATCACCGAATCACAACACCCCTATTGTTTATACAAGCACATATACTTGAACTCACGATGTGATTGGATAACATGGGTACTATCTCCAAGTTTTTGGACTTGCTACTTGAGATAGACCTCCAGAGAAAGCTGGTTCTTACTCCTAAACTACCTACCACGATCTACTCTAATGCAAGGGAAACTAACTATTCTAATCTAAATTTCCAAGGGACCAGGGAGAGTGAATGCATAATAATGAAAGCCTACACTACAGCGGTAATACAATAGAAATGAGGGTGTGAGATTAGTCTTCAAATGCATGAGATACAGAAGCCAAAGTGTACACTAGAAGGGGTGATGACAGTTCTCCACCAACAATATTTCAAACATACACAATGATAATGGATCCCTGCAAGAACATAATAATAGACACAATATTCATGCAATCAAGGTTGAAGGGGCAATAAGAATGCAAGAAAACACAGCAGGGGAAGATGCATCCACAAACTTATATTTATTGCTTCCTGATATGCACAGTTCAATCGGTTACAAGATAAGGGCCAAGATCACCATGCAAGGAGTCCAAAACAAGGGCCTGCAGTACATTGGCTTCACAAAGAAATTTTGGCAGAGCTTTGCTACAAAAACTACCCCCTTTACAATAAGCCCAACACTTCAATTTATAGAAAAAAAAATGAGAAGAGAGAGAGAGGGAAAATGAAAATCATGAAATCTGTCCTTCCACCACTTGTAAGAGGCATTAAATGGAGTAAAATGATTTTAATTACTTGCAAAATTGTCCCCATACTGTCCCAGGTGCTGCAGCAGAGAAATAATGGTGACCATGCCTCTTAACTGCACTCCCAACTACCAAATAAAACACTGTTATGAACCCGACCACGTTTTATAAAAAATATCCATCAATATCTCATAAAATCTAGAATTTCTTGATATATTTGCATCGATATTTGATCCATGATTCCAACAGTTACCAATTTTGTGTGATTTCATTGAGAAATACAAAAGTTATGGCCTTCTGAGTGTGGGCAGCTATTTTGGGTCTGACAGGCGTTTTCTGTCATTTGACGGGAATGAGCATTAACTGACTGGAGCCGAATATGTTTATTTTATTTAAATATATATACCTTGATTAAAAATAATAAATCCAGCTTTTTTGGTGTAGAGGATGTCGATTCTTGAGACCAGAAAGTCCAATTTTATGAAAATCGGAGCTCACGAGTCAAAAGAGTGGTGGGGCCGTTTGAAGATTCACAGGTCAAACGTTGACTTTTCTCCAATTTCATGAAAAGGCTGAAAAGGTCACCTTTTGGCATGTCCCACGCGTAATTTTGTCCCAACTGTCCCAGACACATTCTCCCAGCATCGGGCCGATTTGGGCTTCCTTGATCTCAAAGTTGCGGCTTTTTCACCTTTTCGCGTCCTGCGCGTCCCTCGCGTAAAGTTGTCAAAATCCGGCTGTCCTGGATGGAAAATCTCTGAACTTTCCAAAATGGACCATCTTGCGTGAGAAATTGTACAAAACACATTTGTGCCCCATGCGTACTTTTGTCAAAAAACTAGTCCCAAACTGCACGAAACAAAAAATCTTAACGATTTTTCTTGTCATTTTGGCCGTTTCGCCTATTTCGAAGTCCCGATGCATGGAAATATGAGATTTTGTCCCTACTAAGCCCATCGGACCGCCTGGGACAAAATTGTAAAAACTTAGCTGATTTTATTTGTATTTCACCCCCAAACTTGGTTACGAGAAAACCTTGGTACGACCCGCATTTGGTACGACTCGAACCCTTCAGACCCGATTTTGCTATATAATGTAACAATCCTGCAACCTTATTTTTTCCAGGGTTGTTTTCCATTCTTCTTCTCTACCTCCCTCTTTGGGATTTTCTTCTTGGATGGGTTGAGTTAGAGTTTGAATCTCCTAGGGGGCCCCAAAAACATGGAATTTTGGGCCTTGAATCAATCTACTTGCTCGGGACTGAATAATTTGATGTATGTGTATCAGAATTATCTTGAAGGAGATAACTTGTTTTAGATAATAGCGACTTTGTCATCGATGGCATGCTAAGTTTTCATCACGATACTCTGTGCCTTTCATTGTTAAAAAGTATTCACTTGTGGATGTATATGCATCTTGATAATTATGATTAGATCTTAAGCTGTGTTTGTGGGAAGTGTGTTTAATTAAGTTATGTGTTATTTTTCTCACATTTGGACATATGATGTTAATCGTACCCTTACCTTATCCGTTTCTCACCTCACCTCTGCTATGAATAACACTCTATGACCTATCAATCTTGGGGTTACATGGAGACATGTATGGATGCATTTTGGGCCTTCTCTGGACCTTGATATTAGAGATGTAGTTTGGTATGATCTTGATATATTAATCTCAATGGTATTTATATTATGCTTCCTATTATAACACTATAACTCTTGTTCGTAAAGTCCATGTCTTGAAAGATCAGATTAGATTTCCTGCTCTGGAATAGATTGATGGCAGGTAGTCTAATGGGAATGTGGAATCAACCTTCTTTGAGTAGAAATTTTACATTGCCATCTTGTTGCTTGGTTGGTGGTATTTTGTGGGAACAGTTGAGTGTTGATTTGAAAACTTTCATTATCCTTTTATGTGTGTAAATTCTTCCTTAGCCTAAAAACAAACATTGTTAAACTTTAGTAGATTCATAAAAGTAATTAGGAGTGTTGTTAATGGGCACTTCCATAGTTACTTATCTTGAGACTTGTAGAGACCCTCTAGGAATATTTAATGATGCTTGTAATTATTTAGTAAACCCTTGAAATATTGGTGTGATCCATGTTGGTTGATATATTCCTAGTCCTTACAAAAGTAATGATGTGTTTGCTATGTTGAATGTCTCTTATTCCTTTAGGATTAAAAAAATGTGATATGTTGCTTCCCATAAAAGTAATAATGTGATATGTTTGACTCTTCCTTATCATTAAAAAATTAATTGATAAGATGATTCACCCAAAACACCATAAAACTACAATTGATGGGATTTGACTTTGAAACTTAACAAATAAATTGGAACATAGAAAACGGGAAATGGTCCTTACTTTACCCTGGGAAGATTAATAGCAAAAGAAAACCATGTAGAAGAATAGGAAGGAAACTTTGTCAATCTACCTTCCCTAGGAGTAAAATAATTTTTTCTTTTCTTTTCCTCCTATAGAGAATAACAAGATATCTTTCCCACCTTAATGGTGCTCCTTATAAAACAAACATGTATTATCATAGCAAAAGGAAGGTTTTAATTAAGAAAATATGTAAGGAATATTCTTAGGAAATGAAAATATAATTTTTTTGACTCAATAAGTTGATTTATAAAATGGGTAAGATTTATGTGTTGAGTGCAATGTATAGTTGAACCTGTAGTTTTTTCTACCTACCCAAAATTGTGAAAACACCTTGTGGATAATGATGTGTTCTAATTGCGGAGTACTCCCTTCTTCTATAGGCATATGTGCTTTTCCCTTGTACATGAGTTTGGGTTGTTGTACCCTTGTTACCTCTTAGTTTGATGAGTGTGAGTTATGGCCCTTTTGGAGTAGGACTTATCTCTTGTCTTGAGGAAAATAACCTCCTTGCGTGTTGTCTTGTCCTTGGTGACCTAAGTCATTGTAATTTTAAGGAAACATATGTTAAGGATATGAAATAACTTTGGGAAGTCTTCTTTTCTTCCTGTTTTTGTTGAGACACATTGTTGTTGTTTGCCTCTCTTGACATTAGAAAGGAAAGTACAAGTTGTTTTTGTAAGTTTTTACTCACTTTTGATATGATGCACCTTTGGATTGCAGTTGGACCCCCTTGTTACTTGTTCTTCTCCCTAGCTACCTTGAGTTCTCTTTGGTGTTACGATTTATGCTCATGCTCTCTTTATGGTTATTCCGAACTTGAGTAGGAAGTAAGATAAATGAATCCCATTGTGTCATAGTGAATGGTGCTCCTTGTATTGATATGTTAGTTGTTAGTGGAGGTATTTTTTTTTTTGCTAAATGTTTGATGTCTCTAAATTTGGTTAGTGTGGTGTGCTCGATTTTTTTTTAGTGTAAAATCAGATTATAGGAAACCTTCTGGTCATGACTTTTCTTAGTATTACCATGAAAAGTTGATTGTACCCTCTTGAGTTATAGAAGTGCTTCTCATGAATAGTTGTCTTGATTGTAAAGGTTTTGCTAATTTAAGGGTCCTTCCTTCTTATTAAACCTCATCTTGTGTGATCTCAAATTGTGACACCTTTGAGTAGACATGTTATCATACAATTTTTTTGGTATGGTTGATTCTATTATCCTCGTCTAAACAACGAAATTTTTGAAAGCGTGACTTAACCTTAGTGGAGACCTTAATTTTTTTGTTGTTGTATGTAGTATTCCATGGGAATCTGGGTGTTCATTCACGAACTCACAGAATTCTCCCTGTTATTCCTCTACTTGGTTGTTATTCTTGAGACTCCTTTGACCTCTTCATGACATAATGTTATGTGGTGTATCTTGGTTGATCACGTAAAGTTACTCCTTAGAATTAAATGTTCGCAACCTTGCATGAAGAAAGTTTAGAACTCAACCCTTGCAATCTTCCTTCTTCTTGTGGAATCACATTGGACCAAACTTGGGTTCTGTTGACCCACACTTTTTTGAAGTAAAAAAATTCCATAAGGGTGTGGTCCCTTTTCTGTTGCATTGTCTCATATCTCTCTTATGTGACTTCCAAGAGGAAGTCAAGTCTAAGGGGGGGATGTAGTGCCCACTTCCCTTCGACACCTTTTGTTATTGATTATGATACTGTTGACTATACTTATGGATATTATTGTAGATTTTGATTTAGCATGATGTTATATGTTAGAGATAATGGACGGTTGTTGATTTCAATTCATATATGATGCGCATCGATTATTAGAAACATTTTATACTACTGATGATATGGTGATTGACATGGTTTATATATATATCTGTACATGTGTGTGTGTGTGTGTGTGTGTGTGTGTGTGTGTGTGTGTGTGTGTGTGTGTGTGTTTCAGACATGTGATATTTTATCATACTGAGTAGACATAGAAAATTGAACTAATCTTATGATCATATGGTTATTGAGGAAATTGTAAATGATATTACTACTTACCTAGATGATGTTTTGATTCATATATAGATGATTTTGGAGTTATATTGTATATTTATTTTGGATGATTTGATGCAGCCATGAAGATGAAGGAGGTATTTGTGTTTTGCAGGTAAATATGTCACAACAAACATCGGGGGATTGGAGACCAACCACATTGGAATTCTAGTTGAATTCAACAAGGGTCACCATGGCAACGTTTTTTTGTTATGTGTTTTTTTATGTTCTTGTTGTTAGGGGTTCCCATGGGGGAGAATCACCTTTAAATGTGACCAATGGGTTATGTGTATTATTTTATTTAGTTCCTTTGTTTAAGTTTAGTATGTGATTTTACTATGTATTTTCCTCTTTATTATTTAGTTAATCTGTGTCTTGATTTGTGAGTAATCATGTTGTTAAATTAATTAAATTGGGTCAAAAGAACACATTTATTAGAGTTGATGGCTCTTGGATTAAGTGTTGTAAGTAATGTGTAATTAATTTTGAGTGTGAAACACTCCACCTTCCTTTTGAAATTCGGATATGTCCTTAGGGGATGATTTTGGAGGCTTGTGGGACAAGTTAAACTTGCCCCACATCTCTTAAATTTGTATACCAACCCTACCTATGGGTTGGGGAGTCAAAATTAGGCCTCATTATGTATTTTGGGAAAACAAGTTGTAAGTTTTTATTGCACCTTCTTACATGTAATTAATTTTGGTCATTGGCATGTGGACTTGGATTTTTTGTGTAAGTAAAAAGGTCATTTATTCACCCACATTTTTATTTTTTCTTTTGAGTTTGAAGTTGACTTATGAGTTGGATTTGATGATGTGTTATGGGGCATTCTACAGGGATCCACCTCATCCTCCTCTCTCCATCTTCTATTTATTTGAATTCCTTGGCTTGTTTTGGGGGTTACTAGAGTGGGTTACTTCATTTGCATTTGGACTCTTGCAATTGGAGAGAACTAGAGATTTTTGAATGCTTGTGGATTTTTTGGTGCTTTGGGACTATTTGGATTGTAAAAATCTTGTTATTAAATTTTTGAAGAAAACTCTACCATGGAGAGGTAGGAGCTTGGCTCTTTACAATGTTCTTCTTTTTTTATGCATATGTGAATGCTTTGAATATTTTTGTATGTTGTTTGTTGGTTGGGTAGATTGCATAGGTATGGTGTAGGAGAAGACTATGGGGATCTCTTGTGGGGAGGCATAAGAGAATGGGAGGTATAAGGGGTACTTGGGGGAGGCATATGAGGCTTTATATATATATATATATAGGAGGCATAATATATATATAGCTGGTTTTTAAGGTGGACACCCATTTCCCCATTGGGAGGTATAAGCAAGATTCCCCCATAGGTCTTGCTCCTTTGGCTTGGGCATTATGAATCTTGAGTATTATTTTTCGTTCTTCCTGTGGTTGCAAACTGTAGTGTGTGTTTGGACTATGTTTTATATGTGGATATTGTTTTGTGTTGTGGAAGCTTGTTTGTTGACATGAGTTGAAATACATCTCTTATTGCTTTGTGATTGGGGGCTCGAGGGCCAATGAGGAGGATGAATTCTCCTTTTCATTAGAATTCTTGGTTGGGTGGAGAGCGTTGCCTCTCCTCCTATTTTGTTGTGGTCAAAAGATATATGGTGGATCTTCTTTTTGCTCTTCTAGAGCTGAGGATGAAGACAAATTTTGTAGTCTCTCATTGGGTTCCTTATTGTGAAATTTCCCATTTCAAGTGGATGGCATTGTAATAATATTTGTGGTGGAAAGTTGCTCTGTTTGGAAAATGGAACCTACATTTGAATGTGAGAGATGTTTATTGTGAAAGTTGTATTGGTATGTGAAAAAGGAATGAGAAAGATTTTTTTGGAATATTTTGGCAAGAAGAAAAGAAGTGTTAAAGGAATTATTTCATTTAATTGAATGGTGATTCAGATTTCATCAAAAGGTGTTACTCTTGTTTAAAAATCTTGGTTGTATGTATATTGTAAACTCTCTGTTGAAGGCTGGAAATGCCTATGTTATAATTATTATATTCCTTTGTATTATTTGGAGGGCACATTTTGAAAATAGAATTACATTCTTGATTTTCACATATTGATTGATATAAAGTTCTACATTGTAAATTTATATTGGAATGAACTTCAATATTTAGATAATGGTAAATGAAAATAGATCAACCGAGTTTAAATATGTTTTACATTGGGATTCTCTGTAAAACATGCAAATCAATATCAGAAAAATAAACAGAGTACCCTACAACATTGAAAGATAAGATAAAATATTAAAACAAACTAAGGATGATCAAAACACATTCCAAAATAGTTTGTATTTGCCCCTTGAAGATTTTCACAGTAACTTGATACCTTTAATCGAGGCAAGAGGCAAAAATAATGCAATTTCACAAAAAAGAGAAAGGAAATTTGTATTGAATCTACAACCATTAATAAATTAATCCTTGCAAATTCATGTCCAATTTCTTTCAAGTGTAAACTCTCCATGTCCATTTGACATGTTGAAGAAGAAAGAATGGAGGATCAAATCAAATCCGGTAGCTGAGAAAGTTAAGTTCACATTTTAATGGTAGGAAATACATTTTATTAAAATTCATCCATCCTAAGTTTTTAAAAAAATTAAAAATTTATGCTTCATAGTGACAAAGAGGACTTCATTTCCCTTTCCAAAAATTTCCTCATTTGCTCAAATCTGAAGCTTCCAATCGAAAGTTATGGCCTTCTGAAGTTTTTACTTCAATTTCGGGTTTAAAAAAACTAACTATCAAAAACAACAACAACAATAAAATATTTGCAAGTAGATCCGCGTGCCAAAAAATACTTTTCGCGCTTTTTCCCAAAAAATACAAAAAGACACAAAGTTTCCAGCTATTCCGCTGGCTCGAGATTTCTATTTCGGCAAAAAAAGTATAAGTTTAAAAAATTTACTTTGGTCAAAAGATTCCTTCTGCTGGCATCCGTAGCTTGTCGCAAGCTTCGAATTTTTGGCAAGACACTTCTCATGGGCATCGACGGGGCATGGTTCACCTTCAAACTCTATGCCTTTTCACAAAAAAATTTAGCACTAAGTCTCCCGTCAGCCACCTCCCTGCTGTCACTACCCGACCTTGACGACATGTGGCTTCAAATTTGGCATTTGCGGAGGAGTGAAGTTTGTTTTTAACCTTGAGTGCTTTTTCAAACTCAAAAAGTCTTAATGGTCATAAGTCTCCTACCGTCGGCCCACCTTGCCGTGCTATGAGTAAATGTTGGGCATTTGACATGTGTAAAGCATCTTTAGGCATTGGCGAGAGGCGCAGATTGTTTTTGAAACCTTTACACCTTTTTCTTGAAAAGGCTAGAAATTCCTAAGTTTCCCCCGGTGGTCCCTGCCTTGCTTTGCTTTGGACTGGCATTTCTTGTCCGAGTGTTCCGTACGGGCCTCAAGCTCATTTTGGGAAACCTGTTTTCTTCTTGGGGCAATAAACAAAGTCCCGCCTCTTGGACTCGCTTCCCGCATTGGGAAAAATTTTCATGCATCCCTTGCGGGCTTGCATAACTTCTCTTTTTTGGGAAAAATGCTGCAGTTTCTTCCTCGGGCCAAATGTAGGCCCTGCTTTTCGGGAAAAATTGTCTTCCCTAAATTATGTCCCAGGCCCGCTTTTGGGAAAAATTTCCTTCCCAGGCCCGCTAGGCCCGTAACTTGAGAAATATGAGGAGTTAGGAGGACTTCTTTATATCATTGGAAAGGGGAAGAAATTTCCTATCTAATGAGAATGTTTGTTTTTAGGAAATTGTTAAGTGCATTAAATATGTGAAAAATAATCATTGAAGTGCACAAGAGTGAGCCTGAGAGTGGGTAAGTGGGAATCTACCCCCTTTTTAATTTAAATGTTTATTTCTAAAGCATGGGTTGACCTTTTTGAGGGGTCACGTTATGGGATAAGAGAATGTTTTCCTATCCTCATGTAAATGAGAACCTTGGTTATTGTTTTGACCTACTGAGGGAATTAAATGCCTTGGGCATTTAATTGTTTTGGGCCCCTTTAACCCTCTAAAATTAATTAAGGAATATTTAACCATAGTGTTAATTTAATTATTTATTAAATTAACACCTAAAGGAAATTTAACTATACTTGGTAGTAATTACACTCATTAATTTTGTAATGTGGTATTTAATTATACTTGTTATAACGAGAAAATTTCATTAGTATTTAATTATAATTGAACTTTGAATCCTTGTTTTATGACAGCTTTTGTTTTCGAGGCCTGTTTGTAGGACTCACGCTTTACACAAAAACAATTATTCCTTAATATTCCTATCTAAACCTAGGTTTGTTATTAGGTCTCGAGTGGTCAGTTTTTAGCGAGCGTAACAGCTGGGATTGTGAGAATTCTTGACAGTGATATCCATAAATAGAGTTCCACATTGATTGACTACAATAATGCCATACATCAATGACAAAAAGATAGTGTCATTTACTGTGTCTACCCTCCTATCAGAGTTTCTCTACCCTGTTCTAATTTAGAACATGCTTATCGACATACCTACCAAGTTGCTATATCATGTAAATGCACGCATGCTTAGTAAGGACTTCTATGTAGAGTTAAGTTGTTAAAAGTTGAAATGGAACTAAGCAAGTTGCATATGTGACAATGCAATGTGACAATGAAATCGAACGACATATGTCATTATGTTTTAGGAGGGTTAATTATTACATTTTTGTAGTAAGGAAAAATATTAATAATAAAGTGTGATTTAGATCTTTGTACTCTAGGAATTGAAAGATATATTAGATGAACCAATTCATTTATTATCATCTGCTTCCATTTATTACAAAACAATTACTTTCAATATATCTCTATCCCGTTAACTGCAGACATTACCACATAGATCTAGATTTAAGGAGCTTATAACTGGGAAACATCTAGGCATGTAAAATCAGAGTCCAGAATGTATTTTACAATCATTCATGGGTCTTCAAGTTGATGATGACATTTTTGCAAAAGAAAGAGGTTGTCTAACATGTTGCCATCTAGTTTATCACATAGGATTTTTGCTATATCCTTTGCTGGAAATCAATAAAAAAAAAGGAAAATTTAAAGAAATAATGCGGTGTTAGTTGGTATTGGATGCAATATAGGTAGGCGGTTCATATGTTGTGTTACCCATGTGTTAGATAGCGTTTCTAGGGATAGCCGGCCTTGCTCTGGGTGGCAGTCCTGTCACTGATGGCCTTAATGTTAATGGTTCCACGTCCTATACGAATGGTGGAACTTGGAGATGAACTAAAATTTTGGGGATGTATATCTATTAAAGGCACCTCCAGAAAGGCAGAGGGGATTCAAGATTTATATGATGGCAATGCAGGATAAATATCTGCCTCTTTGGGCTAGATGGGTGGAACATCAACTTCGTAGTGTTTACATTCATGTTAATGGGGATAGGTTTTGCCCTATGTAATGTCATTCCTTCCTCATAAGACAATGATGGAAGGCTAGTACATAACTGCATAAATGGAGTGGAAACCCCTTGAAGCATCTAATGATGAAACAATCTAGGCTCAATGACAAAACATACAAGATAAAAAAAGGACCTTTGTAAACTTAATCCTCATCAATCAATGATCAGTCCAAAAGCATTATTTATTTTTTGTATATTATGTAGCTATCGTTGTATGCTAACCTACAATGTGCTAACAAAGGAACATAGACTAAATGAGAAGTTTTGAATAAGGAAATGTCTGATATGCAATAAGAATTGCAATAAGGAATTGTCACACAAACCCAGAATCGATGCACTCTAGATCTCACATAGCCCTGCCAATGATATTTTTCTGATGTACAAGACTTCTGATGTCATATTAACTTGAAAAGTTTGTATTATTGTACGAATGATAGTTGAATAAAATGTTTTTATTGAAGCTTCTAAACATATTTGTAGATGAATGGATGGGGCCATTTAATGCCCTTAGACAATAAGTCTTTTTCCAAGCTCCTAGAAATGAAGGGTAGTCAGATAAATCAGGATGAAAATCATTCGAGACCATTAACAGCTATTCAGGATTTTCTGCAGAAACATGACCAAGTACTAAGGTTGACCATTTTAAGATTTGTAATAAACTAATGTGTCACACTCGCAAGTCACTATATTTTTCATGCAATTTGAAACGACTGGGGACCTGTCCTAGGATATCGAGAGTATCTTGTAGATGTAAATCACTTTAGATTGATCGTACATTGACCATGCCTTGAATATGTGGACTCGTCCTGAATCCCAACAATCCTAAGGTTCATTTTTTCGATGTAAGATAATTAGCAACAGAACTCCCTATGCAGTACTCACCCCATTGTAACCTTAAACTGGGTATTCCATATGACATACACAAATTGGAGTAGCATTCTATATGACATTATTAATCTTAATAGTGTGAACATGTTTCTAAAAAATCGTTTGTTGTGTGGCATTGGAAGAACTCTTGTATTACCTCAGGCCATGAGATGAAGTCAGGACCCTCTGCTTTGAGGGAAACGACTTATACTCGGGTCAAGGTGTTGTTGAAAGCCACTTTTAAATAATTCTGTGGGAAGAGGTTGAATGAGGCAGAGGGTGTTTCTTGGTGCAAAGTATTAGGCCAATTGGAAGGATTTTTCTTACAATCCCAAGATCCTGCAGGTTAGACTGCAACTTCTGTATCAACAATTTCTAGCATGTGTGTGTATAGAAATCCATATTTCATATGATCAAGAAATATTAGTTGAGAACATAGATTTGCATGTCATTCTAATCATATTACTAATACAGAATTAGAATTAGATGAGGATTTGTGAATAAAAGTATGAAACTAAACTAGACATTTAAATCTGCTCCAAGGTCAAGTTCCATGACTTTAGCCACATTAGAAATGCAGTAAAATTATTCCATAAAGTTATTGTCAGAATTATATTCAGTAAACCTATTGCAAGTGTGATTTTCAGCAAAAAATCGAGTCATCTCCAACATTGGTGTGTTGCAACCGACTTACCCACATAGTTACCAGACCGAGTCCTCTACAAAGAAATCTCTAAGTATCAAGCTAGCTCCACGTCTAGTTGTATATGCATTGACAGAGCCGACCGTTGTATCAATTTGGCACTAGTTGAAAGTTTTGAGTGGCTGAGTTATATTATTTTGATAAGCCGGACCCTGCTCTATGAATTGAAGGATGATACCTGGCTCTATGTGGATATATATATCATACACATACTACACCATAGCTATGAAAGGTTCTCTAGATCCTTCATATATATGTATGTATGCATAGTAGCTCGTAATTGTATGCCACACATAGCCGTATTGTATGTATTTCCAACATAACCAACCTGTACCAGGCTAGACCGAGTTACATTCAAAGGTCGAGTACTCCTTTAAAACAGATGATTCGAAGTTACATTGGTGAAAAAGTCACTGTAGCATTTGCATTGATTCACGACTACGGCCAAGGTCACTTTGATGTGAACCAAGCCGTCTAATATACCCTAATTGCATTGCCCACAAGTGAGATAAACAACAATCAAGGTTGGTCGAGCTATCCTTCTTCGGCCGAAGCCATACCTTGCAGCGTCAGATTCACACTTGCAATACAATGGGATTGGTGGATCAAAAAAAAAGAAGAGGAATACAAAAAACATGGCCCTGATAGTAAACAATGACGGTGAAAGAAATAAAAATCAAAGCCAAAAGTGGAAGAGGCGTATAAAGGAGATTCAAAGAGATCAGATCTAGATTTCCTGCGAGAAGAATAAGAACTATGCCAGATCGGCTTGTTTTAATACTCTGCGATCCGTTTGAAAATCTAAAAAATAGTGAAAAAGATTGTTAAAATAGTAAAAACTGACCCCAACATGGATGTCAAATTTACATAGTCACTGGAAATGTCCTGGAAGGGCCCTTTCCCATAGGAGGAACTGTACAATGGAAAAGTGACAAGCGAGCATGGGAATCTACAAGATAACTCTTTCTCGTACCTGACCTCCCGAGGTCATGCCGAGACAACCGGTGGGGATGGAATATACGTGGGTTATGGAAAAAATAATTGGGCAATCTTATGTCTTCGACATGCACTAATGGAATCTGCAAATATAAGGCAACGAAGGCCCTCCTAACCTGAACTGGTGTGATAGATCAGTCAGTGAGGATGACTGCTCGAAGGCTCCAATCAATATCGAGCTCTGGCGTGATTTGATCTATAGGTTGTGGAATACGTGGAAAATGACCTGGGATTGTTTCGTGTATGTCTCCAGATAGGGTCATAAGATGGATGATGGATATATAGGTGGATTCTATAGGTGATTATCTGGTCTAGTCCAGAAATCTTTAGCTTTGTTAGCTGCTATGTCTAACAAGGATAATTGTGTGATAATGGTTGGTGGAAGTGGAGTGGATCTAAATACTAATGTACGTAAGCCATCGTCAACGTCAGATTGACTTGTGGACTCGTTGGGTTGTGGGACCTGTGAATCACAACCGTAGATTCGTGGTTGTTGTGGACCTCCTATGGTCATGTACAGAATCAATCCCTAACCCCTAGTATCCAGTAGTCGTATGCCTTTTTGGCCTCTATGTTTAGAATTAACAGTTGTGCAATCTTCTCAGAGTATGCTACAGGCGTTCTGGCAACCTGAATTCTTAAGCTAGTGTCTATGTCAGTGAGAATGTCTCCTGTGTCTGGCTGTGGGACCAAAGGATCACAACCGAATGTTTTCTCTCTTTCAAGCCCTTCTACAGTCATGTGGATATTTATCTAGGGTAATATGTAGTTTGGCTGGTTTGACCAAAATGTATGCACTTTGGTCGTCTTCTATGTTTAGTCCTCTTAACTATGGGCTGATTTCTTGTAGGTTTGTTGTTGTTCAGAATAATTAGATTCTAAGATTTTGATCTATATCAGTTATTGCTACAACAAGATTGGGTTGAGCCATGATTGGCTCAAATACGTATTCTCTGGGCTCCCTAGGTCCCATTATTGTCATGCAAAAGAAACAATGTAAATCTAACTGAAACAAAAGAAAAATGATTATGTAAAGTATATTTACAACATATATACCTTATCTATTTTTGTGTTTTTGACGAACTATTTGAGCGAAATTGAAAGAGAAACTATTTAAAATATCCAGAAATTGACAACTAAACTAACAATGAAATTAAAACAAATAAAGCAGCCGAGTATAGCTACTTCTCCTGTGTAGTTGTAAATCTATTCTAAATAATCGAAATAACTGATCTCATCTATTTGAAAGACTCTCGATCCTACCTCAGAAGTGAGGAGTGAATCATAGTTTCTCAGAAACTATCAATCCCCACAGCTTCCCCGGTAATATTGAAAGTGAGATTAACTGAAATGAAATGATTGACTACTCTATTTGATATATTTTAACTAGAACTTTGATAGCTTGAACCTGGATTTTGCAGAACAGTGGCGAATCCGGTTGTGTGTGGCTTTGTCCCCTCAGTGTGATCTCTTCATTCCTTCGTGCTCACGTGAATCCAGAAAAGCGTGTAATGCTAGCATCAACAGAAGTAGGTATTGGGACAGTGGAAGCTTAGGATGTAGACTGAATATAATGTGAGTAGGAGAGGGATAGCGCAAGAGAACAGAGCTTGGCTTATGCAATTCCTAGTGGGATTTATTGCGAGTCATACAACATAAAACGTCCAAAACCTGAAACTATCCTATTTGATGAACAAAACCTACAACTTTAATGGCTTCCCACTGAAAATTAAACTGTCCTACTCAATTGATTGTGTGAAACAGTAACAACACTAGCACAAGAAGATTATGTGGCTTCTAAACAAAAAACAACACTAACTATGCATGTAACAAATGAAAAACTATTGATTCCTAAGCAAAACTAGAAGACTAAGCTATTGAAATGAGAAATTGAGAGGCAAATTTGAGGGGCCATTTACTTGAGCACAAGCCAGCTATTTATAGAATTCCCATTTACCCAAAGGTGAAAACCAAATTGAACTCTTTAACCATAAACAATGTAAAAACACTATTCCAGGGAACCAGAATCATAAATACAAGCAAAGGCGGTGAAAAAAGATGGTAAATGTTGAAATTTTACATGAGTTCACGTAAAAAGAACATTCTGGAAAAATGTGTGAAGGACCGCCACCCTGAGCAGGGTGGTGGTTACAGGACCGCCGCCCTGCCTGGGCGGCGGTCATGAGACCGCCGCCCAGGCAGGGCGGTGGTTTCGTAACTGAAGACCAAAACGCAAAGAAAAAGAGGGGAGAAGAGAAAAAAAAGCACACAGGGGCTAAGCGGGACATGCGGGATGTTAACGCATACTTGGAGAGCTTTTCTGGATCCCGAACACCTTGCGAGGAGACCTGTATCATCATTGGGGCACGTGTAACGTTGTTCCGGTGGTGCAGTACCCTACAATTTTGGGTACGTACATATTGCCCCCTCGGAGAAGCGTTTTAGCCATGAAGAGGTGTAAAATGGTGGGTCCGTATGGCGGTCCCAAAATGGGAAGTTAGAATTTATACCTGACCCATGTCCATGTGTCGAAATGACGCCCTCCAAGATTCCCACTACCTGCAAAATGAAAAGAGGACTCAAGTTCAGATAGATAAAATAAATAAAAAATAAACACTAAAATAATATGAAATGAGGACGTACCATTTGCGTGGGGAGAAGAACTTACCTCCGTCGGCGCTCCAAACCTATGAAAAGGGCATTCAAAACAAGTCAAGATGCTATATATGTAAAAATGGGCCCATTTTCCTATTCATTTGCGCGTGTTGATTTGATTGATTTTGAGCTTTGGGACCCACGGTGACGGTTTCTGATGAGAGTATAGTCAAAACGTTCATGATGAGATAGTGATCATGCCTCCATGAGTGGAACACCGACCCACAAGATCACAGGTTAGTTCTTCTTGATTTAATGTTTTTATCCCCAAAATGTTAAAATGATGAAAACTTTGTCATGGGGGGATTATTTTTGAAAATGTCAGTTTTAAAAGGGTCACTTAGGGGGGGCGCCTAATGGGTAGGCTTTGTTTTAGTCAAAATGGTCTTTGTTTTGTGTTTTTAGCCGTTTTTAGGGCACGTGACCCATGTGGAAATTTGGGACACGACCTCCACCCTGAGCAGGGCGGCAGTTACACAACCACCGCCTGGTCAGGGTGAGTAGTTACAGGACCGGCCTTTAAGGTGGCGGTTACGAACTACCACCCTGCTCAAGGTGGCGGTCCTTCACAGAATGCCAAAATAATACTTGTTTGAATTCATTTTTGCATTTCTAGCATTCTTATATGTTTTAATGATTTTTCCAATGTGATTTGAATACTAACTTACTCCTTTTTGTGTGTTTTTGGGTGTATGCAGGCGAAGGAGGAGTATATCTGATGGAGCCGAGAGAGAGTGTGTGATTGGCTTCCAGCAGTGTTGGATGCACTTTCTCAGGATGAGCAGGACACTCTTCAGAGGGTTGGCATATTGCGTATATCACGGGTCCCGCATGTTGCACCTTCTAGTCACATACTTTGTGACTTGTTTTCATATTGGGATGTTGATCGGAACACTTTCCGATTCCCAGGAGTCAGGGGTGAGTGGACTATCACCCTGGAGGATGTCTATCATATCTTGGGGGTCTTGATCATCGGGAGATGGCTTACACTTGAGACAGCAGGGTCACAGGCTCAGATAGCACAGTGGGCTTCATACATGGGAGATGCAGTTATCTCCACTGGTTCGAAGAAGGGGGTGAGGGTCCGATCTATTCCTAGCCTGCCTATCCCCTTGATTTGTTAGGCCATTATGGGGATCCTTGCCTCGAGATTGATCAGGGACAAGGGAGGAGACACTTTACTATATTGTTGGTCCCCCATTATTGCACAGATTGAGGGACATGGCCGGATTTATGCCTGGGGAGCTGATATACTTGGGACCACCTATCATGATTTGTACCGGGTGGTTCATTTACAGGGGTAGTCATTGAGCCATCTGACCCTGGTTATGAGCTGGGTCTATGAGTGTTTCATCCCTTATGGGAGAGGTGTGGAGGTGGCAGATCCCGGAGCCGTGAGGGCAGCCAGATGGACAGATATGTCGGTGCTTAGAGCACCCCACCAGCCAGTCACCTCCTTGACTACTGATGATATGGAGGCCACACCTTATCAGGCCATGACAAGTTTATGGGGCAAGGAGGCCCTCACTTTGATCTCATGCTCTACCACAGGGCAGCTTGTGGATAGGACGAGGAAGGTGGAGACACATCCTTTTGCTTGAGTGCCTCAGTAGTTTGGCCTTCCTTACGTCGGTATGTTTCCCCCAGTGGTACCAGTATCCAGATCAGTTTGGGAGGCTAGGGGAGGTCCTAGAGGCCGGGGTTGGACTGTTGTTACTCCTGGTGTCCCCATTATAGCTAGGCGGGTAGTACGTGCTCGAGGGAGAGCCGGTGCTCCTCAGGCACCCTTACTTTAGATTACCGCCGGTCCTGCCCATAGTAGTGACGACCCTATTGATATAGACTCTGAGTCTAAGGAGTTCACAGGGGGAGAGACGAGGAGGAGACCGAGGCTGAGGCTAGTGAAGTTGGGTGGAGAGGAGGACAGCGATCCCGAGTGGCATGACACTCAAGATATCTTACAGGTAGAGAGGGTAGAGCAGAGTGCAGAGAGGGTGACCCTAGTTTCAGAGGAGCCACCTTCTCAGGAATTGGCATGGAGAGGATGAGTCCGTAGCAGGATGATATGTTGTCTCCAGACATAGGGAGGAACACATCAGTCAACAACAGCATCTGTGGAAGGTGCTGACCCTAGAGATCCCTCTTGGAGGCCCAGAGATCCGAGTGAGTTATCATCCTTCTCTTAATGTTTGTTTCTAGTTAGGATTGCCTTAGTTGCTATCTCTCCTTTTGCTTATTTTTGTTTTTATCTTTTGAGTATTTCTAATTTGTTTTCTCCTTTTCTTGTAGATACTACTGATGAGTGGCGAGACCTGATTCACCAGGTATGCACTGATACCCTGATGATCCCCATGGAGAAGACCCGTGCGGAGCTATCCATGGATGTAGGGGAGCCCTCAGCAGCTGGTAGGTATACCGATGTTTTTTCCCCTATCTAGCATGTGGCCAAGATGGTGTCTACCCTTCGTACCAAGTTGGCTATGGGTATAGGATAGCAGAGCATCTGATGAGGAGTCATTCTCATAGCGAGGCCATAGCTGCTCCTCGGGATCGTGAGCCCTCTGTGCACTCAAAGTGCCGGCGTAGCTGGAGTTCTAGACATGGTTGTGCACCTTCAGAGGGATCTCATAGGGGTTGAGAGGTTGCTTGGCTCTCTTAGATTATTCATATGATTTTTGTATTTCCCAGGCTCATTGAGCATTTTGACCATGCCTAGCGCATGATGGCATTGTACAGGAAACTTGATTATATATATATATATATATTATTTTTGGATCAGACTCTTGGTGTCTATGATTTTGTGATTTGTTTCCACATGTAAATTATAATGTTGTTTTTATATGATTTTTAGAATGTATGCAATGGAGAACAAATGATACAAATGCTTTCTTTCTTTTTGTATTTCATGATGCTGATATATGATAATGTAGACACAATGTGATCTTGAACTTTAGCTTCTATAAGCAATTTTTTGGTACTTCATATTTGTTTTGACAAAATGAGATGATAAACTGGTATGATGAGCAGATGAACTTGCCCCACTCCTAACTCCATGCAACTAGTAAGATGCGAGGGCTCACCACCGAGAGCTAGAAAGGGCACAAGCTATGAAATTTGTTGAATGGTAGTGATGAGAGATAGACAAAGATTTGGTGGAACCAAATTAGGATGCTACAAACCTACTCTACTCAAGTGACTCCATAGTTTAGAATGCTACTTGCTTTGCAGTTTATCTAGACTTAGATCCGTAGATGGCCACATGGTAGACAAAATCTGGTTTTCAGGGTTTTGAGCTCTCTTGGAATTTTGGACATCTGATTCATTTATTTTTGACTCAAGATTTCAAAGGTTTATTTGAACTGTTTGCTTATGACCTTCAACGTTTATTGTTAAGAGGACCCCCCAAACCTTGCCCCATGCTACTAGTAGGAAGCATGGGCTTATCACCATGGACAAGGTATAGGTGAGTAAGGGCATTCCCATCCTTTCCCAACCCTACATCACTAGTAAGAGACGCAAGCTCATCACTGAAGGTTGGTAGGGAAAGGAAATGTGTAAAAATAAAATTTTCTATTTGATCTACATTTGATTTATTTATTTGAGCAAAATATCAGTATGTTCTTCCAAAGAGATATACATATGGGATAGATGTGACACTATGAAGCTTCTAGAACAGACCATAGGCAAGACACCTATCCTAGGAAGAAACCAAAAGTGAGAACAAGCATGCAGACCTTGGTATGGTTACCATTAAGACTTTGTCATATCTAGCTTTATATGGATGAAATGATTCAGAAACAGGTGATGATGTTATGAAAATGAAGAAGTATGATTGGAAGGATTATGCCAATACCATCAGAAGTTTGTAATGAATTGCTTTGAGAATAAGTTCCTTGATCACAAAATTGTACGAAACGAGTGGACAAAATGAACCTAACTACATGAAGATGCAATGTAGATATAATTATACAAATAGTGTTGGTTTCTTATGCATAGAATCGTTTAAGGTGCAAGGAATTGACAGTTTCACCAAATTCCTCACCTTCTAGTGTACATAAGAGATATGCACCATTTCCATAGTCTTTCATGACTCGGTATGGGCCCAACCATTTGGGCCTGGAATTTCCTTCCTTCGCCGGTCTTCTTGTCAATCCGGTTGTCTAGTCTTAGAACTAGATCTCCTTCATATATATCTCATTCATAGACCTTTTTATTATACTCCCAGCACATCCGGTCAACATAGACTCTATGCCACTGTTCATCATCTAACCTAGCCTCATCTAGGCTTTCTAGTTGGGAGAGACGTGCTTCTCTATAAGCTTCTTCATCCATAATCCCTTGTAGTGAGATGCGGAGACTGGGTATTTCAACCTCAAGTGGGAGAACTGCTTCTGCTCCGAATACCAATGAGAAAGGAGTTTCTCCTGTTGGTGTTCTTATTGAGGTTTGGTGGGCCCACAAGGCTGGGTATAACTTTAAATGCCAATCTCATTTATTTTCTTTTACCGTTTTAAGGAGAATAGCTTTCAATGTTTTGTTTGTTGCTTCAACCTGTGCATTGGCTTGAGGGTAATACATAAAGGTTGTATGATGGATTATTTTAAATTTACTGCATAGCTCACGGACTTCATCATTCTTAAAGGAAGTACCATTATCTAAGATAATGATTTGTGGGACACCGTACCCACAAATGATCTAGTTTAAAATGAACTTGGTGATCACAGAACCTGGTACAGTGGTAAGAGGCATAGCCTCTACCCATTTGGTAAAATACTCAGGTGGCTGTGATTATGAAGTTATGGCCATCTATTGATGAGGGAGAGAATTTCCCTATCAAATCTAGGCCCCACGTAGAAAAGGGCCATGGAGTAGTGATTGGTTGTAGAGCTTGTGCCGGCATGTGAATCTGGTGGGAAAATTCTTGACATTTATGGCACTTGCGTACAAACTCTACTGCGTCGTGTTCGAGAGTGGGCCAGAAATAGCCCATTCGATGTATTTTGTGGGTAGTGGCATGACCTCCAAAATGGCTGCCACATATTCCACTGTGAGATTCGTAGAGAATCTTCTTGGATTCTTCTGTGTCAACACACCTTAGAAGCATTCCATCAAAGGCCTTACGATAGAGTACTTGTTCTATAATAATGTATTTAGCTGTGATAATGCATAACCGCCTTCTTTGTTGCGGTGTAGCACCTTCTAGATATGCATGGCCCATGATATAACTAATAATATCAGTATACCAAGGAAATTCAGAGATAGGAGGTCTGGTTTCGATGTAGTATATGCATTCATCAGGAAATTCCAGATCTACTAGATCGCCTCTGTCTAAGGGGTTATCAGCTAACCAATCTATAGTAATTTGTCCCTTAACGGACTTCTAGTTTATAAAAGTTAATTGGAATTCACCCATTAAGGTTATGAAGTGTCCAACCTTTTTAGACAAGGACCCTTGCATGAGGAAAGTTTGTAAATGGTTTGTTTTTACAATGACCCTTGTTTCTTGATTTAGCATGTAATGTCTTAAGTGTTTGGTTGCGAAGACTATGGCAAGGCATTCTTGTTCTGCTTGTGTATAACGTGTTTCATAATCAAGTAATGTTTGGCTAATGAAATAGATTACGCGTTCTCTCTTGTCATCATCTTCTTGAGCCAGTATGTAGGCTAGCAAGACATTGGTAGCTCACGAATATAAGATTAAATGGCAGTCTGGTTTAGGAGGCATTAACGTAGGTGGTGACAACAAGAAACGCTTAAATAATTTGAAAGCCTCATTACAGTCTTTGGTCCAATCGATACTATAATATTTCTTGAGTAGATTGTTGATTGGATGAATGGCAAAGCTTAAATCTGGGATGAATCTTTGGATTGCACCGAGTTTCCCAAGAAACGACCTGATTCCAGATTCATCTGAAGGTGGGATCATTTCGAGAATAGCCTGCATTTTGGCTGGGTCCACATCAATCCCTCGTGATGATATGATGTAACCTAGGAGTTTCCCTCCTGTCACACCAAATACACATTTTTTTGGGTTTAGTGTGACTCTGTATTCTATCAAACGTGAAAGAATGATGCGGAGCACTTCCAGGTGATCACAGCGCTTCCTGTCTTTAGCCAACAAGTCATCTACATAAGATTCCATGATTTTATGAATAAGATCATGAAATATATATGTCATTTCCCGCTGGTATGTAGCGCCAGCATTCTTGAGACCGAATGGCATAACAACGTAGCAATAGGTTCCCCAAGGAGTTGTAAATGTGGTTTTGGATTGGTCTTGTTCAGATATTTTGATTTGATTATATCTTGAGAACCCATCCATGAGAGATAAAAGCTCAAACCTAGCTGTTGCGTCAATGATGACGTCAATGGATGGTAATGGGAAGTCTTCCTTGGGGAATGCTTTGTTAATGTCTCTAAATTCTATGCAGATGTGTATCTTCCCATTATTTTTGAGAACAGGGATGATATTGGATACCCACTGAGAGTAATCAACCAGTTTGATGAACCCTACCTTGGAGAAGCTTCATTACCTCTGCCTTTACCATGAGAGCTACCTTAGGTTTCATTGGTCTCAATTTTTGTTTAATTGGTTTTGCATCTAGTTTGTTGACAAGGTTATGTACTACGATGTTTGATTGTAATTCCCTGTCATTTCTTTATAATTAAATGCAAAATCCTTTTGATGTTCTCTAAGGATTTGAGTGTGTATCGCTATTTCTTCTGGAGTTAACGAAGATCCTAGTTTCAAGATCTTCAGTTCTTCCTCCGTTCTGATGTTAATATCGATCATTTCTTCGATTAAAGAAGCATTACCTTCTTCAAACTCAGGTAGGGCTAGAGGTAGGTCTAGACCTTCTCCATTCTCTACTGAGTATATGTTGAGTTCCTCTTGCGGGGGAAGTTCTATCATGGGATTTCCAAAGTAAGAAGATGAATGTGGGATTAATGACAAATCTACCACATGATGGGTGAGATGTAACTCTGCATAGGCATTTAAGTATTCAAGAGTGGCTCTATCACTATCAACATGATCTAAGATAGTAGATTTGTTCTCAGCTATGTTTGTAGAAAGAGGATTTGATACTTTTTTTACTAATGATTCCGTACGGAGGGATACCATGAAATAGGTGTCTTCCAACTCACTGTTGGGAGTGAAACGTGAAGTTGAGGTTGCTATCAAATCTGTGAGAAGGTTTTGTTCTCGTGTGGGATTGCTTCAATTGATATGAAGTTAAATCCTTTGCTCAGATCTAATACTATTGTTTTGTAGAGTTGTAAATGTTCAACTCTAGTCTCATACACCTCAGAGACTTGGTTTGCTACTAATTGAGAGTCTCCTAACACCCTGATGTCATTAACACCGAGCCTCTTAGCTAAGATGAGGCCAAGGAGAAGGGCTTCGTACTCTGCGCCGTTGTTTATACATTCAAAATTTAGTTTAAAGGAAAATGGTAAGATCTTTCCCTTGGGAGAAGTTAAGATCACACCTGCCCCAGCCCCATAATGATATCTAGCTCCATCGAAATGGAGATTCTAATATTTAGTTGGGAAGATGGACATTGGGAAATTTGCTATGTCAACTTCTTCTGATTCGGTTACTTCTACCATGCAGAGTTTTTCCACTGGCAGAGAACCAACTCCTAGGGTATATCTCATGCCTACAGAATCAAATGGTAGGAAAATTGGTAGATCCTGTTCTAGCAATTTCACTAAATTTGGCCATAGTTCCTAATGATACTATTTGTACAACGTTAGCCTCTTCCTTGAGGGTTGGGATATTCTTGAATAGGTTCGTAACTTCTAACATCTATTGTAAATACCAACTTTTATTCTAGTTTCGAGTCGGTTAGTTTGTTAAGTTGATTTGTTGGGAGTTCAAACTTAGAGTGAACACCTAGCCTTTTCTTCAGGTCTACTAGGCATATATCGAATGGTTTCAGATCACCTTTTACTATGAATAACTTTCCCAGGTGTAGGAATATTATTTCCTGAAATAAGGTAAAATGGATTGCCTTCATATGGTGTATCCCTGGTCGGCCAAGGATCATATTATAGTTGGTTTCCCAATCTATAATATAAAACTCAGTGAGGATTGTTTTGGGTCCTGAGGTGACCAGTAGTATTATAGTCCCAATCGAAGTGGCCTTAAGTTTATCATAGCCTCTCAGTGTATTCCAAGTTGTGGAAAAATTTTCTTTCTCCATACCCTAGCTTTTGAAAGAAAGAGAAGGGAACTATGTTAACTACTGCCCCATCATCAACCATTGCACGTGCTTAACGTAATTTTTATAAACCCACGCTTGCAAATGTAAGGTTTGGATCACCTCTGCGTGCAATCTCAGTGTCTATTGTCATTTTTTTTATGTAAAATCATAAACTTTGTATCCCTATCCGGATGCCCCAGAGGGTGGATATAAAAGTCTATATGGTTTACCTGTGTTTCAGGAGGTGGAGTGATGTTAATTAAATGACCTAAACCTAATGCTTCTAAAAGAGCAGCCCTATGGGTAGTGGAGTTCTTTAATACGTCCAAAAAGGAGATGTGTCAGAGAAGGTCTTCGTTAGGTCATTAAAAAAATCATAGGCACCTAAGGGTTTTACTAATGGTTCTTGAATGTTATCTGTTTTCTAGCAGGTAACTTGGACTTCGCTGAGAGGAATACTCTTGTGTCCTTATTACAGCTTCCATAGGTAGCTCAGTGTCCAACTCAACCAAACTTACTATCTGGGGTCATAGCTGATTTCCTAATTGTGGTGGGACAGGTGGATTTAACGAAGCTAAGGCTTCATGATCATTGTTTCGTATCATTACACTCTTGTTTGTCCCATTTGGATTTAATTTGTTGTTATTTTGATTTAGGAGTAGATCGTTGAAGATCTTTAGGGTTGCATTTTGAGGGGAGACTGCTCCCATGAAGGTATTTGGTGTAGGTGATGCAGGATCTACTAAGAACATGTCTATGAAAAGTTTTTTTTGTTCTTCTAGCAGACGTTGCATGAACTTATTGTAATCGTGGAAAGTCCTAGTGTCATGGCCTTGAATTTTGTGGAAACCACAATACGAGTTGGGATTGTAATTTCTTGGTTGTTAATTTGGCACATACTGTGGTCCAAAACTCTGATTAAACCATTGATTATTAAAGTTTTACATTTGTTGTCTTTGGTTTTGGTTTTGGTTTTGATATCCAGTTACATTTTGTCTTGGACCCTGTGTTTGGACCTGCCGTTGTTGTTGTTGTTATGGATGATTAAAATCCACTGAGTTGATTGTTGGGGTAAAGTTGTTGTTTCATTGATTATTCATCGGTGGTGGAGTATTTACAAAAATTATTTTTTTTGTTTGGTTAGTTACTCTATCTGTTGTTACGCCATGATTTTTGTTAAGGATTTTAGGTCCTTGATTGACATTTGTGGTAGTAGGATAAGTTGTAGTATTCTGGCTGGGGGTGATTAACCTCCCATTTGTTCCATACGTCTTACGACCACTATCTATTACCGTTTGATATATTCAGAGGGCGCTCTCAAGTACTTCATTATAAGTCATTAATGGGAACTTATGGACCTTCTTCCTTTACCTCTCTGCTAAGAGAATGAAGGAATAAATCACATCGTTCCATTTGGTCCATGTTTGGAGCACTTGTCGAATAATAAAGGACTGTACACCATCTTTGGATGAAGTGAGCAACTGATTCGTTGTGTTCTTGTTTAATGTGCAAGAATTCCCTTATTCCTGTTCTCAACAGTTTGTTCATATCAAACACCTTGATGAACTCTAAAATGAGTTGTTTGAATGAATGGATGGAAGCTTTGGGTATTCTCTAATACCAATTGAGGGTGATGCCCTCTAAAGTTTTGGGGAATATTTTGGCAACAACCCCATCCAAAGGGAGTAGTTCTCAAATGGCTATGGCATAGGCCTTAATGTGTGCATTTAGGTCTCCTTCGCCTTTATATTTGGGAAAATTGAGGAAGAGGTCTTGGAAGCACGACACTTCATATGGTGAAGTCTAAGGTTTCTTTCAAATATTATGAATAAGTCCCTATTGCATAGGTTTCGACCATCGATGGCACCTGCTGAAGCGGTGGAGGTGGGATGGTTTGTTGGTATGGCATGGTAGCATATGTATTTGTAGGGACATAAGGAAATCCCTATGGTTGAGTGAATGTGCAAGGAGAGGAGAATATATCTCCCTGCAGTGATTTGGAATACATGTTTAAGTATGGAGAAGTATTTCCCGGGATTAGATTATTTTCCACTGGAATGGTGTTAGAAACGGCGGTTCTAGTTGGCGTTTGTTGTGAATACTGAGGAGGCATGCCCAACATGCCTATTCTTGTAAGGAGGTCTACTTAGCCAGGATGATGTTGAGGATTGAAATTTACTACTTGCATGAATTGAGAATTTTGACTTGCTTGAGAAAGTTCTAACCCTCTAACATTTTACTACTAAATTTGAGATGACTTCATTTGGTGAAGTCACAATATTTTTCCTTAGTGGCATTTGTTGTATATCTTGAGGTTTTATCGGCATGTGGTACCCCCGCTATGAACTGATCATTACCTTGCCAAGTTTTACCGAGGGAATTTCCCATAGGTAGCGGGATGGAGGTGTTTTCTTGAAACGAGACCTCGCATCATGTTTGTAAACTTCCTATAGGTGGGTACATACTCCAAGAGTGTTGTTCATTCCTAGCATAATGCACTAAATGTTCATCATCTAAAAATGGATATGGATCCGTAATTGTCTACTAATTTCTGGTCTTATTAATACCTGAGGAGACGAACCATATTTTCCTGTAAATGTCATGTTGTTCGAGCCCGAAGGCTCTAGTTGTTACGTTTGAGCGAGCTGGTCCAACTCGTCTATTTTTAAAGAAGAACTATATCTAGCCCTTTGAGGTGGAGTTTGTGCTGAAAACTTGTTAGTTGAATAGTTGTCACCCCATGCTAAGAGCGAGGGTGATGGTTTTCTATTCAGTTGATCATAGTATGCTTCAAGACCTAGGAGAGGTCTTCCATATGCATTGAATCCTGACATATTCAATGGGTATATGAATACCCGCAGAATAATGGGAAAGAGTGAAGGTGGATGGAAGAAATATGACTTCGAACCAGAAATTCGGAAGTTTCACGTTGGGTTCACCAATTTTGTATGATGGAAAAGTGACAAGCGAGAGTGGGAATCTACAAGTAATTCTTCCTCGCACCTAACCTCCCAAGGTCGTGCCGAGACAGCCGGTGGGGATGGAATATACATGGGTTATGGACAAACTAATTGGGCAATCTTATGTCTTCGACACGCACTAATGGAATATGTGAATCTAAGGCAACGAAGGCCCTCCTAACCTGAACCGGCGTGATAGATCGGTTGGCAAGGATGAATGCTCAAAGGCTCCAATCAATATCGAGCTCTCGCATGATTCGATCTATAGGTTGTGGAATACGGGGACAATGCCCTAGAATTGTTTCATGTAGATCTCCAGATAGGGTCATAAGATGGATGATGGATATATAGTGGGTTCTATGGGTGATTCTCTAGTCTAGTCTAGAAATCTTTAGCTTTGTTAGCTGCTATATCTAACAAGGATAACTGTGTGATAATGGTTGGTGGGGAGTGGATCTAAATACCAATGTGTGTAAACCAACATCTACGTCTGATTGTCTTGTGGACTCGTTGGGTTGTGGGACCTGTGAATCACAACCGTAGATTCATGGTTGTTGTGGACCTCCTATGGTCATGTACAGAATCAATCCCTAACCCCTAGTATCTAGTAGTCGTATGCCTTTTTGGCCTCTATATTTAGAATTAACAGTTGTGCAATCTTCTCAGAGTATGCTACAGGCATTCTGGCAATTTGAATTCTTAAGCTAGTGTCTATATCGGTTAGAATGTCTCCTGTGTCTGGATATGGGACCAAAAAATCACAACCGAACATTTTCTCTTTCTCAAGCCCTTCTACAGTCATGTGGATATTTATCTAGGGTAGTATGTAGCTTGGATGGTTCGACCAAAATGTATGCATTTTGTCATCTTCTACGTTTAGCTCTCTTAATTATGAGCTAATCTCTTGTAGGTCTGTTATTGTTCAGAAGACTTGAATTCTGAGATTCTGGTCTATATTATTTATTGCTACAACGAGATTGGTCTAAGGCGCTATGAACTATTTGAACGAAATTGAAAGAGAAACTATTTAAAATATCCATAAATTGATAACTAAACTAACAACGAAATTAAAACAAACAAAGCAGCTGAGTGTAGCTACTTTCCTGTGCAGTTGTAAATCTATTCTAAATAACAAAATAACTGATCTAATCTATTTGAAAGGTTGTCGATCCTACCTCAGAAGTGAGGAATGAATCATAGTTTCTCAGAAACTATCAATCCCCGCAGCTTCCCCAGCAATATTGAAAGTGAGATTAATTGAAATGAAATGATTGACTACTCTATTTGATATATTTTAACTAGAACTTTGATAGCTTGAACCTGGATTTTGTAGAATAGTGGCGAATCTGGTTGTGTGTGGCTTTGTCCCCTCAGTGTGATCTCTTCGTTCCTCTGTGCTCACGTGAATCCAGAAAAGCGTGTAATGCTAGCATCAACAAAAGTAGGTATTGGGATAGTTGTAGCTTAGGATGCAGACCAAATATAATGCGAGTAGGAGAGGGAGAGCACAAGAGAATAGAGCTTGGCTTATGCAATTCCTAGCGGGATTTATTGCGAGTCATACAACATGAAATGTCTAGAACCTAAAACGATCCTATTTGACGAGCAAAACCTGCAACTTTAATGACTTCCAACTGAGAATGAAACTATCCTATCTCAATTGATTGTGTGAAACAATAACAACACTTGCATAAGGAGAATATGTGGCTTCTAAACAGCAAAACAACTTAACTATGCGTGAAACAACTGAAAAACTATGAACTCCTAAGAACTGAAAGAATAAAACTATGAAATGAGAAGATGAGAGGCAATTTTTGAAGGGCCATTTGTTTGAGCACAAGCCATCTATTTATAGAATTCCCATTTACCCAAAGGTGAAAACCAAATTGAACTCTTTAACCATAAACAATGCAAAAACACTATTCTAGGGAACCAGTATCATAAATACAAGCAAAGGCGGTGAATAAAGCTGGTACATGTTGAAATTTTACACGAGTCGCGTTAAAAAGAACATTCTGGAAAATGCATGAAGGACCGCCGCCCTGAGCAGAGCAGCAGTTACAGGACTACCACCCTACCTGAGTGGCAGTCATGAGACTGCCACCCAGGTAGGGCGGCGATTTTGTAATTGAAGACCAAAATGCAAAGAAAAATAGGGGAGAAGAGAAAAAAAGCACGCAGGGGCTAAGCGGGACATGCAGGATGTTAACGCATACTTGGAGAGATTTTCTAGATCTCGAACACCTTGCGAGGAGACTTGTATCATCATTGGGGCACGTGTAACTTTTTTTCGATGGTGCAGCACCCTACAATTTTGGGTACGTACAGTGACCCTCCCCCCAACCCAACAAACTTTGCTCCAAGTAAAATCTGCACAACATATTTTTTGCGAACTACGTGAAGTTTTATACTGGCCAAACTTTTATTCTATATATATATATATATATATATATATATATATATATATATTTACATTTATTATTATATAGTTTTCATATATTTTTATTCATGTTAAAATTTCATTTTAATACAAACATAAAAATACAAAGTAGAGGAGAGGGTAGATGTGTGTGTATATATATATATATATATATCCCTTTCCCCAAAGAGCATACCAAAAAGGTTTTAAACTATTTCCTCAAAATAAGGCAAAACCCATTTACCCATTTGGGAAAATATTATTAAAATGAAATAAACAAATGCATTGAAACCCTAAATAAGTGTGTAAACACAATAAAATAAATAAATGAGGCATGTATGTCTCTCTAAAATCTTGAGATGGCCTCTCATGGCTTTTTCCTTCTCCTCCAACTTACAACACAAAACAAAGACATAATGAGCCAAAAAAAGGAAAGAGAACTTTCTTAAGAACACTTTAGGGTTAGTTGTTTTCCCGTCATATAAGGGCCCCAAATGAATCCATCCAAGGGATGAGAGGAGTTTAAATTTAAATTTAAATTTAAATATAAAATACATGGGTTGACTTTTAAGGGGTCACTTTATTGTGTAAGGGGTGTGTTTATTCTTCTAACCCTTGTGCTAATTTTTTTAGGGACCTTGTTATTTGGTTTGGAACCTAGACACCTTGTGAAATTAAAATAAATTTAGTATTTATTTAAATATACCCCTTTACTCTTGAGATTAAAATGTGTAAATTTTCAACTTAACATTTAACTTTTAGGGAGAACCTAAACCATACCTTAGGTTAATTGAGTTTATTAAAAGGTAATGAGAGTTTTAATTATTTTATTATAATGGGGATACAAGAAATTTATTTTATAATTTTGATTTAAAGTAACTTAGAAAACAATAATGTGATAACTGTTATTTTTCAAAACCTTTTCGCGGGCATGTTTTTCAAAAAAACAATTATTCCATAATTTTTCTAGCTTGCCCTAGGTAGTTCTTGGGTTTCATGCAGGCATAATTTTGTGGGCATTACACTCATGGGCCAATAAGGGGATGGTTTCTCATCTTATTGTATTAAAGGTTTGGAGTAGAGGGTCACCTATTCTTGCTTTCTTTGTATTATGATCCAATTTCTTGAAGAATTGAAGAATGCAAGATTGAAGATATGAAGTTTGGAGAAGACATTGAAATGAAGAATTGTGTTTTGGCCTTTTTGAAAGTCTCTATATTGTAACTTGATCATTCTATTATTCCCACTTTGAGTGGAATTTCTTAACATTTGTATGTTTAAAAGATTTTTATGTAATATTTCATTTATTCCTAGTTGAAGTGATTTAGTGAATATAGAAATAACTCTTGGTTGTTTACCTTATTGGAAAGGACTAGTCTTAGTGAAAGAAATAAAATTAAAGTCTTTGTATTCTAAAATAATGATATGGAAACTTGTAGTTGTCATATTTTTATTGTAATGTTATACTGAAAGGGAAGCTTAAGCTGTTTAGTTGGCTTGAAATGAAACTCTCTTAAAGTTGTATGTATTCAAAGTTGCAATATATATATATTTGGAAAACAAAGATGTATTGGAAGGAAGTATGTTGATTTTTTGTTGTTTTTTTTGTCAAAATTGAATATGTGAAAGAGAATGAATCGTAGTAATGTTATACTCAATTTTACATTTTATTCTGAAGGAAAGAATAGAGAATGATTTGATGTTATGTAATTGGAAATTATGAAACTAGATATACTATTAATCTAGTAATCAATGAATGGAAAACACCCTCTTTAAAATTAATGTTGCACTAAAAATCAACATAAGAAGAAAAAATGTTGATAAATGCATTGTTGAAGGTTCTGTTTTCGGAGATAATAACTTCCGCCCTATACACAGTGGTGGTTTCAGAACTGCAACCCAACAAAGAGAAGTGATCGATGAACCACCCCCATGACATGACGGGAATCACATGATCACTGTCTTGCGTAGGGTGGAAATTTCCTTAGTTTTGATGGAAAAATAAAATCAGTCTATGTAAAACCCGAAATTAAAATGAATTAAAATCCAAGCTTAAAACCATAAAAAGGAAACTTCCAACAACTACTAATTATTTTACTTTAAATGTTTAAACCCTCAAATCTCTTTAATGGCACCCAAATGTGTAAAACTAGTAGATTTAGTAAAAATGGGGTTTTCCCCAATTGTTGAACTTAAAAAACAAGATTTTTTTTTTTTCATTAAATAACAAAACAGATCCATGGTAGGATCTCTAGATTAAAAAAATGAATAAATTTACAATGATAAAATGTTTTCAACTAAAGCCATCAAATTTTTTCCATGGTTACTCTTCTTTCTCTCATGGCTCCTCCTCATCCTCTTCCAAAACCTACATATCAAAATGAGCAAATGAGGTTTTTTAGGGGAGAATAGAAATAAAAAGTAAGCCATAAGGATATTTAGGGAAAACCTAAATCTAAGGGCTATGATAGATTCAATCCAATAGCCCGAATTAAACCCTACCTCACTTAAGTAGAAGGTATTTTGTGGGAATGTATTTTTTTTAAAAAGGACATGGCTAATGGGGTGAATGGAGCCACTTAGTGGCTGGGAAAAATAATTAAACCCTTGGAGTTAGGAAATAATGTAATCTTGGTGCAGGATAAATAATTAAATGAATGGAGGTTAGTAGATGCTTTAAACTGTAAACATAGCTGAGGAAGTAAATTATTAATTTAATTTCATTGTTCAAGCTTGTGTAGAAAGTATTTAACTGAGAAATTTATTGATTGTGGAAACGTCTAACCTTGCAAAAACTTTTAAACAAACAAACAAAATTATTACCTTAAACTTGCCTATTAATTTATTAGCTCTATTTTTTAGAGTAGAAAATTATGAGCATTACTTGGTATTAGAGTCGTGGGTTCAACACTTGGACCCCAGGCACACTTGGAAACATGAAACATAACAAGAAAATGTAGCGTAACTCTAAACCTAGAGCACTCAACATTTTATGTTGTTTTAAAATGTAGAAAATTTAGGAAAGTGAAACAAGGCCTATATGATGATAAACTAACTCTCATCTTGGTTATGCAGGAGGCACAGACTAGATGAGGAGCCCTTACACGTGAGCCTAGATCTGCCACTCCCAGATCAAGTAGTAGAAACTATATTGCCTCAGATACTTCAAACACTACAGGATGTTAATTCCACTTTACGCGGAGGATCTTTAGGAGGGCTACCTAGCAGAAAGGATAGAGAGCCATCAGTGGAGGTTCATGCACCGTCGTGTCATAGTGTTGAGGATAGGGCATAACACTCCCACATGGAGTCAGTTGGACATGAGTCACCACCTAGAGAGCACAAAGATAGAGCTTCGGGACACATAGACAAATCTAGGAACTCTAAGGTGAGGGATCTTCATCCAAAGAGACCTAGGGGATGACATTCGACAATGACAGATCACATCAGAGAGATAATGAAGTTACACCCATTATATTTTTTTGGAGACACATGAGGATTTAAGGCTGAGGCATGGTTGGTTAGGTTAAGCGGATGATTCAAGCTATGTCCTTGTACTAGTAACAAAAAATATCTTGTTGTTATCCACCTTCTGAGAGACAGAGCTAGAGTTTGGTGGAGGAATGAGGAGAAAAATATGCATGTAGATTATGATACAATTACTTTGGAGCTCTTCGAGGAGTGTTTCAGGAGTAAATACCTATCGAGGAGATTCATCTATTAGCGGATTGATTAGTTTCATGAGCTTCAACAAGCCTCCATCATGGTAGAAGAGTATGAGGGTTAGTTTTGGGATCTACTTCAGTATGTGGACTATATGCAGGAAGAAAAGGTTAGGGTTCACATGTTCATCAAGGGCATGAACTTAGAATTAGGTGTGATGGTGTGCATTCATTGCCCACAGACACTATTAGAGGTCGCGGAGAAGGCCTATATTACAGAGGAAACTAGGGGAAAGACTCTACAAGCTTGAGATAGAGTGAGGAGACACATAAACAGTTACAAGATAGTAGGTCAAGGGGATAAGAACCTTCTCCTCATGACAAACAAACTTTAGCATAGTATTCCTTTATTCCCCCTCCTCCTCAGTAGTAGAAGTAGTAGACTCGACCACCTTTCGACCTCCACATCACCATTATTATCAGAGAGGGCATATTTTGGGACCTTCCGGTTGGGGGCCTAACAGGATACAAGATCCACCCCAAGTGCAGTTCGTAGGAGTACGTCCACTAGAACAACCACAAATATCTATAAAAGGATCATCAATTTCTATAGTACGGACTATCGGGCCACCTAGAGGAGTATCTGCTAAGTGTAGAGGACTAGGTAGTTGTTATGGGTGTGGTGTACATGGTCATCATTGGAGAGAGTGCCCTCAGAACCCTACTAATAAGGGTAAGGAACCTGTTTAAGAGCCTACGATAGGTGACATGGCTAGGAGCCATAGGATATATGGTGCGGTCGAGAATCGTCAGGAAGACTACAAGGGCACGATGATTGAAACCATAGGTAGCATGGGTGGTATATCTACCCCTATCTTGTTTGATTCAGGTTCATCAGATTATTTCATTTCTCCATCTTTAGTAAAGCGATGCAGGATGGTTGCAGTTAGGTAGGGCCTCACTTCGAAGTTTAAGATGGCTTCAGGAGGCAATCTCTCAATGGAATCCTTAGTTAAGTAGTGTGTATTGAACCTATGACCCTTCACCATGACATTAGATATTTTTATCCTTCCCTTGGGTTTATATGGAGTTATCTTGGGCAGATGATTTGGAAGTGGAGTCAATGATTGTTGTAGTCAGGAGAACTATCTCTATTCACACCATATTTTTTATGCAGTTGAAGGGGTGTGTATGGTGGCATTTTTAGTTATTTTCCATCACTTTTAGTGACTGATCAAAGTATGAGACTCATGAACCTGTTATCCAAAATCCACCCCTTAAGGGCATTCCTTGATAGCACTGCATTGATGATTACTTTAGTCCCTCGAGAAAGTAGAATTGATGTTATTCAAGGGTCTTCTAAAATTATCTTTGGCTGAGAAATTCCACTTTTGCATCAAAATCCTTTCCGCTACTCAAGCATGTCCTTCTCACACTTCATTCAATCATCTTTCCAAGATTCTTTGGGAAGTTTTATGGTGTAAAAATTGGGGTCCCAGAGTTTCCTGGGATGTTTTTTGTCTTCTCTCGTGATCAAGGACGTATGGGAATTGATTTTTAGAATATAGTTATATTTTTCCTTTGGCACAAATATTAAAAGATACATGTACATCAAAATTCTGTGGCAATATGCATTTTGCAATCGTAGAGAAGCGTAGAAAAAAAAATTTTATTTTTTTCTTTATAAGTGTTATTCAAAATTCACCCCTTGAGGTAATTTTGATAATATACAACGAATTATTTAGTTGGCAATTAGATTGATTCAATGCCCTAAATCATGTTTTAGGGGTCCCCTTGGTTTCTCTGCTAATCTCCCCCATCCAAGGAAAAAACCCAAGAAGTTAGCAAAAAATTGGAAAAAATTTGAAAAATGAAGTTGCTAGGTTTTGGTGTTTTGCTACGGATTGTACCAGTGTTGAAAAATCAGACATTTTTGTCCCAGACCAGGTACAAGGACACGTAGGGTGCGCGCGAGACAGTTGGGACACAGATACGCACAGGATGCAAAAATCTAATTTTTATACAATTCAATGCATTGTGGGTGGTACGGAGAAATGTGTCTAGGACATTCAGGACAAAAGTACGTGTGGGACGTGCAAAGGTGAAAAAGCCGCAAAAGGAATCATACATTACAAAGAATGCGGAGGTCAACGGCCCTGTCAACGGTGGACGCGTAAGCACAAGGAAGCCTGAATCAGGTCATGTAGAAGAATGTGTCTAGGAAATCTTGGACACATGGACCCAATTTTTCTGAAATACCGCAATGAAGAGAAAAAGTCAATGTTTGACCTCCTGAACTTCAAACGGCCATAACTTTTGACTCCGAGCTCCGATTTTCATAAAATTGGACTTTCTAGAATGAGAACGACGTCCTCATCATCACAAAAATTAGATTTCTTAATTTTGATGAGGGTATATATATTAATATAAAATAAAATTATTCAGATCTAGTCAATTAATGCTCATTCTCGTCAAAAGACAGAAAATGCTTAGTAGACCCAAAATAGCTGGTCGCACTCAGAAGGCCATAACTTTTGCATTTCTCAACAAAATCACATGAAATTTGTACTGTTGGAATCATGATTCTGATCCTGACGCATAGTAATCAATAAATTCTATATTTGATGAAATATAGATGAATATTTTTCATAAAATGTGGCTGGGGTCAGAACAGTGTTTTATTTGGTGGTTGGGAGTGCAATTATGAAGCACGGGCTGACATATTTCATTGTTGTAAGTCATGGGACAGTATGGGGCACATTTAGCACGTAAAATAACATCATTTAACTACATTTAATACCTCTTAAAAGTGGTTGAAGGGTAGATTTCAGGTTTTCCCTCTCTCTCTCTTCTTATTTTCTATAAATTAGAGTGTTGGGCTCATTGTAAAGAGAGGTAGTTTTGTTGTAGCAAAGCTCTGTAAAAATTGCTTTGTCGAGCCAATGTGTTATAGGCCCTTGTAGTGGACTCCTTGCATGGTGATCTAGGCCCTTATATTGTAATATATTGAATTGTGCATATCATAAAGCAAAAAAATACAAGTTTTATGGATGCATCTTCCCCTGTTGTGTTTTTTTGCACTCTTCTTTCATCTTTCAACCTTCATTACAAGAATATTGTGTCTATTTTTATGCTCTTGCAAAGGATTCATTATTATTGTGCATTTATGAAATATTTTTGTGAATGCATTTTCCATATTATGGAGAATTGTTATCACCCCTTCTAGTATTCATTTTACTTCTATTTTTCACACATTGAAAGACTAATCTCACACCCCTCCTTTTCTGGTGTATCACCGCTTTAGTGTAGGATTTCATTTGCATGCATTCTCTCTCCTTAGTCCCTTGGAAATTTAGATTAGGAAAGATAGTTTTTCATGCATTAGAGTAAGATTGTGGTAGGTCCCACAACTTAGGAGTAAGAACCAACTTTCTCTGGAGCTTTATCTCAAGTAGCAAGTCCCACAACTTGGAGATAGTATTCGTGTTATCCAATCACACTGTGAGCTCAAGTATATGCACTTGTGTAAACATAAGGGTGTTGTGATTCGGTGATAATAGAACCATCACTTGATGACCACCCCATTTTGTAAAATTTTTCTGATGTTTTTCCTAGTGAGTTGCCAAGGTTACCTCCCTCACATTAGATAGACTTTCGTATTGATTTTGTTTTGGGAGTGGATCCTAACTCACATGCACCATATAGGATTACCACACCTGATAAATGTGATCTCAATTTATAGTTAGAGGGCCTTCTTGAGAAATGCCTAATCCCTCTTAGTATATCTCCTTGGGGTGCACCAGTGATCTTTGTGAAGAAAAAGGATGAATCTCTCCATTTCTATGTGGACTATAGGAGGTGAACATAGTAACAATCAATAATCGCTACCCCCTTCCATGGATAGATTATTTATTTGATCATATGAAGGGGACCATTATATTTTCTAAGATAGATCTTAAGTCAAACTACTATCAACTGAGGATTATGAAGGCAGATACGCACAAGATAGGATTCTGCATGAGATATGGCCACTATGAGTTCACGGTGGTACCATTTGGTCTAATGAATGCCACTGTAGTATTCATGAGTTTGATGAATGGGGTGCTAAAGATGTTTTTGGATCACTTCATGCTCATGTTTCTTGAAAATACTCTTATATACTCATGTACGTGTGAGAATCACAAGAAGTTGCTTCATGAGGTTCTACAATGTCTTCGTGAGAAGATGCTATATGGGAACCTAGAGAAGTGTGCCTTTTTCTAGTTAGAGGTTCAGTACTTGGCTCACATCATTTCAAGGGAAGGTATCACAGTCGAACCTTACAAGATTAGATCTATTATGGATTGGCCCATGCCAACCAATGTGACTGAGGTGCAGAGTTTCATGGGGTTGGATGGTTACTATTGACAATTTTTGCATTCGTGTAAAAATGGGAAACTCGAAACTTTGTTATGATGGACGACATTGGTGAAGTGAATCTAAGCTAGGGGAGATTCTTTCAGTTTAATATTGGTTTCGTTGGATTAATTAATGACTACATGTAATTTTTAGTCATGTGTGCTATTACAAAACGTAACAAATCACATAATCTGCAATTTCATGTTTGTCTTCAGCCAAAGAACCCAAAGGCCCTGAAGGACAAATGTGTTATCTTGATGAAGAAAAAATAAAAAATAGGTTAAAAGTTGAATTTTGGAACAAAAACAAAGGTTAGAGATTGCAGCCATCAAAGTTCATTACTAAGGTTACAAGTATTTTTATAGTTCTTTCCTTCATGATTAAATACATTCAATTATGTTATTCAGTTGTTTAATTCATTATACAATCCATATACAAATCTAAAATGCAGAAGGAAGTACACAACTCAATTTCAGAATTTAATTTTTTATTCATAAGGAATTTCAAATTTTTCCCACACAAGCCATGGGATGTGTTGCAAGTGAACATCATAACTACTAAAATAGAAGGTGCATGTGTATGAAAATAAAAGAAAAAGAATATGAAGGAACCCATCATTGCCTTGTTTTTTTTTTTGTCCTGCTACTTTATTTTCGCTCCAACTTTTGCTCTATCTTCATCCTTGTTATTCAACACTGCAATATACCTAAAAGATAAATAGAGAAGAGAATTTCAATCACGAGCTCAAGATTAAATCATTTTCTCGTATTGTCTATCTTCATGCAAATGAATCTCCTGATATCAGGAGGTACATGATTATAGAAAAGATAAATGCATAACATATAAAGAATACTATTCCGTAAACAACACATGTGGTCCTCATAATCAATGAAGAAATAGAACAGAAAAGAAGAAATAAGAAATACGAAATATAAGATAGGCCAAATAGCCTAAATATTTTCTAACTATTTTCTAAGATGTGCAAGTACAAGTCGCAACAAAGGAAGAAACTAATCATGTCAAGAAAGGATAGAAAAGAAACTTCAGTATAGAAAATAAATGAACAAGAGATATGGAAGGTTTTTAGATATAATGCATGTTGAAAGGGAACATCTTTCTAGGACAGCAAACTTATACAAAAAGGAAGCTATGTCATTCATCAAACATAATACAATTTTTTTTAAAAGATAGAAGATATATTATTTCTGAAAATGTAGAATTAATTGAAGGTCTAAAAGTTGAAACAGTCATGTTCAGGAGAGATTACATCACCGGTGCCATACCTTATCAAATAGGTAAATGGTTCAATGTCAAGGTCAAACAATAAAAGAGTGATCCTACCTAGGTTTCAATTTTAAATGTAAGAAGTATCACAAGAAAGAAGTAGAAACTTATAGAATGATCAGCTAATTTTTAGAAGAAATATATGGCTTCAGTATTGGTTCTAAAAACAAGTTCCATGCTCACATTAAAAGGATTAACTAAGAAATTAAGATGAAATTGTAGCTGAAATAGAATGGAAAAGGAAATCTAAGAAAATTTTGACAGAGCTTCAACATGTAAAATAGACATTTTACATCTTTCCATCATGTTATTTCACAACTAATACATGCTTGAAAGCAGTGACAAAAGATAAACTACTATACTGATCAAATAGTAATCTGAATATGGAGAAGTATTGCATAAATTCAGCTCAAATTGAATGAAGAATAATGTAGCATATTCATATTTATTAGAGTAGAAAAGAGAGCTACAATGTTTTTCAATTTACAGAACTTTTTAATTAATGCTACATAAGACTTAGGGAATATTCAGATTTTACTATTCATTACAAGAACTTACTGTTCATTTTAGGCCAAACTGAGGAAATATGCCATGTATTACAAAGAAATTACAACTTTTCCAATTAATAATGGTGGTAGTGTCTTCTTCATGTAAATTTGATCAAAGTAAATATGATCTATTTACCATTGCAGAATAAACACTCCTTAACAACTACAAAATGCAATAAATATTTTTGGAATCGAGAAATATAATACATCTATAACTTTTGTTTTTCAAGCATGGTTAATAAAAAATGCAACCTATAGGTTAGAGTAAACACAAAGCCTTTAAATTTTTTTAAAGCAAAGGGTTTTAGAATAGAACAAAGACAAGACATCAAAGATTCAACCTAATAGAAAAAGGAAATTGTACATAATCAATTTATGGCCACACTGATCAATAAAGGCCTAATCATAAATGTGTAACACATCTCAAAAACAAGACCTCGGATTAATGAGTCAACAAATAAGGAGAATACGATTAGCAAAATAATCATTCTCATAACAATGTTAAAGATACAAAAAGTCATGATCCATATCCAGTTTTGAATCTGAATAGTGAAGCAAAAGTAAAAACAACAAGCATCTTGTAACATAGAAAAATCTGGACATGGCTCAGAAAATATAAATAGAAAGGAAACAATACAAAGGTTAAACTATATTGGTTTCAGAATGGAATATTAAGAGTTCTAGCATGTATAAAATATCATAGTCTGAATGAGGTCACGTTTTGCAAATATTGTGAACACATAAAATAAACAAATCTTGAAAACACAATAGCATTCTAGCATCGAACCCCAACAACATGGTGGTCACATGGAATGAACCCAATTTATAAAGCAAATAAAAAGCAACATATATGAATCCAGCCAATGTTATAGAGTCGATTTCAACAACAAATCCCAGAAATCCATACAGATTTACAAGGGAGCAAACAGATATTGAGTAGCAACAATAATGGCAACTTGTGAATCGAATGATGAAAGCACCCAAAAAAATTGTGATCTATAAATACCCATGTCACTCAAAGCCCCAGATCTAATATTTTTTAGGAAATGAAATGATACCCAAATTCAAAACTTAAAAGAGATAGAGTTTTAGAAAGACATTAAATCTTCAAAGTAGAGTGCATAATCGAAAGAAATGGGTTGAAACCCTTATTAAGTTCACAAAAAAACATTAATGGGTCGATGAAAAATTCCAAATTTTTTTATTTGTGAATATTTCAATAAGAAATATACACATTCAGAGTAAAGAGAATCAAGAAATGAACAAGTGCAAATACACACGTCAACAAATGTACAGATCTACTAAGAGTTTTCTTGGATAATCAAAATGCAACGAACTTACCAGTACAATATGATCAAATCCACGAAACCCTCGTTAATATCAATTGCAGAGTAAAATGATAAATACCCAAAATGATTTTTGAGCTCAGAGATCAAGTTTGTACAAGAAAATGCAAAGAAACACAAGGGTTTTGAAGTGTTAGTGCTAATAAAGCCAAAATGACTGAAATAAACAAGTTACAACTCAAGGACCCAGAGGCTCACCTTAAAAAAAAGTGGCCTCCATTAGAGTTTGCACAGTTTATTCCAAGTCCACAGAAGCACAATGGCTCAAAAAGCCAACAAATAAACAAGACAAGTGTTCCGAATGATCTTGAAGCATCTCATCAATATCCACAAACAAAATGTTTCCAGGGCTTCACCCATTCCCTCAAGCTTAGGAGTAAAAAGATGAAAATGATTAGGTTTTCAAATGTTTTTTTTTCTTATTTCAACTAGAGTCATCCTTAACTCAACTAGGGTTAAAGATTGTACACGTGTTAACAACATGAAAAATCCTAATTTAACCCTCATTAAATATCATTACTGACATAATGATGGGTCTTGCCATCATGAAGAGGGGGCTGAAATACCAGAAAAGGGACGAGAAAATAATTAAGGTTTTGACCTTAGTTTTCTAATGATTCAAAAGGTGGTCTACCAAATCATGGTCTTTTTGACCTTAGTCCACATTGTTACCTTTGATCAATTAGTAAATTATGCTGCAAGAAGACAAAAGGGGACATATGTCACATAAAAAAAGAAGACAAATTATCATGCACTTGTTAAATATTACTTGCACACGAAGTCAGAGTTTTAAAATAACGGTTAATTATTTACTAGGTTACCCTATTTTCTTCAAAGTAGACCGTACACATCATGCAACTGGAGAATAGTCAAATTAGTTGACTTGGAAAATTAGGAAAAATTAAGGCTATTTTTATGTTGTAACAGTCTTGCATGCTTATTATTAGTCCCTTTTACAATTTAAATCATGTTAAGGGATATTAATATCATGCAAACATCAGTTAGACTGCAGTCTATTTTTATGGGGTGGGTGAATAATTTTTCTATTTATTGTGTGCAATAGGAAGGCACAAAGAAGGATTTTTTGGACATAGGAGTGCTGAAGCAGATCTTCCCAGTTTTTTCCCTTGAATGAGAATTAATTTCTATCTTTCCAATTATTTGCAGTTTCGTGTATACTTTATTATTTCTTGTGAATGTCAAATTCCATGATTGATCATCTTACCTTACTGTAAATTTAGTTATTCTACATAATATTAGTGTGCATGTTTATCTTAACAGTTTTGTTGTAAAGCATTCCCTCAATACATCAAGTGTTTCACCTTAATATTCTGCTAAAAATTATTGGTTTTTGAACCCAAAATCTATTCTCAAATATTTTTACATATACTCAGTCAAATCCCTCAACAAGTTTGGTGTATCACCTTAGTTTTCAATTCATTTACAGTCATCTTTTACCCTCAAAACCCCCAAAAAATTAGTTTAGGATACATCAAAAAAGGAACCGGCCTTAATACTGGAGACTCACCTCAACAATAGGTATACCCACAGACCCGAGGTGTTTCCATTGTATCTATGAAAGAGAGAGATCCAAATCAAGCTTATAACCCCTACAATCATCTCTCTACAGGGTGTGCTTATGAGAGATAATAGTTTTTGGCATGCCTGGTGGGATGACGAATCAGATATGTGAGAAAATTACAACAATTTACAACATATTGATAGCAAAGAAAATTTACTTTTAGAGCAACAAGCTGCATCAACTTATTCTAAATATTAAAATATTTATTTGGAGACTCCGTAAGGTTGATTTTAGACCAGTTTATAGCTTGTTCCATGCCTAAAGTGACTACAAGATCATCGGTAAGAGGAATTCCATCTGAATTTATTTCTTTACCTTTGAATTTTGTAAGAAGAAGAAGAGTTGTTAACACCCTACCTTATAATAGGCCTAGTTTTAACAACCCTCCTCCTAATATTTATTCACCACGTATTAATTTCTTTATTCAGATCCCATTTTTTCCAATGGTTATTCAACCACCTAGGAATTTTGTGACATTTACTAATGGCATCCCATTAGTAATTCTAGTTTATCATGATATCCCTAATGTTTCCATGAAAATTTTTCCTTCATTCACTGGTGAAAATTAGGTTACTCCTACAGAACACATCAAAGATGTTGCTTCCCTATGTGCAGTCCATAATATAACACATGAAGATGTAGCCTTGAGACTTTTAGTTGCATTATTTAAAGGGAAAACCTTGCAATGGTATAGAAATTTATAAATTGGAAGCATACAAACTTAGGATGAGTTAGGTGAGAAATTGCTGAAACAATTTCAAGATCATGTGGATCATTTATCCCTTATAAAATAATTATCTACAATTAAGAGAGTTCCTCATGAATTTATGGTCAGTTTTAATATTCGTTCTCCTATAACTTGGGAAAGAATTCTAGCAAGTGGCAAGCCTTAAGCTGACCATGCTTTTCTTTATTATCTTAGAGCCTTAAACAATGATATTTCAACTATGATTCAATCTATGGGAGGATGACACTCTCCCGAAAACTTATGATATTGCTATAAAGGCTGAAAACAGTCTTATTCAAGCTAGTAAATTGGGCACCAAGGCCTTTAATGCCTTTTATAGCATAGATTTGGCACCTATTCTGTAACCTATCAGAATTTTAGAGCTTATTATTGCAGCCCCATTCAAATGATGTGTTTAAAGATTTAAAGACTATGGGTAAACAAATTAATGTTAATTGAAAACAAACTATGCCATTCTAAGAGGCCATATCAAGATCCTTATCAACAAAATCAACAGAATAGGAAGCCGTATCAGCAAAATCAGAAATATAGACAACAATATCAGTGAAGGTAATTTGACCCAAAATCTTCTAGTTCTTCTAGCACTCTTGTTCTAGTTAACATGGTTACAGAAGAATGGTGTCATCCTTGTAATCAACCTCATTCAACTACAAATTATCCAAATTCATTCCTGAATATAAGCCTTGTTGCATAGCTTCAATATGAATCATTATACATGCCTCAAATGGAGGGTGGGCAACACTAAAATCATGTTCAAAAAGCACCTAAACAAAACTTGGTCAGTCTTAGTGAAGATGAATTTATTTTTTTTACTACTAGGGCCCAAGAAAAGGCTCGGGAGAGAGAAAAATAACAAAATAGGCATGTTCTACCCATAGTCACTGATAAAACAACAACTACAAGCCAAACATCAACTAATAGTTATGTTACTCCTCAAAAAATAGTAGGTGTTTCATTTAGTAAAGAACAACAAAAATAATCAACTTGATCCAAGAATATTTTTTATACCTCAGATATCAAAAGCAGCTGAAGCAGAGTCATTTTTTGCCAAATCATATGCTAAGATAGTAGAATCTATTTCCAAAACTGTTATTTTTTTAACATTGTTGATGTAATGAAAAATCATGATGTTAATATCTCAATGTGAGATGATCTAAGTATTCTAGGATAGTAGGAGCTGCTTTCTCATGAACTTGCTAAGCTATAATTTTTTTCAAAAGCGACAGAAAAGGAAGTCCAGAAAATAGACATGGTCCTTGGAATAATGAAACAGGACCGCATTAAAGAAATTAAATGGATGGTTTGAAAGGCCTTAAATGCTCATGATATCAAGAACCCACCACCATTTTATTTATCTCTAATTATTGGAGATCATTTAGTTCATAACTGCATGGTTGATAGTGGTGCAAGTAACTCAGTTATGCCAAAAGCAATTGCGGAAAATTTGGGCCTATAGTATGAGCCTACAGAGAAAAGCGTGTTGTAGCTAGATGGGATAATAACTAATATATTGTGTATTATCAGAAACCTAGAAGTAACTTTACATGCTTGTCCCAATGTTACAATTCTACAAGATGTGACTGTTGTAGATTTGCCTCCTTATTTTGCCTTATGTTTATCATGAGATTTTACAACAAAAATAGGAGGTTATCTTTCTTCAGATTGGTCATTTTTGTTCTTTACTACACACTATGGAACTAAGGTTACCGTAAATTCAGAGCCTCTAGCTATATTTCATATTGAGTCTCATGCTTCAAATACTGCAGCAAATTACTCAATTTTAGATCAATCTGATTTGATGTTATAACTCATGTTTCCGCACTTGATGGAGTTTCTAATCTGTTCATGGACAGAAATACTCAAGAAGAACATCTTATGACCCTTTTAAGGAAGTAGAAGAATATTTGTTTGGTGTTTATTACTTGCATGAAGAAAATGTACCAATTCCCTTGCTATCTAAAATAAAAGAAACAACAGAAGGGATATGGAAGCTTCACTTCGATGGAGCTAAAAATAAGAAAGGACAAGGTGCAGGTTTAATGCTTACTTCCCCTTCAAATGAAAGGTAATTTTCATCTTTAAGTTTGTAATTTTCTTGTACTTGTAATGTAGTTGAATACGAAGCATTAATTCATGGCTTGCAATGGGCTAGAAAGAGAGGTATCAGCACTTTACAAGTTTTGGAGATTCAAAATTAGTTATTAATCAAGTGAAAAACTTTAATGTGTGTAAAAATTCATTGCTTGAAGTCTTACAAACATAGAATTTCAGACTTAATGGATGATTTTGATGCTATTAACATTCAATATGTCCCAAGAGCTGAAAATAAACATGCAGAAAGACTTGCAACAGTTGGTGTTAGCTTTGATGTACTAGAACAGACGAAAATAGCTAGGTACAACCACATATTAAATTAATTATCAGACCTTCAATACCTGACAATGGAGAGAATTGGTAGGTTTTTCGAAGACAATAAACAGATTTCCAGATTTTTGCAGCAAGGGGTTGAATTTTCTACAATAAATCAGGAAAAACTACAACACTTCTATGGTGATCAGATTGTTCAGTTAAAAGCAAATAGGCTTCCTCAAGGATTCATCACTTTAGAATATATTTTCAGTTCTAATGATCAGTTCAGAAAGGACAAAGGCAAGATTTCAACTCACATGGATAACTATGAAAAAATCTTGGTGGATGACGACAAGAAACTACTTATTGGAAAGGTATGTTCTTTAGCTGAAAAACAATAATTTATCAAATTATGTAAAGAATTTAATTAGATTTTTTTCTTGGAAGTACCAAGATTTGAGAGGGTTTGATCCAATTTTAGCTCAACATACAATAGAATTACAGCCAAATTCCAAGCCAGTTAGGCAGAAGCAAATACATGTAAATCTGAAAATTGAGCCATTAATGAGAAAAGAATTATCTAAGTTAATTGAATCAGGTATTATTTTTCCAATCAAGCATTCAAGTTGGGTTTCCAACCTTGTTCCTATTCGGAAAAAGAATGGAGAAATCAGATTATGTGTGGATTTTAGAGATCTTAACAAGGCTTCATTGAAAGATCATTATCCACTGCCAAATATGGATCAGATTTTGAGAACATTTTCTGGTTTGGACAGATTATCTATTTTAGATGGTTACAGTGGATACAATTAGATCCTTGTGCATGAAGAAGAACAAGATACAAAACAACCTTTACCACTAAATGGGGCACTTATGCTTATAAAATAATGCCTTTTGGTCTTTTAAATGCCAGTGCAACGTTTCAACGTGCAATGGATATGGATTTTCATAACTTATTAAATAAATGCATATTGGTTTATTTGGATGATGTTACCATATTTCAAAAAAAAATCCAATGAACATCTAATACACTTAACGCATAATTTTTAGTTATGCAGACAGTTTGGAATATCATTGAATCCTAAAAAGTCTATCTTTTCAGTACATCAAGGTAAATTTCTTATTCATATTGTTTCTAAACAAGGTTTAACAATTGACCCTTTCATAATTGAAGCCATATCATAGCTATCATTTCCTCATCACAAGAAGGCACTATAGAGATTTCTAGGAAAAATCAACTTTGTTAGAATATTTGTTCCATATTTTGCAGCATTGGTTAAACCATTAACAACTATGTTGAAGAAAGAGAAGAATTTCTCTTAGACCAGCGAAGGGAGAAAAGGATTCAAATTAATTAAGACAACCATTTCACAAGATCCCACTCTTACAAATCCAAATTTTGATAAAATTTTACAATGTATGCACTTGTAGGAGCTGAGACTATTTTAGCTATATTAACCCAGATTAATGTAGAAAATATTGAGCAACCCATTTCTTTCTAACAGAGTCTACATGACTATGAGACAAGGTACACCTTTCTTGAAAATAAGGTGCTTTAAGTAGTTAGAGGATTGAAAATTTTTAAGTACATGCTTTCCAATAATAAGATACATGTTTTAGTCTCCCATCCAAGTGTGAAAGCGTTCTTGTTGAACAAAGAGTTGAATGAGAAGAGATTAGGATGGATTATGAAATTTATGGAATACGATGTTGATATCCGTGTTGCAAAAATAATTAGAAGTAAAATTTTATACGACCATATAATTTCTAATATGAAAAAACAACAGGCAGCAGAATCAGAAGATCCAGAACAACATGTTGAAGTTACATATTAGCAGTCACATAACATGGTGCAACCAAAAAATCAGCAACCCAAGCTTATTCAAGAAGTTTAGTAATCAAGGTGGATGACTGATTTAGTTAAATATATATAGCATCGAACTTATCCGAAAGGTATGGAAAATAAAAAATGAAGGTATTTCAGGTTACAAGTTGTACCTTATGTTTTCATTGATGGCATGTTATTTAAGAAAGATATAAATGAAATCTTGCTATGATGTGTTGATTATGATAGAATTCAGTAATTATTATTCGAATTCCATGAAGGACCTACAGGAGGTCACTTTTTAGCACGTACTACAACCTTAAAAATTATGAAAGCTAGTTTTTATTGGCCCAACATATTCAAAGACTTCTTTGAATGGATCAGAAAGTGTAAGAAATGTGCTTTCTTTGTTGGAAAAGAACATTTAGCTTCACTTCTTCTATGACCTATTTCAATGGATCAACCATTCATGTAGTGGGGTCTTGATTTTATTGGCATTATAAATCAACCTTCATCACAAGAACACAATTGCATTTTGACTGGTACAGATTACTTTACGTTGGACTCAAGCAATAACTTTGAAAGAGGCTAATGAAACTTCGATACTATCCTTTTATGAAGGTATAGTTTACAGATTTATTGTTTCAACAACTATCATTTCATATAATGCATTAGTGTTTCTTTGTGCAAAGGTAATAGATTGGGCTATTAAGGAAGAAATTTATTTAAGTACGTCATCTAATTATTACCCATAAGGTAATGGGTTAGATGAAAGTACTAATAAGAATATTTTAAGGATCATCAGAAGAACACTCAAAGATAACCAAAGAGCTTGGCATCTGAGTTTGAATTCATTACTTTGGGCTGACAGAGTAAATCCTAAAAGATAAGTTGGTAATTCACGGTATAAGATTGTTTATGGACAAGAGGCAAGAATACCCATCTCAGTTGAGTTACCTACATTATATTTGCTACATCAGATGGAATTACTTGAAAATGAACCATTACAGGTTCGTTACGTAGAGTTAATGGAGTTACAGGAGCTAAGATATCAAGCTCATCTGAACATGGAAAAGAATAAAAAATAGATGAAGAAAACCTTTGACAAGAAGGCTAAGTTCAAAGTATTCAATGAAGGATATGTTGTGTAAAAATGGGATGATAATTATGCAAATCCATATAACCACAAAAAGTTCGATACAATCTAGAGTGGTCCTTACATGATTTCATCTTGAAAAGAAGACATTTCTTTTCAGATTTCAAGGTTGAATGGAGAAGAACTTCCCATTCCTGTGAATGGTATGTTTCTCAAGCACTGTTATTGAAAATCCTACAATGTTTGGTTAGAGTAGAATTTCCCTTTCAATAAGTTAGTTTATGCACATTACAATGTTTTTCAATTCAAAATGTGCATCTGTGCACATGATCTAGTTTACCATATCCTTTCCCAGATTTAGTTCATTTCGGAAGGGTTAGACCTTCAGAAAGGAAAATTTTGATTACATGCTTTCGAATCCATGCACAATGGACAAGAGTAACGAACTATTCTATAAGCTAGCAAGCAAATTTCCCCACAGGATTGCCAGAAATGTTGACAATTTTTGCACTCATGCAAAAATGGGCAACTCAAAACTTCATTATGATGGATGACATTGGTGAAGTGAACCTAAGATAGGGGAGATTCTTTCAGTTTAATATTGGTTCCGTTGGATTAATTAATGACTACATGTAATTTGTAGTCATGTGTGTTATTACAAAATGTACCAAATCACATAGTCTACAATTTCATGTTTGTCTTCAACCAAAAAACACAAAGGCCCTGAAGGACAAATGTGTTATCTTGATGAAGACAAAATACAAAATAGGTGAAAAGTTGATTTTTAGAACAAAAACAAAGGTTAGAGATTGCAGCCATCAAAGTTCATTACTATTACAAGTATTTTTATAGTTCTTTCCTTCATGATTAAATACATTCAATTATGTTATTTAGTTGTTTAATTCATTATACAATCCATATACAAAGCTAAAATGCAGAAGGAAGTACACAAATCACTTTCAGAATTCAATTTTTTATTCATAAGGAATTTCAAATTTTTCCCACCCAAGCCGTGGGATGTGCCTCAAGTGAACATCATAACTACTGAAATAGAAGGTACATGTGCATAAAAATAAAAGTAAAATAATATGAAGGAACCCGTCATTGCCTTGTCTTTTTTGTCTCGCTGCTCCATCTTCGCTCCAACTTTTGCTCCATCTTCATCCTTGCTATTCAACATTGCATTGTACCTGAAAGACAAACAGAGAAGAGACTATCGGTCACAAGCTTAAGATTAAATCATGTTATTGTACTATACATCTTCATGCAAATGAATCTCCTGATATCAAGAGGTATGATTATAGAAAATATAAACGCATAGCAGATAAAGAATACTATTCTGTAAACATCACATGTGGTCCTCATAATCATTGAAGAAAGAGAAGAGAAAAGAAGAAATACAGAATACAAGAGAGGCCAAATAGCTTAAATCTTTTCTAACTATTTTCTAAGATGTACAGGTACAAGTTACAATAAAGGAAGAAACTAATCTTGTCAAGCAAGGATAGAAAAGAAACTTCAATATAGAAAACAAATGAACAAGAGATATGGAAGGTTTTTAGATATAATGCATGCTGAAAGGGAACATCTTTTCAGCACAATAGACTTATATAGAAAGGAAGCTATGTCATTCATTAAATATAATAATTTTTTTTTAAAATATAGACGATATATTATTTATGAAAATGTAGAATTAATTGAAGGTCTAAAAGCTGAAACAGTCATGTTCAAGAGAGATTACATCACCAATGCTATACCTTATAATGCATGTATTAGGAATAGGATGTTGTTAAGTATAATTAGTAGTGGCGTCCAATAGAAGATAACGGCGCCGTCAATATGGTGCCGCCAATAAATTAAAGTACGGTAACAGTCAAAGTACAAAAGGAATGTCGTGGTAAAAAGTAAATATTTGTCGTAAGTGGTCCAGTAATGTTAAAATGTCAAAGTTGGGGTAAGAAGAGAAGTAGGGTCTACATGATTAGGAATTAGAAATATTATATTGGTAATAAGGACAAGGAGTGAGGTCCTAAATATTTTGTGTAATTTATTTGTAAAAAGTCTAAAAATATGGAACCCATGTGAAATGATAAGGTTTAAAATGCCAACATTAAAATTTTCCTCCGTAATTTCTATTTTATTAATGTATGTATTAGGAATAGGATGTTGTTAAGTATAATTAGTAGTGGCATCCAATAGAATATAACGGCGCCATCAGTACGATGCCGCCAATAAAGTAAAGTACGGTAACAGTCAAAGTACAAAAGGAATGTTGTGGTAAAAAGTAAATATTTGTCGTAAGTGGTCCAGTAATGTTAAATGTCAAAGTTAGGGTAAGTAGAGAAGTAGGGTCTATATGATTAGGAATTAGAAATATTATATTGGTAATAAGGACAAGGAGTGAGGTCATAAATATTTTGTGTATTTTATTTGTAAAAATTCTAAAAATGTGGAACCCATGTGAAATGATAAGGTTTATCTTATCTTAAAAGATAAGCTTACATGTATAGATAAGAGTTAAGGTATGGAATATGATTCGTCAGAGTAGATTTCTTATCCTATCTTAGAGATAAGATGGATAATCCTGGAAGTTCTATAAATAGAGAGGCCACTCCCCTCATTTAGCATAGAAAGTAGTGAGAAATATTGTATGAGTAAGTTTGTAAAGGAAGCCATCATTTTGAAGGTGTGTTAAAGAAGCCATTAAGAGGTGTAATTGTGAAGTTTCTCCCATAGTTATTGTTGGAAGGCAAGTGAAGTTAGTAACACTCTAAGTACCTCATGGGTGAGATTGTAACAATTTCATGTTGATATTATAATTTACACTGATATTTCAGATTTATCATTATTCCTTCTTATCATAGTCTATGGTATTCTTGTGTTATGTTTTTTGTTGTGTTTCCATATTACATCCACCAAACTAAAAGCTGTGCATTAGTAAATAATCATAGCACGAGGAGTTCTTGGTGAAGAATTATCATAGTGCTAGATTGGTGATGACATTTTGGTTCCATTGCCGGGACCATTCCTCGTTGGTGGATTTTCTGGAGAGATATTTCCACTTAGTTAGAAAACATTTGAAGGGTAACCTTGTTTTTATTGTGTATAGTGGTTATCATGGTAAAGTCACTTTTTACCGTGAATAGTATTTACCACAGTAAAGTCACTTTTTACCATGAATAGTATTTACCACAGTAACTTCACTTTTTACCGTGAATAGTGTTTACGACAATAAAATCATTCTTTACCGCAGTAAGTCAAGTTTTACCATAGTTTACCGTGGTCATTTCTATTTTACTGTAGAAGGGTGTAAATTCACTTTCTACTATAGTGATTCCAATTATTTGTGGACATAAGTCTTGTTGATTGTACTTGTGGGTTGGTATTTCACTGTGGTTATTTTTGAAAATGGGGAAGATTCCTATTTTTTCAGCCCAATCTAATGAAGATGCTTCCTCTTTCATTCAAGATTTTAAATGATCTTGTATTTGTAATGGCTTTATAAGAAGGGAACAATGGACTGAATTTTTTCCTACCTTTTTGGATGGTTTAGCCCTTAGGTGGTTTGAAACACTAGATGATAATGTGAAAAACTCATGGGATTTATTAACTGAAATTTTTCTTGAAGAATTTGGTGAACAATAGAAATATGTAGATCTCATGATCGATATCACAAAGCTATCCCAAGGAGAGAAGGAAAATATAAAGGATTATCATGCTCGTTTTCTAGAGCTAAGAAGGAAGCTTGAGGCCTAGATCTGGAAGGAAGGATTAGTGGATGGGTTGATGAATGGCGTGGATAATCTCCTCTATAAGTACTTCATTATTTGGATGAAGCCAGAGATTAGACAACGAGTGAAGTATGACCGCCCAACTACCATTGAACAAGTAAAAGAGATTGCAAGAAGGCAAGAAGAAAGCATGGAAGAGGAGCCCAAAGAAATTGTTGCTAAAGTAGAGCCTACACTAGTACCTTTGGTCCAAAATCCACAACCACTCTCAGTGAGCACAAATCTTTCTCCTAGTACATCGACTGAGTATGAAGATCTGCTTAGGAAAATGGGCCAGTTAACTATTAATCTTCTTCAAGGAAAGGAATTTAGTTCTCAGGGAGGATATAGAGGTCCAAAAAGAAATATTTCTGAAGTTGTATGTTATGGTTGTTATAAAAAGGGTCATTATAAGTATAATTGTCTAGTTAGAGCTTCTACATCTGGTACAAGAGATAATGATAAAGGAAAAGCACCTATGAATTCTTTTGATGTAGTAGATAAGAGCATAAATAATGAAGTATATGTGTCTGTAACAAAAAGAAAGAAAGAAAAAGATAACCAAGATGGAAATGATCCTAAGAAGATGAAAGGAGAAACTAGTAAGAAACATAGGAGAAGAAAGTTGGGTGTGCAGGATTTTCTGATTTCACAGGGATAAGGGCCATACTCCATCTTAGAAGATCTTTCCAAAAGGCATGCAAATATTACATATGGTCAACTCTTGGCTATGTCTTCTGAGAAGAGGTAGGAGCTGCGAAGTGGACTCAATGCTTGACGAAGGAAGGAGGTTGAGGTCCCTGTTTTAGAGGTAGAGGTGGATCCCTACGCTCCACAAGCTGAGGTATTATGTAATGGTATTTCAATTCATTATGTCTTAGTTGATGGAGGTGTTGCAGTTAATGTAATGACCGAGTCTAAAATGAATATGTTGGGTTTAAAAATTAATCACCCCTCAACACTTATGTTAAGGTCATTAAATAAGGGAAAAACTAAACCAAAAGGTGTTGTTTCAAATGTGGCAATATCTGTTATGGGTGTTGTATGTGTGGTAGAATTTCAGGTGATGAAAAATGGTATTGTTGCATACCCAATGTTGTTGGGAAGACCATGGCTAAGGAGAGTTCATGCAAGAAACTACTGGAATGAAGGATTCATGAAACTTGGATGTGGAAAAGAGAGGGTGAAGATAAATGTGATCCCTCGGCATCATAAGGAAGAACCTGTGGATTCAAGTGATGAAACTGATGATTAGACATCCTTTGATTACTCTAGTATGAGTGAAGTGGACACTGAAGATGAAAAAAGTGAGGTTGATGTTTCGGTCATGGATATCCTTCCAGTCACACCGACTCATGACCCCATAAAATTATCTGAAGAAGATGTTGATGATCGTCTCTAAAAAATAAAGATTGGTGATGATGTGATGGAGAGTGAGAAGGAATGCTACCTCCAGCTCTTTCGAAGGTACATACACCTATTCACTTTTGATTACAAGTAACTCCATCAAGTAAGTTGGGTATAACATTCTATTGAGATAGTAGATGGTGCTAAGCCCATAAAACAAATTCCATATAGAATGAATCCTAATTTTTCCAAGACTGTAAAAGAAGAAATAGATAAGTTGCTTAATGCAGGATTCATATTTGTTGTGGAGAGTTCAGAATGGGTTTCTCCCATTGTGATCTCAATAAAAAATAATGGGAAGCTATGCATTTTTTTTTATTATAGGAAGCTCAATAAGGTAACAAAGAAGGATCATTACCATCTTCCATTCTCAGATCAGATCTTGGATGAAGTAACTGGCTAGGAGTGCTATAGTTTTGCTGATGGATATAGTGGATACAACCAAGTTCATATAGCGTAGAAAGATCAGCTGAAGACCACGTTCACCACTCCTTAGGGAATGTTTTCTTATAGAGTTATGCCTTTTGGGTTGCGTAATGCTCTAGCAACGTTCCAATGTTTGATGAATAGGGTGTTTGAACCCTAAATTAGGAACTTCATCAGAGTATTTTTGGATGATTTTTACATCTATGGGAGTAAGATGGACCACCTGCATCAGATGGAGATATCATTTCACAGGTTAGATGAAGCACAAGCCTCACTAAACCCTACAAAGTGTGTCTTTGGATGTTCTAAAGGTTTTTTGTTAGGGCATGTTGTATCCAAAGATGGTATTGGTACTGATCCTGATAAAGTTTCAAAAATCAAAGAGTTACCATTTCCTATGAATAGAAGTAAGTTAAGATCATTTTTAGGCCATGTGAGTTACTATAGAAGGTTCATCAAGAATTTCTCAAAGATTAAACAACCACTACACCAGTTCTTGAAGAAGGATGTTACTTATGAACCAGGAAATAAAGCACATGAAGCTTTTGAACAACTGAAGGAAGCCCTGGTGTCTTCACCTGTTTTAAAGAATCCAGATTGGAGCAAGCCATTCATTGTGTATACTGATGCTTCAGATGTAGCACTAGGAAGTACTCTGAGCCAAAAGGATGAAAATGGGAATGATCATCTAGTTTACTTTGGGAGTAGACAAATGAGCATTGCTGAGGTAAATTATACTGTAATAGAAAAAGAGGCTCTAGCTATCATTATTTCTATAAAGAAGTTTAGAAATTACGTGCTAGGGTAGAAATTTATAGTTGTAATAGATCATTAGGCTCTAAAATATATTATAAATAAGCCTAACCCATCAGGGAGGATAATAAGATGGATAATTTTGCTACAATAATTTAAATTTGATATTATAGATAGGCCCAAAAAAAACATGTTAATGCAGATGCACTCTCTCGAGCCTATGATGGTTTAGGTTCATCTTGTGATGATGATGATTTCTCAGATGCAACATTGTTATCCCTTGACACAATCCCTAGTGAATACATAGATATTTGGAATTATCTGAATGAATTCAAGTTTCCTGATAGTGCCAATGAAAAGACTAAGAGGAAGATTACTCAAGCTAGTCGTCCATATTCTATTCTGCATAGAGTATTATTTCGAATAGGACCTGATGGACAGTACAAGAGGGCAGTTGGATGTGATCAAGGGAAGGAGCTGATAGAAGAATTCCACAATGGTACATGTGGAGGACATTTCTCTGGACAACTTACAGCAAAAAGGATCTTGGATGCAGGTTATCACTAGCCCACTCTTTTTAGAGATTGTTATAATTATTGTAAGACATGTGATATTTTTCAAACACATGGTAATCGTAAGACTTCATCAACTCCATTATGCCCTATTCTTCCACTTGGTCCCTTTGAGAAATGAGGAATAGACATTGTAGGTCCACTTCCAACTACCCCACACCAAAATAAGTATATTGTAGTTTCCACAGATTAATTAACCAAGTGGGTTGAAGCTAGGCCATTGAAAACAGCTTCCATGGATGAAGTGGCAAGGTTCATATATGAACGCATTGTCACCAGATTTGGTTGTCCATTAGAAATTGTAACAGATCAAGGAAGCCACTTCATTAATGATGTGGTAGAAGCCCTAGTCAATAAGTTTTCTATTAAGCACAGGAAGGCAACAACATACAAGGCAAGCACAAATGGACAGGTGGAATGAATAAATTTTGTGTTGTGTCAAATTCTAGCAAAAGATGCAGCCTTGCAATTACATAAGTGGAATAAAAGGATTCATGCAGCATTGTGGGCATATAGGGCAACATCAAAGTCAGCAACAAGCTACTCCCCATTTCAGTTGGCTTATGGAATTGATCCAGTTCTTCCTATTGATTTTGATATTCCCACTATGACAGTTATGAAAAATGAAAGGATGGATGAAAGTGATTCAGTAAAAGAAAGGTTGGTACATCTTCATTTACTAGAGGAAATGAGGGAAATAGCAAAGGATACAAGCTATAAAAAGAAAATGAAGCAGAAGGAATACTTTGATCAAAATATCTATTGGTCTCCATTTCATGTGAATGATTTGGTTCTAGTATATGATTCTAGATACAAAAAAAGAAGACAGAGAAAATTTCTTCCAAAATGGATGGGGCCCTACAAAATAGCAGTTGTGCATGAAAATGGTACATACTGACTGGAGGAATTGGATGGTACTCCCATTATGAAATGGGTCAACCATGACAAGTTGAAGATTTTCTAGGCACCAGCTTCAGAATGTCCATAAGAGTCTACTCCGAGGACGGAGTAGAAGCTAGGAAGGGAGAAAATGTCGACATTAAAATTCTCCTCCGTAATTTCTATTTTATTAATGTATGTATTAGGAATAGGATGTTGTTAAGTATAATTAGTAGTGGCGTCCAATAGAAGATAACGGTGACATCAGTACGGTGCCGCCAGTAAATTAAAGTACGGTAACAGTCAAAGTACAAAAGGAATGTTGTGGTAAAAAGTAAATATTTGTCGTAAGTGGTCCAGTAATGTTAAAATGTAAAAGTTGGGGTAAGTAGAGAAGTAGGGTCTACATGATTAGGAATTAGAAATATTATATTGGTAATAAGGACAAGGAGTGAGGTCATAAATATTTTGTGTATTTTATTTGTGAAAAGTCTAAAAATGTGGAACCCATGTGAAATGATAAGGTTTATCTTATCTTAAAAGATAAGCTTGCATGTACATATAAGATTTAAGGTATGAAATATGATTTGTCAAAGTAGATTTCTTATCCTATCTTAGAGATAAGATGGATAAGCTTGGAAGTTCTATAAATAGAGAGGCCACCCCCTCATTTAGCATATAAGGAAGTAGTGAGAAATATTGTATGAGTAAGTGTGTAAAGGAAGCCGTCATTTTGAAGGTGTGTTAAAGAAGCCATTAAGAGGTGTAATTGTGAAGTTTCTCCCATAGTTATTGTTGGAAGGAAAGTGAAGTTAGTAACACTTGAAGTACCTCATTGGTGAGATTGTAACAATTTCATGTTGATTTTAGAATTTACACTTATATTTCAGATTTATCATTATTCCTTCTTATCATAGTCTATGGTATTCTTGTGTTATGTTTGTTGCTGTGTTTCCAGATTACATCCACCAATATAAAAGTTGTGCATTAGTAAATAATCATAGCACGAGGAGTTCCCGGTGAAGAATTATCATAGTGCCGGATTGGTGATGACACTCCATCTTTGCTCCAACTTTTTCTCCATCTTCATCCTTGCTATTCAAGATTACATTGTACCTGAAAGACAAACAGAGAAGATACTATCGATCACGAGCTTAGGATTAAATCATGTTATTGTACTATTCATCTTCATGAAAATGAATCTCCTGATATCAAGAGGTATGATTATAGAAAAGATAAATGCATAGCAGATAAAGAATAGTATTCCGTAAACATCACATGTGGTCCTCATAATCATTGAAGAAAGAGAAGGGAAAAGAAGAAATACGGAATACAAGAGAGGCCAAATAGCCTAAATCTTTTCTAACTATTTTCTAAGATGTACAGGTACATGTTATAATAAAGGAAGAAACTAATCTTGTCAAGAAAGGATAGAAAAGAAACTTCAATCCAGAAAAGAAATCAACAAGAGATATGGAAGGTTTTTAGATATAATGCATGTTGAAAGGGAACATCTTTTCATGACAATAGACTTATATAGAAAGGAAGTTATGTCATTCATTAAACATAAAAAAAATAAAAAATATAGACGATATATTATTTATGAAAATGCAGAATTAATTGAAGGTCTAAAAGCTGAAATAGTCATGTTCAGGAGAGATTACATCACTAGTTCTATACCTTATAAAATAGGTAAAGGGTTTAATGTCAAGGTCAAACAACAAAAGATTGATCCTACCTTGGTTTCAATTTTAAATGCACAAAGTATCAAAAGAAAGAAGTAGAGACTTATAGAGTGATCATGTAATTTTCAGAAGAAGTATATGGCTTCAACATTAGTTTAGAAAATAAGTTCCATGCTCACATTAAAAGGATTAACTTAAAAATTGAGATTAAATTGTAGCTGAAATAGAATGGAAAAAGGAAATATGAGAAATTTTTGACAAGCCTTTGCCATATAAAATAGACATTTTACATATTTCCATCATGTTATTTCACAATTAATACATGCTTGAAAGTCATGACAAAAGATAAACTATTGTAATGATCAAATAGTAATCTGAATAAGGAGAAGTATTGTAGAAACTCAACTCAGATTGAACAAAGAATAATGTAGCATATTCATATTCATAAGAGCAGAAAAGAGAGATACAACTATTTTCAATTTGTAAAACGTTTTAAGTAATGCTACATAAGAGTTAAAAAATATTTAGATTTCATTATTCATTATAGGAACTTACTATTCATTTCAGGCCAAATTGAGGAAATATGCCATGTATTATAGAGAAATTATAAATTTTCCAATTAATAATGGTGGTAGTGTCTTCTTCATGTAAATTTGATCAAATTACAGATGATCTATTTACCATATCATAATAGACACTCCGTAACAGCTAAAAAATGCAACAAATACTATTCGAATTGAGCAATATAATACAAAAAAAACTTCTATTTGTCAAGCATGGTTAATAGAAAATGCAAGCTACAGGTTCGAGTAAACATAAAGCCTTCAATTTTTTTTAAAGAAAAGTGTTTTAGAACATAACATATAAAAGACATCAAAGATTCGATCTAATAGAGCCAGGAAACAATACATAATCAATTTATGGCCACACTGATCAATAAAGGCCTAATCATAAATGTGTAACACATCTCAAAAACCAAACATTAGATTAATGAGTCAACAAATAAGGATCAGAACATTAGCAAAATAATCATTCTCATAACAATGTCAAAGATACAATAGCTCATGATCCATACCTAGTTTTGAATCTGAATAGCAAAGAAAAAACATAAATAGCATGCATCTTGCAACATAGACAAATCTATACGTGGCTCGGAAAACAAAAATAGATAGGAAATGACAAAAAGGATGAACTAGATTGGTTCTAGAATGGAATGAAGAGTTCCAACACAGATAAAATATCGTAGTCTAAATGAGGTCATGTTTTGTAAATACTATAAACAAATAATAGAAACAGAGCTTGAACACACAATGGCATATCACCTGTATAGGATATCACCTTAATGTTGAAATCAATTCTAGCTCTATGTGCAGACAACTAATCCATGCACAAGATAACTCCATATGAACCCAAGGGAAGGATATGAATATCCAAAGTAGTTATAAAGGGTCCTAGGTCCACTACGCATTACTTGACTAAGAATTCAAATTAGATCTTGGATACAAAATCCATCTCAACGTCCCAACTAAGGTCCTTCCTCACTTCCACCAGCCTACAATGCTCTACTAAAGATGGAGAAATGAAAGAATCTGATGAGCCTGAGTCAAATGAAATAGGGATAGAAATAGCACCAATGTTGCATGTAGTCTCTATCACTGTTCCCTGGTGCTTTTCCTGGTAGTTATTGATTACTTCATATATCCTATGGCTCCTAGCATTTTCACCACCAGTGGGATTAGAAACAAGTGCCTTACCCAAATTAATAGGGTTTTGAGGGAACTCTCTCCAATGATTTCCATGCATGCCCCATCCACAACAAGTACCTTGACCTATCCACTGAGCAGATACTCCTCCAAGTGGCCTAGTAGTACATGCTAAAGAACTTGATGATCATGTCACAGATCTCTATGGGTGGTGCAGTGGACGTACTCCTACTGAATTTTCTCGAGGTGGAGCTTGTGTCCTATTGGGCCCCCTATCTAGAGGTCCCATATTACACCCTCTCTAAGCAATATGGAGCTGTGGAGGTCAAAATGGAGGCCGAGTTTGCTGTTTTTGCTACTAAGGAGGTAGAGGAGGCCAGAAGGAAGACTATGTTGAAGTTTGTCCCCCATGAGGAGGAGGAGTTAACCCCCTTGATCTATTATCCTGAAGCTATTGTATGTGACTCCTCACCCTATCACGTGTCTATTGAGTCCACCCATGGTTTCCTCTGCAATATAGGCCTTCTGCCTGGCCTTTGATAATGTTTGTGGGAAGTGGATGTGCATTGCCCCACTCAAGTCCAAGTTTAGACCCCTGATGAACCTGTGAACTCGAACCTGCTCGTCCTCCATGTAGTCTACATACTGAAGTAGATCAAGTAATTGTCCCTCAAAATTTTCTACCATCACAGAGGCCTGTTGCAGATAGTGGAACTCATCGATCCGATGCTAAATGAAACTCCTGGAAATATATATGCTTATGAAATTCTCCTCGAAGAGATCCCAAGTGACTACTTCAGAATCTACATGGATCTTTTTCTCCTCTATCCTCCACCAAACTCTAGCTTTGTTTCTCAAAAGATGAATGGTAACACAACCTTTCATGTTTCTAGAACAAGGACATAGCTTAAAGCATCCACTCAAGCTAACCAACAATGTCTCAACCTAAAATCCACTTGTGTATTTAGCAAAATGAGGTAGGTGTAACTTACCTATCTCTCTAATGTTATCTGTTGCAGTTGACTATCGACCTCTAGGCCTCTCAACCTAATCATCTCTTGGGCTAGCTCTCCTAAACCTATCTCTGTGCATCGTAACTTGATATTTGAACTCCCTAGGAGGTGACTCATGTCTAATTGAATCCATGTGGGAGTTCTCTGCCCTATCCTCTGCACTATGATGCAAAAGCACATGAACCTCCACTAATGGCTCTCTGTCCTTCCTGCTAGGTCTCCCTCCTAAAGATCTTCCTCATATAATGGTATTAACCTCCTGTAGCATCTGCAATATATAAGGAAAAATAGTTGTTACTACCTGATCTGGGGGTGGTAGGTCTAGGTACACATGTAGGAACCAGTCGTCTAGTCCACGCCTCATGCACAGACTAAGTCGAGAGTTATTTTATAATCATCTAATTTTTTGTTTCAGTTTTCTAAGTTTTCTACGTTCTCAAAAAAATTTAAAGCAATGTTTTGTGTTCTAGGTTTAGAGTAACACTAGGTTTAATAGTTTATGTTTCATGTTTTATAGTGCACTCAGGATCCAGACATTAAACCCATGGCTCTGATACCAAGTGTAACGCCTACAAAAATTAATCCATGAAACCCAAAATGAAACGAAGGTTATAATGGAAAATTTATGTAATAATTTTTTTTTGTAAAGGAAGAAGGTGACGATAAGCTAAACTCTATGGTTAACAGACGATTATCACCAAAATTAAATAAATAATAATTTTAATCATTCAGTTAGGTTTAAAAATTTCATTCTTATAATCTTAAGTTAATTTGATAAAGCGGTTCCTAAAGTCATTCAAAAATTTATAATAAATGTCTAGGTCTAAATTTCTCTTCTATTTACACAAAACTATTAATTATAATTCTCAAATGTAAATGTTGTCTAAAATATTAAGGGTACGAGTTTACTTTATTATATCTAGGTCATGGCCTCATTAACTTTGAAAGTTACTAAAAATAACTCAAAAAGAAATACAAAATGTTAATTAACTTCCAAATCACACAAGTGGCCCCATTCAAAAAGACCCATGTGATCAATTGATGATCTCACCTACTTTCACCTAACATTTGTAGGGGATAACCTTGGCTAATGGATGAATCCAATCTAGCCATTAGATCTCAATATTTAAAATCAACCCTATTCTCTATGGAGAGTTTCTTTTATTATTTTCATTTAAGTTATTTTCCCATTTTTTGTTTTGCAGGTTAAAGGAAGGATGAAGAGTAGGAAGCCATGGGAGAGGAGGAGAAAGCTTAGGGATGGATACACATGATGTGCCAAAATTAGCAGAACTTGACAAGGTCATAACTTTAGCTCCAGGTGTCTGTTTGAGTCCTTTTTTTTTGAAACAACATGTTTCGATGAGAAGAACACAACGGAAGTAAGTTCTACCAGTTGGGGTAAGTTTTGGCACATTTTTGGGCCCTAAATATGCTATCTTGAGGCTGAAAATTAGGATTTAAGTTGTAGTTCAAATTTTTCCTATTTTTGGGCATTAGTTAATTTTAATCTATTAGTTGCATTATGAGTTGGCAATTCCTCTAATTTAGGAATGTAGAAGATGCGTGGAAATTTTTGTGCCCATATGAATAAGCATGCGAACTTACTAAGAATAGCAGGTTCTAGTAAACTACTAAAAATAGTAATTTTCACCACCTAGAGTAGATTTAGTCAAGTTAGTTAGAGTTTTCTTGGAAACTTAAGTTGGGAGTTGTTTTCCTATTTAGGAAACATTGTAATTCATTATTCTATAACAAAGAAGGTGATGTATTTTCTTTTGGAGTTCATATTATTTGCAGTTTATCAATTTTTATCATAATTTGGCTACATTATCTTGTATCAAAGTTGGTTCGAAGTATTTAGAAAGATGGCAGAAAGAGGAATAGGAAGAGGAGGTAGTATTTCCCAGATTTATAGAAATATGCAAGATTTGTAGAGGCAAGTTGTTGCACTTGCTGCAATGATAACCCAAAGAGGAAATCAAGGTGGAGATGACACATATGAAGAAGAATTTTGTGAAGAGAAGGAAACGCAAGTACCACCATTAGCTTTTGAAGAAAGGAAGCTTCAAGCGTTAGAAGGAAAGAATGATGGGATAAGATTTTATGTTTCAGAGTATGGTGGTAGTCTAAAACTAGAGGAGCCGATAGACTGGTTGACTAGCATGGGGAAATATTTTGAGTGGAAGGCTATGTTAGAAGAAAAGAAGGTAAAATTTTCATGCACGAAATTGAAAGGTCGCGCTATGTTACGGTGGGATCACCCATAGAAAGAGCTATCGAAAAAGGGGAAAGAAAGAATTAGGACATGGAGTAAGATGGAGAAGAAGCTGAAAGATAAATTTCTCAATATGGATTATGCACAAACCCTTTATAGGAGGTTTCAGGATCTCAGAAAGAACTTAGAAACAGTGTAAGAATATACATATGAGTTCTACAAGTTGTTCATTCATATAGAGCATGAAGAAACTAAGGAATAAATGGCTGCAAGGTATGTAAATGGTTTAAAATGTTCTTTTCAAGATGAGATAAGTATGCATAGGATTAAGAGCATGGAGGATTCCTATCAATTAGACTTAAAGTTCAATGAAAAAAAAATTGTCAAAGTTTTAGGATATCACCTGGAATGAATAGGGAGGCCTCATCTTACTTTCGGGGATGAGCTGGTTTTAGCTAGGGTAGGGGAGAATCATCTTGTGGATTAGAAAAGTAAGAGGATACGAGACAAGATTTCCATAATCAACAAGGAGGTAGAGGATTTTCTAGGGGTAGAAGATATGTTGGCGATAGAGGATGGGAGGCTCCACGAAGACCATTTGTTTATTACAGATGTGGTGAAGAAGGGCATCGAGATTTTGAATGCCCGCATACTTATACACATGACAATAGGAAAGGAGATGCTCCAATAGTAAATCTTGTTGAAGTTGAACAAGTAGAAGACGAATAGGACCCAGAAATTCCACCAGATGTTGGAGAAAATATGATGATCAAGAGGAGAATGATTGCTCCAAGAAAGGAGATCAAGGGGGATGCATGGCTACGTAAAAATATTTTTAGAACAAGATGTAGCTTAGGAGGAAAGGTATGTAATGTTATTATTGATGGAGGTAGTTGTGATAAGATGGTTTCAAATGAGATGGTCGATAAATTGGGTCCACATTGTGAGAAGAATCTTAACCCTTACCGTATTGCATGGTTTAAGAAGGGTAATGAAGTTACTGTTGATAAGAGATGATTAATAAGCTTTTCTATCGGGAAAAATTATAAGGATGGGATTTTGTGTGATGTTATTCCTATGGATGCATGTCATATGCTGCTAGGAAGACCATGGGAATTTGATAGAAAATTTATTCATGATGGGGGAAAGAAAACTTATACTTTCTGGAAGGATGACACAAAAATAGTTTTTCTACCTCTTAAGGAAGAGGGGAAGGCTGAAAATATGCTTTCTGCAAAGGAATTTGTGAAGGAGGCAAAGGCAACCAGTTTTTGTTATGCACTAGCCACAAATAAGGATGAACCTAAAAGTGCACAAATACCAGTAGAATTAGTAGAATTAATAGAAGAATTTTTAGATGTTATTCCTGATGAGCTACTAGATGGATTACCACCCAAAAGAGATATTCAACACCATATTGATTTGATTCCAGGGTCTTCACTCCCAAATCAAGTGACTTATAGGATGAGCCTGACATTGCATGCAAATTTGAATAGGTAAGTGTCAGAGCTCATAAGAAAGGGTGTCATAAGGGAGAGCATGAGTCTATGTGTAACCCCATCTTTATTATCACCAAAGAAGGATGGAACATGGAGAATATGCATGGATAGTAGAGCAATAAATAAAATTACAATCAAGTATAGGTTCCTAATACCTCACCTTGATGATATGATGGATGTTCTTGCTGGATCTAGGTATTTCACCAAGATTGATCTTTGAAGTGGTTACCATCAGATTCAGATTAGAGAAGGAGACGAGTGTAAAACAACATTCAAGACAAGAAATGGATTATATGAGTGGTTGGTGATGTCATTCGGGTTATCCAATGCACCTAGTACTTTTATGAGACTGATGAACACCGTGTTACGGGAGTATAATGGTAAGTTTGTTGTGGTTTATTTTGATGATATCTTGATCTTTAGTAAAACTAAAGAAGAACATTTGAGGAATCTAAGGGTGATATTTGAAGTGTTAAGGAAAGAGAAACTCTATGCAAATATGAAGAAGTGCACATTTATGCAAGAGAGTTTGGTATTCTTGGGATTTATTTTTTTAGCAGATGGGGTATAGATGGACTCAGAAAAGATAAATGCAATTATTGAATGGCCTACTCCACGGAGTATAACAAAGGTAAGAAGATTTCATGGTCTAACAACATTTTATAGAAAATTTATTAAAAATTTCAGCAGTATTGTAGCACCTATAATAGATTGCACAAAAGGATGGGAGTTTTTGTGGACAAAGGTAACTGAGGATAGTTTTTAATTCTTGAAGAAGAAGGTGACAGAGGCACCCATTTTGGCACTACTAGATTTTGATAAAGTTTTTAAGGTTGATTGTGACACCTCACATGTGGGTATTGGTGTTGTTCTAAGTCAAGGTGGAAAGCCAGTATCTTTCTTTAGTGAGAAACTGAATGAGGTAAGAAATAACTACTCTACTTATGATGTGGAATTTTATGCAATTGTACAAGCATTAAGGCATTGGAGGCATTACTTAGTGCCTAAGGAGTTTGTGTTATTTACAGACCACATAACCTTGAAGTATGTGAATACCCAAAAGAAGTTGAATAGTAGGCATGCAAAGTGGGTATCATTTTTGTAGGCTTATAATTTTTCTCTAAAACAAAAATCCAGAAAATAGAATCAAGTTGTAGATGCATTGAGTAGGCGTGTGACTTTTTTTACCACTATGGAAAATGAGGTGGTGAGTTTTGAAGCAATAAAGGATTTGTATTCTTCTTATTCTTATTTTAAGGATATTGTTGAAAGGTTAATTCATCCATTGTCAGACAGTGCAGGAGATGTCCATGATGAGTACATTTTACATGATGGCTACCTATTTAAGGGATGTCAACTATGTATTCTAGTTGGGTCTATGAGAGATAATATAGTGAAAGAGTTAAATAGCGAACGATTGGCTGAGAATTTTGGTAATGACAAGAAGATAGCCTTGGTAGCAGAGAAATAATATTGGCCAAAGATAAAAAGAGTTGTGGTAAGATATGTGGAGAGGTGTCGAATTTGGAAAGTCTCAAAAGGCCATGCACAGAATATAGGGTTGTATATGTCATTTCCTATTCCTAAAGGGTCATGGATAGATATGAGTATGGATTTTGTTTTGGGATTACCAAAAACACAATGAGGCGATGAATCAATTTTTTTGGTTGTTGATAGGTTTTCTAAGATGATTCATTTTATTGCATGTAAAAAAATAAGTGATGTGACTGGCGTAGCATATTTTTTTTTCAGAGAAGTTGTTTGTTTGCATGGTGTTCCAAAAACCATTACTTTGGATAGGGACATAAGGTTCTTAAGTCACTTCTAGCGGACTTTATGGAATTAATTGGGAACTCAACTACAGTTCTGCAGTGCCTATCATCCTCAGATTGATGGGAAAACAGAGGTGGTAAATCAGAGTTTGGGAAACGTGGTAAGGTGCATCATTGGGGAAAATCCGAAACAATGGGACTTAACATTACCACAAGATGAATTTGCATATAACAGTTCCATAAACAGATCCACATGAAAGTCTCTATTTTCAATTATGTATGGGAGTAATCCACATGGGGTGTTAGATTTGGTACAGCTACCAATTGATGGCAGAGTCAGTGATGATGGAGAAGCATTTACCAAACATATACAACAATTGCAGGAAGAAGTGCAAAAGAAGATGAATAATAGTAATGATAAGTACAAGGAAATAACATATGTGCATAGACGGAGAAAGGTATTTATAGTTGGTGAGTTGGTTATGGTATATCTGCAGAAGGAAAGGTTTCCAAAATGAACCTATAACAAGTTGAAGTACAAGAAGATTGGTCCCTGTAAAATCGTGAAAAAAATAAACACTAATGATTATGAGGTATACTTGCCAGGGAATTTTGATATTTCTCCAGTGTTTAATGTTTCATATTTGTATTATTTTCATGGGGATGGTGCAGAAGGGGATGTTATTAATGAAGTAGTAGATTGGAGTCAACACATTCTGGTGAAGAAGAAAGAAGAAGTGGAAATAATGAACACGCGACATGCGAAATACAACAAATATTTGGTACATTGGAAAGGACTAGAACAAGAGGAAAAAACTTGGGTCATAGAGTGGGAGATTAAGAAGTTGGATGCAGATAAATGGAAGTGGTTTGAAGAAGACAACTTGCAGGAGACCCTCTAGGTTAGGAGTTAGACATAATTCCTTCAAATTTGTATCAGATCTAGGTTGATGTTACGTCATTAGTATTTTCATTATCTGGCTTCAAGAAATAGAAGACATCAATCTATTTCCTCCACCAGGTCTCACTGTTGGTAGAAATTTTGATTTTTGGTCTCTCATAATGAGTAATTTTCTATGCTCACAAAATATTTGGGAAATTTTTTAACACTGTTTTTGTGAACCATTAGATCAGGAATCCTATAGTGCAATTTCACTAGATGAGAAATTTTTTCTTGAAACATAATAGAAAATAGGAAGTAAAATCATTGTCTCTAATTCAACAAGCTATGGATATAGAAATTTTTCTTGTGGTTGTAATAACAAAATGGTCCAAGGAAGCATGGGATAATTTCGAGAAGGCCTATCAAGGAAAAATTTGTTATCGAGCTAGAAGTTAAGTTTATATGGAAGTATCCATGAAGAAAGAGAGAGATAGTTATGTGTTTAAGGATGAGATCCTCACTTGTCAGAAAGATAATAAAGTGGGATAAATCCACTTAAATTTGGAAGAAATTAGTAGTAGTCATGCTATAGAAGATGTAAAGGAGGTTATGAAAGTCTCAATTTTAGAAGAAAAATATCAAGGTTCAAAAAAGGTTATAGAAGGACCTATGATTTTATCAATTCAAGCACTCATCACACTCAGTATTCCAAATATAGTGATCACAAGCTTGAGTGCCAATATTTTTTCAAAATTATCTATCGATCATGTTTTCAATGAAGAAATTATTCCCAAGTATCAAAGCAATGGAGTTCCTTTGTAACGCCCAAAAATTTCCTGCACAAAACCCAAGACAACCCAATAGTTAGATTTGAAAATTTACGAAATAATTTTATTTTATTTATTTAAAACCGGTTGCAACAGGGTAACCTTCAACTAGGTTTAGTTTATTTCTCAGTTAATGTTTTATTCATTTTAATTAATATTATTTAATTCCCAAGATCAGCATAACATCCCTTTGTTACATTCTTTAATTAATTTGGTAACATAGTTTTGATGTCATTTATTAATTTATTATTCTAGGGATAAATCTAAACTTACCCTCCCATTAAGATAAATAGAAATAAATTTAATCACTAAATAAAATGTTGTCTAGTTACCCTTGAGTAAGTTGATTTAATTAATTACAAGAGTTAAGGAATTTTTATTTTAAAATTCACCAACTAAACATTAAGGTCAAAAATTAACTTACCTCTTAACACCCCTTAAGAGGTCCCATTCATAAGCTACACATACATTTCATTTAAAACATATTCCCACCTGTTTCTCACCTAAATTTTATAGGGATGAATCACAACCCTTAGATGGATTCAATGAGGGCCCTAGGATCTTAGGGATTTCACACTAACCCAAATCATCTCTATGGAGTGTTCTTATTCATTCCTTTGACTTATTTTTTGATTTTTATTTTGTAGGTCTTTAGGAGAGGAGAAAGAGAAAGAGTCATGAGAGCAAGAAGAACAAAAATGGGAAATTTTTCATGGTTTGAGTTGTAAAGATTTCACTATTGTAATATTGCCCACTTGTTTAATGTAGAGATCCTACAATGGATCTATTTTATTATTTAATCAAAACATTTTCTTGTTTTGAGTTCAACAATTGGGGAAAAATCCCATTTCCTTTAATCTAAGAATTTACACATTTGGATGCCATAAAAAGAATATTTAAGAGCTTAACACTTAATTTAAATTCATTTCTAGTTGCTGGAAGTTACCTTTTAATGGTTCTAGTTTTAGATTTTATTAAATTTTAAATTTGGGTTTTTATAACAGATGCATTTTATTTTTCCATCTAAAGTGATGAAACCACCGCCATACGCAAGCCGATGGTCCTGTGACCGCCACTGTGCTTGGGTGGTAGTTAATCAACCACCACTATATGCTAGGTGGCAGTTCTGAAACTACCGCGTTGCACAAGGCAATGATTATGTTCCCCGAAAACAAAACCTTCCAATCATGCATTTTTTTAATAGTGCTTCTACTTAAGCTGGTTTTAAAGCAATAATAAATTGAACTAAGGTGTCTTCCATTCACGGGTTTCTAGAATGATAAAATTTCTAGTTTCATACTCAAATTGCACCACATTAACTCATTCTCTATTCTTTCCTTCAATGTAACAAAAATATAACCATAATTTCACTATTTTAACTATGTTTTCTTTTTTCGATAGAAACAAACAACCATTTCGTTTCATTCACAATAAATAAATGACAATACATTTTAAGCAACAAGTATATTTTGAACTTGATCATCAATATTTTAAAAATGAAATAAATCACACTTTAGAGGCAATAAAATAAACTTAGGCTGGAAGAACTTTATTTCCATTTCAACCCCATTTCAAATTTTCTACTTCATTTAACAATGCAAGATTTGGTGGTTTTCTTTTACAAGCACTAACACATTTAAAATGCAACTTTTTCATTCAAAACACTCTTAGTAGAGTTTACAAGTTGAAGGGATTTTCAAGTAACAAATGCAACTTTCCTTTTCCTATTTTCCCATACATATACATTTGAAACTTGATACAAATCAACCATTTTACAAGATATTGAAATTCTTTAAAAAACAAGTTACAATACCTCCATTCAAATGGAGAGAATATGGTAAGGTTTCTTGTACAAAGAGGGACATCTTCTCCATTTCTTCAAGGTGCTACATAGACCAAATCTTCACTTTAGCTCCACCATCTTCCCATAGTCCAAACAAAAACAACCAAAATAGGGGAGTAGGCAAAACTCTCCACCCAACCAATAATCTAATGAGGAAGAGAAGCCTTCTTCCTCATTGGTCCCCGAGCCCCAACAATGAAGCAATGAGGGGTATAAGACAACTATTGGACACTTAACAAGGCTTCCACATTCACTTTCAAACCAAGAATTCAACACAACAACAAAAACAAAATCACATAAACACACACAAGTTTCCCAACAGAAAGGCTCTAATATAAAGACAAGAAAGAGAAAGGAACATGGGGATCTAATTATGCCTCCCAAGGGTTTGGGTGCCCATCTTAAAACCTCCAAGAACTAAGTTACAATCCATAAAAATCTTATGCCTCCCTCCAAGAAAGACAACTCTTATTCCTTCCTAAGGAAAACAAACTCTTGTGCCTCCCACAATAAAACAACAAGATAAACACATTTTACTTATCATAAGGCGAGACACTCCAACCCAAATCCCTCCTAAAATGCCCAATAAAAACTCTTATGCCTCCCTCCAAAATATCCTCATTTCCATATTCTCCTACACAACTTAAGGTCCATTTTACTTCCCATAAACACAGATGAAACAACACTTCATTCAAAAACATATGCACAAAAAATTAGCAAAAGAAAACATGGGTGAAGACCCTACCTTGCCATTGTAAGAGTTTCCATTCTAAAAGCAAGTTCCAAGCCTTTTTCAAAGTCCAAACAGGCACAATCCAACTCCAAGATCCAAACAACACTCTTAAAGCAAGCTCCTTCAAAAGTAAAAGTCTTAAAATAAAAACAAGTAGCCCCCAAATCCTCAAACAAATTAGAATGAATAGATAAGAGAGGAGAGTGAGGTGATGTGGCTCTATGTAGGATGCCACACCATTTCTCCTCTATTCCACATCACAAGGTCAAACCCAATCTCAAAATCACAATAAATTGGTGGTTAGGGGAATGACAACTCTCTTACACACTCAAACCCAAATCCACACCCCCAAAGGAAACGATTAAGGACTCTTGTAAGAAAAGTGCAATTAATTGCTCTTTTTCTCCTTTTAAACACACAAAAAGGCCTAAAATAAGGCCCTCATATTATAGGCATATTGGGTGGGTGACTTTAAGAGGTGTGTGACAAGCTTAACTTGTCCCACAAGCCTTCAAAATAGGCTTGAAACTCAAAATCCGAATTTTTCATGCAAGGTTGAGTGCACAACACTCACAAGTAATTAAATTCTTTCAAATCCAACACAAACCAAGAATACCAACTCACATTAATTACCCCCTTTTGTCACATCCTACATTAAACTAATTAATTAAGTTTGATAAACTTAAATGGAGTACTTAACATCGATAATAAAAGTGACTCACAAGACTAACAAAAATACAATTACTCACAATTAAGTAAAACCAAAAAGGGAAAATCACAATTCACCCATGGTCACATTTGAGGTCACCCCCTAATGGGGATGTCATAAAAAACTAACAACAATAACATCATACATTTACACTAGTTGCCAAGGTGACCTATTGCCAATATCCCAAATTCCTTCATTGTTGGTCTCCTATCCCCTTTTGTTTGTTGTGTTGTAAATGCCTGTAAAAATCAAAACAATACATTTATAGCCTCATGACCATATTAACGACATCAAGATAATAAAATGTAAACATATACATATCAATTCACATCATCAACATCATAACTAAACCATCGCTAAAATTAAATAATTCACCAATTGTTCACAATTCTAAATATTTTGATTTTATCAAATTTTCAATTATTAATAAGATCACAAAACCAACTAAATCATCTAGCAACATCTATATATCAAATCCAATGTATCAATACATTAGTAGGTCAATATCGTCAAATACTAGTATGTCAATCCATGTATATAATACATCCTTTAAATCACATCATGTCATAAATCTAAAACATCCATACTGTCTATCAAATAAGCTAATCAAATATAACAATGCCCATATATCAATGTCTAAAGATCAACAAAATATTAATGTCTATGGCTCCAATCCAAAATAAGAAAAATTAGAGTAATATCAATGTCGAAGAGGAGTGGGCACTACATACCCCTCCTCTTAGACTCAACTTCATCTTGGAAGTTACTGGAACAAATGTGGGAACCGTATTGTCAAGGGTGTGGCATCCTCCCATGTAGCTATTATCTCATCGTATCAATCTTGATAGACGTGAACCTGATCAATCTCTCTTCCTCGAAGGCCCAAGGTCATGTTCTCTAAAATACGGATGGGATCCACCATCACTTGCCCCTGATCTTGCATATGTAATGCGGTCTAATCTAATACATGACAAGGATCTCTAATTTACCTCCTAAGCATAGAAACACGAAATACATCATGGATATGAGACAAGCTGGGTGGAAATGCTAGACGATAGGAAAATCGACCGATACACTCCAAGATCTCAAAGGGACCCACAAACTTAGGAGCAAGCTTAGAGCCTTTTCCGCAATGGATAGGGCTCTTATGTGGCCTGACATGAAGAGACACCTGCATGACCACCTCAAAACTGTGATATGTCATCTGCCGATCTACTTATTTCTTGTTTCTATCCTAAGCCTCCTGTAATATTTATCTAATCATGACACCCTGATGCTCCGTATCCTATAATAAATTTGGCCCAAGAGAAACCCTATCCTCCAACTTGTCCCAACTAAGTGGTGTCATGCACTCCCTTCCATACAATTCTGGAAATGGATCCATACCAATTGAACTCTGAAAACTATTGTTGTAAGAAAACTCCATTAAGTACAAGTAATCATCCCACCTCAAATGATGGTCCATGATGTACATCCGAAGCATGTCCTCCAAAATTTTATTCACCTACTCCGTTTGTACATCTATCTCTAAATGATATGATGTACTGAAGTTGATACTTGTCCTAAGGGAATGCTGCATGATATTCCAAAAATGAGAGGTGTATAAGGGATCATGGTCACAAATTATCTTCCATGAAATCCCATGCACTCTAAAAATATCATCTAAGTATACTCATGCCATTGCACTAGCTATATAAGTGGTCTTCACTAGAGAAAAATGAGCCATTTTCATCAATCTATCCATCACAATCATGATGGCATCATGGTGGTATCTCAACATTGGTAGCCCTACTATGAAATTCATGGAAATTGTGTCCCATTTCCACTTTGGTATATCATGTGGGTAGAGAAGGCTAGCTAGATGTTGATGCTCAGCCTTCACCCTCTGACACTCTAAAAAATGTGACACAAACTGAGCTACATCTCTCCGAAGACCTCTCCAATGGAAAAAATTCCTCAAGGTGGCATGCATCTTCTTCACCCCTGGATGGGTTGAATAAGGTGCACGATGAGCCTCTGCCAAAATATCTTATCTCAAACGTCTATCCCTAGGTACATAGATCTGGCCTCTGTGTCTGAGAATTCCATTTAAATCTAATGTAAATCCATAAAATTTCACCTCAAGGGGGCTCTGAGACTCAATCTCTACTCTAGATGCAAGGTAAAAACTATCATGTAGACGTTGTCACAAAATCTTGCTCCGCAATTCTGTACCCACTGAAGTAGCCATAACCAAATGTCTCCTTCTTCTCATAGCATCAACAACCACATAATCCTTCCCCTTCACATGATCTATCTCCATGTCTTACTTACAAACACACTCCATCCAACTTCGCTGATGAGTGTTGAGATTGGGCTGTGTGAAGAGGTGACGAAGACTCAAGTGATCAGTCCTAAGAAAGAATCTCCTGCTTAAAAGAAAATGTTTCCACTGAACCAAAGCATGCACAATTTCCGCAAGCTCAAGATCATGAGTCATATAATTAAGCTCATAGTCCTTGAGTTTACAAGAATCAAAGGTAGCTACATAACCCTCCTGCATTAAAACACCTCCTAATACTACCAAAGAAGCACCCATGCAAATGAAGAACTCTCCCTAAGGATCTAGCATTACTAGAATAAGTGATGTCGTAAGGCATTCCTTCAGTGTCCTGAAGGCCTGCTCACATCTATCTAAATAAATGAACTTCTTCCCTTTCCATTGAAGGGAAGTGATAGGGTTCACAATCCGAGAAAAGTCCTAAACAAATCTCCTGTAGTATCCTGCTAACCCCAAGGATATACACTAGGATGTATTAGGAATTTATAAATAATTCTCTCAAGCTACAACTTGAGCTTACATAGCTCAGAGATGGTCATCCTATATGAAGCACGTGAGATAGGCCCCATTCCCATAACCAAGTCAACGTGAAATTCTATCTCACATGAGGGAGGAAACCCTAACAACTCACTAGGAAGAACATCTAAAAACTCCTACAAAATGGGGTGATCATCAAGCGAAGGTCTACTAGCCCCATCCTTTGACATATCAGTAATTATAATAGCATATAACTGACATCCACTATGTGCACACCACTTAAGTTGAATAGCAGAAATAATGTGAATCGAGATGGATTTCCTAACTCCAGCTATCATTGACTCCACTCCCAAATAATCTGCACAAGATATGACCTTACTGTAACAATCAACCCTAAATTTATGTGTAGATAGCCAATCCATGCCAAAGATCACTCCATAAGAACCCAAAGGAAGGATACGAAGATCCAAGGTAGTGGTGAAGGGTCCTAGGTCCACCACACATCTCCTTGACTAAGTAGTCTACTGAGATCTTGGCTCCATAAGCCATCTTGACATCCCAACTAAGGCCTTGCCTAAATTCCACCATCTTGCATAACTCTACCAAAGATTGTGTAATAAAAGAATCATACGATCCATAATCAAACAAAATAAAGGCACATATACCACCAATGCTACCTGTAGTCTTGATCAATGTGCCTTTGTACTTTTCTTGGTGGTTCTCGACCACTACATAGATCTGATGGCTACGTCCCATGTCACCAATTGTAGGATAAGATATTGGTGCCTTACTGTTGTTATTAGGGTTTTGAAGGTCCACTAGCCTCATCCTTAGACCTATCATTGAACTGTAATACCACATCCACTAGCAAATACCATGGTCACACACTGCAATGAGATGCATAGCTCTAACAATGTGACTTTAGATGGGTATGTGCCATGGACTCCAACAATGATCCAAATCCACTCCAAAATCATCTATGGTTGCTATTGATGAGCTTCTGCTGACTAAGTCAACTAGGTGCTCCTTATGTCTTGATGGGACCAATCCTAGGGGGAGACCCCATCACTCCATAAGAACCTCTAAGTGTCAAAGGATATTTGGAGGTCTAAGGTAGTGGTGGATGAGTCCTATGTCCACTACGCACTCCTTGAGGTAGGCTATTATGGTGGCCTGAGATAAAGACTATGCAAAATCCATCGCAACATCCCAACTGAGGAGGAGGAGGATTCTGACCCCCTCGACTTGCCTATCTTGCATCTGCTAAATATGGTGCAGTTAAAAAATCACACTAGACAGAATCAAATTTAATTGAAGTATGGATACCACCAATGCTACTTACACTCTTTATCAATGTAGGCCTAGTTCTCTAATAGACTCAGTCTAAGGTGCTACAGACAATGAGATGCACTACATGCACCATGTCACCAAATCTATAGGCTCTGAAATCCCCTGATGTAACCCTGTGGATTAGGATTTTGAGGCCACTCTCTCTAATGTATGTCGACATATTAAAGCACAGTCTAGAAACCAACTACTCTAGTACTTTGCTACTGTGACCTAGGCTCCATGGAACTCACTCTAGTGGTCTATGTCGTGGATCATGATGACCTCCTGGATAAGTATCTACTCCCAAATTGCTCCTTAAAGAGATCCCAAGTGACTGGTCTCTTAGGAACTACATGGAGCTTCCCTGCTGGGACCTCTAGTGTGAGGCCACCAGACTACCTGCTCCATCCCATAGAAGATGAATCACATATTTATGGAGGTCTTCATAGTGGACTAGTACTATTGCTGAAAATGCTTGAAGTTCACCCACTCAAGCTGGCACTGAACTAAGGCCTCTGCCTAAAATCCTCATGTATTGCCATGAATAGGATGAGACAGGCATAACTTCGACCTAATTACCCTGCATATGATCTGCAATATGGATCCGCACTATCGATCCTTGTCTAGTTGTCTCTTCCACATGCTCATCCTCTATAATGCCTAGGGCTCCTCAGATCTGTCTTAGTAATGGTCCTGCGGACCCTGATCTCCGTATTGCCCCTCCTGAGGTGAATCTGATCTAGTTGAGTCCACACGGGATTTTTCTATGGAATCTAACGTGCTCATCCTGCATTAGTTGACATATTGAAGAAAGGTGGTGAGCCTCACTGTGATGGATCCTCATCTACGTATCATTAGGTTGTGCCCTAACTGCAGGTCACGGACCTCATATATCCTCTGCTAGATTAACATCTTGCATATTTTTGCAGTATTTTTGGTATGATCTAACTGCACACAGAAAATCTCCCTCGTGACTGATCTCTGTGCCTACCTGGAACAAATCAAGACTGGAGTCCTAGATTAAAATTCTAGGTATTGTTCAACAGTTTTCTATCTTTTCTATGTTTTAAAATAAATAAATAATGCAATGTTATGTGATCTCATTGTAGGTTGTACTAGGTTAACCGTTTGAGTTTTCAAGTGTGCCCAAGGGTCCAAGTGTTGAACCCACAAATTTATTACCAAGTGTAACACCCACAAATTTCCTGCACAAAACCCAAGACAACCCAATAGTTAGATTTGAAAATTTACATAATAATAATAATAATTTTTAATTAAAACCGGTTGCAACGTGGTAACCTTTAACTACGTTTAGTTTATTTCTCGATTAAAAGTTTATTTGTTTTAATTATCATTTAATTAATATTATTTAATTCCCTAAATTGGCATAAAATCCCCTTGTTACAATATTTATTTAATTTAGTAACATTGTTCTAATGTCATTTATTAATTTATTATTCTAGGGCTAACTCTAAACTTACCCTCCCATTAAGTTGAATACAAATAAATTTAATCCCTAAATTAAATGTTGTCTAGTTACCCTTGAGTAAATTTGATTTAATTAATTACAAAAGTTAAGGGCTTTTTAATTTTAAAAGTCACCAACTAATATTAAGGTTATAATTTAATTTTACCTTCTAACACTCCTTTAGTGGCCCCATTCCTAAGCTATACATGCTTTTTATATAAGTCATATTCCCACCTAGTTCTCACCTAACTTTTATAGGGTTGAACCAAAACCCTTAGATGGATTCAGTGAGGGCCCTTGGATCTTAGGGATTTCACACTAACCCTAATCATCTCTGTGCAGTGTTGTTATTCATTCCTTTTACTTATTTCCTCATTTTTGTTTTGTAGGCTTTTGGGAGAGGACAAAGAGGAATAGCCATGAGAGCAAGACAAGAAACCATGGAAAAAAATTCATGGCTTTAGTTTTACAGATTTCACTATTGTAATATTTCCCTTGTGTTTAATGTAGAGATCCTACAATGGATCTGTTTTGTTATTTTATGAAAACATTTTCTTGTTTTGAGTTCAACAATTGGGAAAATCCCCATTTCCTTTAATCTAAGAATGTTACACATTTGGGTCCCATAAAACAATATTGGAGAGATTAAACACTTAATTTTAATTCATTTCTATTTTCTGGAAGTTGCCTTTTAATGATTTTAGGCTTATATTTGATTTAATTTTAAATATGGGTTTTTTTAAAAGATGAATTTTATTTTTCCATCGAAAGTGACGAAAACCGCCGCTCTACGTTGGCTGATGGTCCTGTGACCGCCACACTTCCTGAGGAGTAGTTCATCGACCGCCACTCTATGCTGGGTGGCGGTTCTGAAACTGCCACTCTGCACATGGCAGAGGTTTTGTTCCCTTAAAACTGAACCTTCAAATAATGCATTATTTTAACAATTTTCAACTTAAGTTGGTTTTTAAAGCAATAATAAATTAAACTAAGTTGTCTTCCATTCATTGGTTGCTAGATTGGTAGCATTTCTAGTTTCATACTCAATTTACATAACATCAATTGATTCACTATTATTTCCTTCAATATAACTAGAAATATAATAAAAACTTCCATATTTCCCAATATACTTTGCAAGGAGGATATTTTTCCTCTTTCCAAGAATTTTAGCGAACTACTTTCTTTCCTACAACCTAATAACAAATGTAAGGATAATTTCACTATTTTCCCTATGTTTTCTTTTCAATAGAAACAAGCAACCATTTAATTTAATTTACAGTAACTAAATGGCAATACATTTTAAGAAACAAGTATATTTTCAACATGATCATCAATATTTTAAAAATGAAAGAAATCCCACTTTAGAGGCAATAAAATAAATTTAGGTTTAAGAACTTTGATTCTATTTCAATCCCATTTCAATTTTTTTACTTCTGTTAACAATGCAAGATTTGTTGGTTTTCTTTTACAAGAATTAATAGATTTAAAATGTAATTTTTTTCATTCAAAACAATCTTAGTAGATTTTATAAGTTTGATGGATTTTCAAAGTAACAAATTCAATTTTCATTTGTCTATTTTTTTCATATACATAGATTTGAAAACTTAATACAACTCAACCATTTCTCAACACATTTACAAGAGGTTGAAAATCTTAAAAAAATAATGCAAGTTACAAGCCCTCCATTTAAAGGAGACTACATGGTAAAATTTCTTTTACAATGAGGGATCTCTTCTCCATTTCTTCAAGATGCTACAAAGAACAAATCTTCACTTGAGCTCCACCATCTTCCCATATTCCAAACACAACAACCAAAGTAGGGGAGTACGCAACACTCTCCACCCAACCAATGATCCAATGAGGAAGAGAATCCTTCCTCCTCATTGGCCTTTGAGCCCTAAGAATGAAGCAATGATGGTTATAAGACAACCATTGACAACTTAACAAGGCTTCTACATTCAAACAAAACATTCAACATAACAACAACAACAACAACAAAACTACATCAATACACATAATTTTCTCAACACAAAGGCTCTAAACTCAAGCCAAGAAATTGAAAAGACTATAGGGATTTACTTATGTCTCCCAAGGGTTTGGGTGTGCACCTTAAAACCTCCAATAAATCAATCTCAACTAACAAAACTTGTATGCCTCCCTCACTCTTATGCCTCCTACAATAAGAAAATAAGATAAGCACAAATTTAACTTATCACAAGGTGGGGCACCCCAACCCAATCTTCCTCCTAAAATACCCAATAAAAAATTGTATACCTCCCTCCAAAATATCCTCATTTCCATTTTCTCCTACATAACCTTAAAGTCATTCTACTTCCCAAAATCACAGATGCAACAACAATTCATTCACAAACATATGCACAACAAATTAGCAAAAGAAAACATGGGTGAAGACCCTACCTTTCCATTGCAAGAGTTTCCAATCCAAAAGTAAGTTCAAAGCTTTTATCAAAGTACAAGAAAGCACAATCCAAATTCAAATTCCAAACAACACTCTCAAAGCAAGCTCCTCCAAAATCAAAAGTCTCCAAATAAAACAAGTAGCCCCCAAATAGTCAAACAAATTATAATAAAAAGAAAAGAGATGAGAGAGAGGTGATGTGGCTTCATGTAGTATGTTACATCATTTCTCCTCCATTCTACATCATAATGTCAAACCCAATATTCAAAGCAAAATTAATTGGTGGTTGAGGGAATGACAACCCTCTTACACACTCAAACCTAAACCTAGTCCCCTAAAGCACACAATTAAATAATCTTGCAAGAAAAGTGAAATAAATTTCTCTTTTTCCCCATTAAAACCCACAAAAAATCCTAAAAGAAGCCCCTCACATCATAGGTATATTGGGTGGGTGACTTTTAGAGGTGTCAAACAAGCTTAACTTGTCCCACAAGCCTCCCAAATTGCCCTGAAATAAAAAAATCTGAAATTTGCATGCAAATTTGTGTGTACAACACTCAAAACTAATTAAATTATTTAAAATCCAACACAAACCAAGAACTACCTACTCACATTAATTACCCCCTTTTTTCACATCATAAGTTACACTAATTAATCAATTCTAATTAACTTAAATGGAGTACTTAACAACAATAATAAAAGTGACTCACAATACTAAGAAAAATACAATTACTCTCAAATAAATAAAACCAAAAAGGGAAAACCACAATTTACCCAAGGTCACATTTGAGGCCACCCCCCAATGGGGACCTCCTAACAAACTACCAACAATAAGATCATACATTTATATTAGTATCTAAGGTGACATGTTGCCAATACCCCAAATTCCTTCATTGTTGGTCTCCTATCCCTTTTTGTTTGTTGTGTTGCAAATGCCTAAAAAAATCAAAACAATACATTTTTGGCATCGTGTCCATATTAACGACACTGAGATAATAAAATGCGCACATGTCCATTCACATCATCAATATCACAACTAAACCATTGCTAAAATTAAGTAATTCACTAATTGTTCTCAATTCTAAATATTTTGATTTTATCAATTAGAAATAAGATCACAAAGCCAACTAAATCATCTAGCAACATCTATATATCAAATTTAATGTTTCATTACAATAGTAGCTCATGATTATAAATTACTAATATGTAAATCTATGCATATAATCCATCCTATAAATCACATCATGTCATAAATCTAAAACATCCATATTGTCTATCAAATAAGCTAATCAAATGTAATAATGTCCATCTATCAATGTCTAAAGGTCATTATGATAATAATGTCTATGCATCCAATCCAAAATCAGAAAAATTAGGGTAATATCAATGTCAAAGAGGAGTGGGAACTATGGCCTTATCCCTGTATGGTGCAGTTAGCCAAGGCCAATATTTTTGTTGTTAGAGAAAAGTGTGATAAGTGGAAATCAGGAGCCTTTATAGAAAGATGTGTTAGGAAATAAGGGATAAAATATGTAGAACTATCCCACAAAAAATCAGAATAGTAGAAACTAATATGCAGAAAATATTACATATTTGAAAATAAAAGTGCAAAATTAAAAAAAACACAACACAAAGAGACAATATTTAACTTGGTTAACCCAATTTGGTCTACATCCACCAAGAATCACTTGCTCAGATTTAATTACAAACCACCTCTTCTCTCAATACAATACCCAGATATGTTTGGAGCTATGCTCAACAAACTCTACAGAATTCACACCTGAATTCACACACATTTGCAATGTTACATCAACACTACCATATGCACAAAGCCACATAAATAAAAAATTGCTTAAGCAATTTTACAATACCACGGGTGTCAAAACCATGGCCCAAAACTGTCCCATAAACTCTATGGGTCAAATATCCCACCCATATGAGAAGAGCACATTTCCTAATATATTACGAAAAATTTTCGAGCCTAAAAAAAATATCAGGGGCTGCGCCCCCTAAACGCTCCACAACATAATAATCTCCCACTTTGATACTATTTTTCCTCTCAGAAAGCTTCTCAAACCTTCACTGTCATCAGTGAAGACCAACCAAAGCTAAACATAGCTTCAGTTTCTCCCTTGTGACCACCTTGGTCATCATATCCATAGGATTCTAACTGTTATGAATCTTCTCCAACTTCAACTTCTCTTCATCCAGCTTTGTCTTGATGAAATGGTACCTAAGTTGTATATGTTTCATCCTAGAGTGAAAAGAAGATTTCTTAGCTAGGTGTATAGCACTTTGACTATCAATGTGAATCTTCCCTTCATCCTGCTTATGCCTCTACTCCTCAAGAAATTGTTCTAACCAAATCATCTCTTTGCTTGCATTTGTGGAAAAAACATACTCACCCTCTGTGGTTGATAAATCCACAAGCTTATGTAGTTGTGAAATCCATCTCATTATTGTCCCACCTATAGTGAAAATATAACCTATCGTGCTCCTCTTGTTTTCTAAATCTCCAACTATATTTGAATCTACATAACTAGGAAAAGTAGTGTCTGATTCATTGTAACACAAAACTATCCCCATGGTACCTCTCAAGTACCAAAGGATCATTTTTTTTGTATTTCAATGATATTTACCTAGATCACTCATAAATCTAGTCACAGCTCCCACTACATGGGAAATACTAGACCTAGTGCATATCATGGCATACATTACACTATCAACCGTTGATGAGTAAGGTAACTTGGACATCTAGTTTCTCTCCTACTCTCTCTTGAGACACATCTTCTTGGATAGCTTGAATGACATGCCATGCCAAATGAGTCCCAACTGCTTTAGCATCCTGCATATTAAACCTTCTACCTTCTTAATGTACTCTTCCTGGCATAGAGTCAGATTTTTTTCCTTCCTATCGCTAGATTTCCTTATACCAAGGATTTTTCTGGCTGCCCCCAAATCCTTCGTAGTAAAGGAGTCACTTTACTCTTTCTTGAGTACTTTTATTTCCTACATTTTTTTACCTGTAATCAACATGTCATCCACATATACACACAGGAGAATATAAATATCATCGTCAAATTTCTTTGTATACATATAATGGTCAGAATGACATCTAATATAACTTTTCTCTATCATGAAGCTATCAAATTTATTATATCATTGACGTAAAGCTTGTTTCAGGCCATACAAGTTCTTCTTCATTTTTCACACCATCTCCTCTTTACCTTTGACCCCATAGCCTTCTAGATGCTTCATATAAAGATCCTCCTCCAAATCAACATCAAGAAATGCAGTATTTACATCTTATTACTCTAAGTGCAAGTCTTATTCTACCACTAATCCAAGAATATTTCTAATAAAAGTCATTTTTACTACAGAAGAAAAAATCTCATCAAAATCTATACCTATTTTCTGTGTAAACCCCTTGATCACCAATCAGGCCTTGTATCTTTTCTTTCCTCCTTCCTCTTTAAATCTGTACACCTACTTGTTCTCTAATGCTTTTTTCCTTCGGGTAGCTTCACCAAATCCCTTGCCTGGTTCTCCATGAGGGCCTGATGCTCCTTATTCATGGCTTGCTCTAACTTCTTCCTAGCATCTACCTGCATTGCTTCATCAAAGCTCTCTGGCTCTCCACTGTCAGTGAGTAATAAATAATAAAGAGAAGGAGAAAAAAATTCAAGTTATCTTCTTACCCTAGAATACCTCCTCAATATAGGATTTTGGAATTCTTGTTGAGGAGGTTCCTAAACACATTCATGTGTCACTTTCCCATCTATAAGATCCTCTATCACTACATATTATTTCTTGGATTATTCCCTATTTTCCTACAATTGTTGCTTATACATGACTTTCTCATTAAACACCACATCCCTAGATCGAAGTATTTTCTTGTCCTTAATACTCCAGCATTTACATCCAAACTCATCATTACCATAACCAACAAAATTACATTTTTTTGATTTAGCCTCTAGCTTAATCCTATCATCCCTGTCTATATGGACAAACACCTCACATATAAAGTCTCTAATAAATGAATAATAAAATTTCTTACCATACCAAGCCTCCTCAGGTATTCCTCCATCCAAGGATCTTGAGGGTCCTTTGTTTATCAAATACATAGTTGTGCTCACCGCTTCCACCTAAAAATAAAGAGATAGTCCTGCATGTAACCTCATACTCCTAGCACATTCCATTATTTCTCTATTCATCCTTTCTGACACCCCATTCTGCTACAGAGTTCCTCAAACCATCTTTTTCCTATGGATTCCATTCTTAGAACAATAATCATCAAACTCGTTGTTGCAATAATCCTCTCCATTATTTGACCTGAGACATTTTAGCTTAAGACATGTTTCATTCTCTACCAAGGATTTCCATTTAACAAAAGTTTCAAATACATCATATTTTTTTCTAATACAGTATACCGATACTATCCTTGTTCAATCATCAATAAAACTAACAAAATAATTTGAACCCCCAAGAGATGATACCAGAACCGTCCCCCACACATCTTAATGTACTAGCTCTAACTTACAATCTTTCTTCCTAGGTCCAACCTTGAGAAACCTTACATGCTTGTGTTTCCAATATACGAAATTCTCACATAAATCCAAACATGTTTCTGTATATCTTGGAAAATCCTTCTTTATGATCTTCATGCCCTTATAGCTCATATGACCAAGCATATAGTGTCATAATGTTGTATACCACAATTAGTGTTATCAGTGGTTAAATACAAGGTTTGAAGCTTCTTACCTCTTGCCACTACAAGAGCACCCTTGGTAACCTTCCAATAGTCGATTGTAAATATAACAATACAACCATCACTTCCCAACTGCCCCACCAATATTAAATATCATCTTAATATAGGCAAATGTCTAACATCCTTCAATATCCATGTATTCTCATTCTGCATCTTAACTTGAATAGAACATTTTTCAACTATGTTACAAGGCTCATCATTAACAAGAAAAACATGCCCAAAATCCCCTTGAATATAATCCACAAAATAATGTCTATGTGGAGTAGTATGGAAAGAATCCCCTCAATCTAAAACCCAAGATTTGGCAATATTGTGTAAAGAAAGAATGAAAGCATCCTGACATACATTACCCGTTGCCACATTTTCCTCCTCATTTTATTCTTGTTGTTTCTTCTTATTCTAACGCTCCCATCAATATTTCTTTCCATGCCCAAACTTAATAAAAGTGTTAGCATATTATCTTGCTTTTGGATTTTGACATTTCCCAATCTTTTGATTTTCCATAGCTTCCTATATTCTTTTATCTCCCTCTAATTTCCGTGAAGTAAAAGATTCCCCAGAGCATTTTCTTCACATTTACTTTCTTAGAATCACAGTACAACATCCTGAAACTTCAAATCTGAGTTAGATGGAACCTAGTTACTTACCACCATTACCAAGCTATTCCAACTCTCAGGTAAAGAGAACAAAATTAAAAAATTCGTAACTTCTTCATCAAATTCTATTGTATCTGAAGCTACCATATTTACAACCATATTAAAATAATTTAAATGATATGCTACTGAACCATTCTTAATAGTCTTCATATTAAAAAAAAAATCAATAAAATTTTTCATTACAAATATCTTGTTAGAGGCAAAGGGTTTTTCACATAACATCCTTAATGCATCCATGAGTTCTTTCGTAGTCTTTTCCTTTGAAACATTAAACAATACCGAAGATGCAAGACATAAATGGAATTTCCCAAGTGCCTTTCCATCTAGCAAATCCCATTCTGCATTTGTCATGCTTAAGGGTTTGGTCACATTTTCAGACATAATAATATAAAGATCCTTCTGATAAAGGTAATCTTCCATCTGCATCTTCTAATGACTAAAATTGTGTCCATTGAATTTATCAACCCTTGATCTTCCATCATCTACCACAGCTCCCACTCAAGCTAAAACTTGCCCTGCGATTCAACACTTCAGCAAGCCAAACCATAATCTGATACCAATTGTTAGCAAATAAGGAATAAAATACGTGGAACTATTCCACACATAATCGCAATAAAAGTAGAAACTAATATGTAGAAAATATTACAGATCTGAAAATAAAATTGAAAATAAAAAAAGAACACAACACAAAGAGACAATATTTAACATGGTTCACCCAATTTGGGCTACGTCCACAAAGAATCACTTGCTTAAATTTTATTACAAGCCACCTCTTCTCTCAACACAATACACAGATATATTTGGAGCTATGCTCAACAAACTCTACAGAATTCACACCAAAATTCACAAATATCTGGAATGTTACATTAACCCTACCATATGCACAAAACCGCATAAATAGGCAACTACTTAAGCAGTTTTTACAATACTGTGGATACAAAAACCATGGGCCAAAACCATCCCATAAATTTATGGGTTAGATATCCCACCCATATGAGAAGAGAATGTTTCCCGAAATATCGGGCATGTTTTTTTAGGCCAAAAAAAATCTTGGTGGTTGTGCCCCCAAACACCCACTACCGGAGGCTGCCACCCCTGAACCCTGAAGAGAATACATGAAGAGTGTAAAGTAATTTTAGTGTACAATCTTCAACACTTACACACATGGAAATAGGATCCACAACATAACAACATGGAATTTTATCTTAAGGTGCAATCCTTGTGTCATGATCAGCTAAGTTTCACTAGTGCAAGACCTCAGTCAAGGGAAGTATTAAATATGAATGGCAATGGTCATCTAACCACTAAAGAAAATGACACGAAATTTAGTTCAGTCAACACAACCAAAGGATTATTCATGGCAGTGATATGTTACACCAACCCATTTATCAATGTCATAGGGCTATCATTTTCCACATAGATCATAGAATTATCAAAGACTCCAAAAGTCACTAAAGCAACATCTAAATATAGTGACAATTCTAACTCTCAAAGGGTCAAAGTAGAGGCATTTCTTGTTGATTGATTTCAATTCTAACAACATCTATTGAAGTGACATGTGTAGATATCATCCAAATATATTTTTCATAAAGCATCTACTATGGTCAAACATTTCACAATGTTACTTCCGCAAGGTATTATTCTCTAAAGACAAGATTCAAAAAAAGGAGTGCCAAAAAACAGAGCAAGAAGAAGAAGAATAAAAAGAAAAAAAAAATAAAGTGTTTAGTGTCTGAATGCCAATATATTGATATCTTCACGAAGCCATTACCAAAGGACACATTTGAGCATATGAAATATTTCTTAGGCATCACACCTATCCGTATTGCTCCAACAATATAAGAAGAATACAGATTAGGAGGGAGTGTTTGAAATATCTAATCTTGATAGATAAGTTCCAAATTTATGAAATTCAACTTTATGTAAAAGATATTCACATTTATTGTGAATAGTATATCCTCCAAAATATCAAAATATATTCTAAAAACTATCTAGAAAATATCAAGAGATATTATATAGAATATCTAAAAATATCTCGAAATATCTAGAAAATATCCAAAAGATCTAGAATATCTAATATAAGATATTATGAGATATTTCCTAAGCTATAAGGTTAGAAAACTTCTATAAATAAGTGGTTTCACTTTGTAATTCAATAAGCAAGAAAAGCAAGAGAGAGGAACTGAAGTGCTCTGGAGTATTATTAATAGAAAGTTTGATTTTATATTTCTCTTATGAGTTTGTATGTGTTCATAATATTGTTTCTATTTGCATTATCTTAGGACACACCCTCTAGGTTACTAGTTAGACATAATTCCTTCAGGGATAAAGATATGCTAGTATATATAAATTGAGCTTAAAATGTGTTCACAAGTCGTAATTTTTGGGATTAAGAAAATGATGATATTATCAAGTGATTAATTTCTAACTCAAGGTGTATATACTAGGTATATTAGGTATCTATTGGCACACATAGGTCGAAATGATCCCAAATAGACCGTAAATTATTACATGGTTTGTATTAAATATCCTTTTGTCCCATTTACATTATTACATTGTTTATATTAGGAATACTAATTTAATTGTCACCATATAACTTTATGTATTAGGGAAATATAAGCATAAAAAGGGTAATTCAAGTAAATTATTGCATTATGTATATTAGGAATTGGTTAACCTTATTTGTACCAATAAAATTAGAATACAATTTTACTTGTAAGTGTTTTAAGGCTTGATTGCTACTATATGTAATTTCTCAAATCCACCCATAATACATGTTTAACTATCATAATAAGTATATTATATCTCAATTGGTGCACCCAATGGAATTTTCTCTCTAACAACTATTAAATTATAGTATTATGCGGTCTTGATTAACCCTATTTGTACCAATTGACCCCAATACAAATTCAGTTATTAGATTAAGTGTATTTGGTATTCATTGATCCATTTTGTAATAATCAATCCATAATAAAAATTTACTTCATAATTCTAGCGTCCCTTTTAGTGAACCTTACTAGATTCATTCGAACCAAAATGGTGGTATCTAAAAAGTAATCTTAAAAACATTGAGTGATAATTTAGGTAGGTTGCACTGGAAATAATTCATAATTACACTATCTTCCTCCTTTTTATTTTATTGCAAGCATAAGCCAAACATACACGTTCCAGGTTGTCTTGTGTCAGGTGGAACCTCAATTTAAATCTATGCTTCTATGCTTTTGCGTGCGCCAAATTCCTTCTATTCTTATAAAGAATATAAAGAAGACACAAAGTAAACACTTGTCTTACATTGGAATGGAATACTAATATGGCTGATAGTGTTGATACTCTTCCTGGGTGTGTTCAAATACAACAAATGCCACTTAAATGTCTTAGATGTCTATTTCCTCCATATGCTCATAATAAACCATTAGGACGGACGCCAGGATTGAGATATTCGAGGGAGTTGTCATAGAAGATCAAATCTTGATTTCATATGAATATGTTTCATGTTTATTCAGTTGGATATATTCTATATCAGCCAATTATGTCTTCTCAATTTATTGCACATGCCTTAGATCTGTAACTTTGTACAGATCTTGAACAATTCTAAATAGATAATTCTCTCAGTATAAAATCACCATCACCATCGATAGGGGAATGGAGATCTAGGCGCTAAAGACTGCCCCCGCCCTCACGTAAGTTCGGAGGAGAATGAGTGAGACTTGGCATGTCATTGCCAGTGGCCACTGCCAACCATGTGTCAATCTTATGACCGCATGGCCTCCATGGATAATCGCAACATAGTATAACGGAACTGAAGTCATTTCAGCCCTTCCCCTGACTGCTCAACCATACCCCACCTCACATTTATTGTTTTCAACAATGTTGCACCATGTCAAAGTAGCATTTCAAATATTTATTGAATGCTACCATTAATTGCTTTTTTCATTAAACTCAGGTATCTTCACAGCGTTTTTTTGGCCACTGATCTATTGATGCATAGAAATAGGAATACATACAATACATACATATCCATTTGAAGTACGAGGAAAGAAAAAGGAACAGTAGGGATAACAACGTTTTTCTAACAATCCCAGTAGTGATTTCTGGTTCAGTTTCTGCCTGTAAGGGATATGTATGTATATTGTTAATCTCTGAATAGATTTCATTGTCTCCATTCATTACTAAACTTTTTTAGTGCTTTTCTCCTGCTCTTTTATATAACTTTTTTAGTGCTACAAGTCTCTAGTGAGGGAAATTTCCAGTGCTTAGAACAGCTTGCTTAATAAATTCATTTAGTGGTTTGGTTCTAATCCTGATGTTGAAAGAAGTTCCTATTAAAAAAGCTAAAAAGACAGGCTCCTATTAAATTCAACAGATAAAACATGGCCTTGATAATACAATCAGATTTGAACAGAGTCCCCATTCTTGCTGGGAGAAGAAATAACATCAGACTGTTTTTAGACCACACCTTCAATATTTTGCATTAAACTAAAAACAATATTGTAAGTATAACATTAAAAAGGTTCTTTTTGCTGTCTTTTACTTTATGGCATTCATTCCAACTGCCGTAATCTTTAGAAGCTCCAGGGAAGAAGAAGAAGTGGCGAGAGGACGGATCAATCCTATCCATTGGCATCCCGTTTGCTAAAAATACCTCTAATTGAGCATGCAAAACTCAACAAAATAAATTTAAAAATAGAAAAACTAAAAAATTAAATCAAAACCGTCATTTAAGCCGTCAAATTTGACACAGTCCCATGAATGCCCGCAAAACCTTTTTCCATAGGGGTAACACCTTCGGCATAATTACGATTCTTATCCCGATAGAGGCCCATCAGGATTTTTTATTTAATTTTTTTGATAGACGACCATAGAGGGCTGGCCCTATCCCTCACGTAAGTTCGCAGGGGGTAGTGAGTTGGCTACTGATTGGGCACTGTCCAGTGTTTCACGGAGTTAAAAAAAAGTTAACGGAACCCAAGTTTTTTTAGCACCTCCACTGACTGCTCAACCAACCCAAGTCATTTCAGTGCCTCCCCTGACTGCTCAACCATACCTATTCACATTTATTGTTTTGAATATGCTGCGCCATTTCAAAGTATGATTTCAAATATTTATTGAATGCTACCATTAATTGCTGCCTAAATTATATTCATTAAACTATTTACTCCACTTTTTGGCGCCACTGTTATGTTTTTTTTTTTTTTTTTTACATAAATGATTTATTTAAGTATTGCAAAAAAGAACAGTAGTCATATTTCATTCAGTTTTATGAAAGTTGAAGGAGATTTCTGAAGGTTGGCTATTAGAAAAGAACATTGCTCATGACAGGGGAAAATTTGGAAATAATCTGTACATTGCAAATCAGGTAAGAACATTATATTTTTTAAAATCAGTGATAAGTTCAACTCATCTTGTTTATTAATTTATTAAGTTTTTGAACTACTTTGCCAGTCATCTATCAAAGTTGAAAGAAATAACAATTCTGGTTAGTGTTTGCAAGATTTATTTGAAACAAGGCTAATTGAAAACAAAGAAATTATAAGTTGAATGGTAATTCAAATACTTATATCTACTATTCAAGGTAAGATTTTTCCTGAGAGAGTTTTTTTTTACAACAATACACAACATATTACGTTGTCTTCACGTTGTCGCCCAATCTAAATGATGGAATACGTTATATTTACAAGCTATGGTCATTATAGTGTATATTACTATAATGCAACATTCTTATGTGCCTACGGGATCTATATCAAAGTAGGTTGTTTTCCCATGTAATACGTTGTTGCGTCAACGACATGCATTTCTAAATATTTTTTTGTACATCATAGTGTTATGAAACTATTCAAATTTGTTTCATTATATTACTTTAAAATAATTTCAAATCCTTACACTCCTACTATGAGTACAACAATTTAACAACATATTACGTTGTTACCCGTGATAACGATGACCTGACTCGTTACTAGTCTGCATAAGATACATGGTGTACTATATAAAACTATAATTTAAGATCTTAGTGCGCCTACAGGATCTATATCTAAGAAGGTGGTTTCTCAACGTAATACGTTGTTTCTTTGACGACCTGCATTTTTAAAGTTTTTTAAGCAATGAATAATCTATTAAAAGTTGTTTCATTGAATTAAACTAGAATACTTTCCAATTCATCCTCTCACAATTTAATTTCGACACGACGACAACGTATTACGTTGTCACGCGGACTAAATGGTGGAACACGATATTTTTACAAGCTATATTCATTATAGTTGGTGTACCTTTTAGCTCAGTAGATCCTCCTCATGGAGCATGTCACGTTCTCATATTCATGTTGTTGTTCTTCTCTACAACCATGCCCTCAATATTTCTTTGTATGCATACACCTATCTTTTCGAACAATCAGCATTGAAGTATGACTTCCAAGCATATAACCAATGACAAGTACTTTGAGTAAGGTTGCTGACTGCCCTCAGTGTCCACATTTACCTTTTAATTCCTAGCTACTAGTCCATTTATCCAACCTCAACACTCCATTTCTTCTCGAGTTCTAAAAAAACCACTCTCTCTTTGTCTCCATGCAAACCGTCTTAACTCAACAACACTCTTTTATGAACCTTAAATATCCTTGAATGCATATATAAAACCTTCATCTTTGTTCTCCCTTCCGGAGGTAATCCTTTATGAGACTGTTATGCACCCGATTTATCATCAAACAAGGTCTTTAAATGATACCATTCAATGATCAATTCTTCCCTTCCCAGGTTTTGGCCCACGTGTGTACAATGAAGGATCATCAAAGTATCAAATCCTATTATTAGGTTGTCACCCATACTAAATGATGGAGCACACTATTTTTACAAGATATAGTCATTATAGTGTATAAAACTGCAATGCACCATTCTTATGTGCCTAAACGATCTAAATCCTTTCCCTCCTGCTATGAGTACAACAATTTAACAACATATTACGTTGTTACCCCCGTGATAACGATGACCTGAAATCATTACTAGGCTGCATAAGGTACATGGTGTACTATATAAAACTATAATTTAAGATCTTAGTGCGCCTACAGGATCTATATCTAAGAAGGTGGTTTATCAACGTAATACGTTGTTTCTTTGACGACCTGCATTTTTAAAGTTTTTTTAGCACTGAATAATCTATTAAAAGTTGTTTCATTGAATTAAACTGGAATACTTTCCAATTCATCCTCTCACAATTTAATTTTGACACGATGACAACGTATTACGTTGTCACACGGACTAAATGGTGGAACACGATATTTTTAAAAGCTATATTCATTATAGTTGGTGTACCTCTTAGCTGAGTAGATCCTCCTCAAGCAGCATGTCACATTCTCATATTCATGTTGTTTTTTCTTCTCCTACAATCGTGCCCTCCAATATTTCTTTGTATGCATACACCTATCTTTTCGAACAATCAACATTGAAGTCCAACTTCCAAGCATATAGCCAATGACAAGTACTTTGAGTAAGGTTGCTGACTGCCCTCACTATCCACATTTACCTTTTAATTCCTAGCTACTAGTCCATTTATCCAACCTCAATAGTCCATTTCCTCTCCAGTTCTAAAAAAAAACACTCTCATCTTTGTCTCCATGCAAACTATCTTAACTCAACAACACTCTTTTATGAACCTTAAATATCCCTGAATGCATATATAAAACTTCATCTTTGTTCTCCCTTGTTCATTTCTCTTCCCAAATCATAATCACAGATGCAACCAAATCTTCACAAACATATGCCAAAATTAGCAAAAGAAACACATGGGTGAAGACCCCTACCTTTCCATGCCAAGGAGTTTCCAACTCCAAAAGTAAGTTCAAAGCTTTTATCAAGTAACAAGAAAGCACAATCCAATTCAAATTCCAAAAACACTCTCAAAGCAAGCTCCTCCAAATCAAAAGTCTCCAAATAAAACAAGTAGCCCCCCCAAATAGTTCAAACAAATTATAATCAAAAGAAAAGCGATGAGAGAGAGGTGATGTGGCTTCATGTAGTTGTTACATCATTTCTCCTCCATTCTACATCATAATGTCAAATCCAATATTCAAAGCAAAATTAATTGGTGGTTGAGGGAATGACAACCCTCTTACACTCTCAAACCTAAACCTAGTCCCCTAAAGCACACAATTAAATACTCTTGCAAGAAAAAGTGAAATAAATTTCTCTTTTTCTCCATTAAAACCCACAAAAAGTCCTAAAAGAATCCCCTCACATCATATGTATACTAGGTGGGTGACTTTTAGAGGTGTTGGACAAGCTTAACTTCTCCCACAAGCCTCCCAAATTGGCCTGAAATAAAAAAATCCGAAATTTGCATGCAAGGTTGTGTGTACAACACTCAAAACTAATTAAATTATTTAAAATCCAACACAAACCAAGAACTACCTACTCACATTAATTACCCCCTTTTTTCACATCATAAGTTACACTAATTAATCAATTCTAATCAACTCAAATGGAGTACTTAACAACAATAATAAAAGTGACTCACAATACTAAGAAAAATACAATACTCTCAAATAAATAAAACCAAAAGGGAAAACCACAATTACCCACGGTCACATTTGAGGCCACCCCCCCAATGGGGACCTCCTAACAAACTTACCAACAATAAGATCATACATTTATATTAGTATCTAAGGGTGACATGTTGCCAATACCCCAAATTCCTTCATTGTTGGTCTCCTATCCCTTTTTGTTTGTTGTGTTGCAAATGCCTAAAAAAATCAAAACAATACATTTTTGGCATCGTGTCCATATTAACGACACTGAGATAATAAAATGCGCACATGTCCATATCCATTCACATCATCAATATCACAACTAAACCATTGCTAAAATTAAGTAATTCACTAATTGTTCTCAATTCTAAATATTTTGATTTTATCAATTAGAAATAAGATCACAAAGCCAACTAAATCATCTAGCAACATCTATATATCAAATTTAATGTTTCATTACAATAGTAGCTCATGATTATAAATTACTAATATGTAAATCTATGCATATAATCCATCCTATAAATCACATCATGTCATAATCTAAAACATCCATATTGTCTATCAAATAAGCTAATCAAATGTAATAATGTCCATCTATCAATGTCTAAAGGTCATTATGATAATAATGTCTATGGATCCAATCCAAAATCAGAAAAATTAGGGTAATATCAATGTCGAAGAGGAGTGGGAACTATGGCCTTATCCCTGTATGGTGCAGTTAGCCAAGGCCAATATTTTTGTTGTTAGAGAAAAGTGTGATAAGTGGAAATCAGGAGCCTTTATAGAAAGAAATGTGTTAGGAAATAAGGGATAAAATATGCAGAACTATCCCACACAAAATCAGAATAGTAGAAACTAATATCAAGAAAATATTACATATTTGAAAATAAAAGTGCAAAATAAAAAAAACACAACACAAAGAGACAATATTTAACTTGGTTAACCCAATTTGGTCTACATCCACCAAGAATCACTTACTCAGATTTAATTACAAACCACCTCTTATCTCAACACAATACCCAAATATGTTTGGAGCTATGCTCAACAAACTCTATAGAATTCACACCCGAAGTCATACACATTTGCAATGTTACATCAACACTACCATATGCACAAAGCCACATAAATAGCCAACTGCTTAAGCATTTTTACAATACCATGGGTACCAAAACCATGGGCCAAAACTGTCCCATAAACCCTATGGGTCAAATATCCCACCCATATGAGAAGAGCACATTTCCTGATATATTACGAAAAATTTTCGAGCCTAAAAAAAATATCAGAGGCTGCGCCCCCCAAACGCTCCACAACATAATAATCTCCCACTTTGATACTAGTTTTCCTCTCAGAAAGCTTCTCAAACCTTCACTGTCATCAGTGAAGACCAACCAAAGCTAAACATAGCTTCAGTTTCTCCCTTGTGACCACCTTGGTCATCATATCCATAGGATTCTAACTGTTATGAATCTTCTCCAACTTCAACTTCTCTTCATCCAAATTTGTCTTGATGAAATGGTACCTAAGTTGTATATGTTTCATCCTAGAGTGAAAAGAAGATTTCTTAGCTAGGTGTATAGCACTTTGACTATCAATGTGAATCTTCCCTTCATCCTGCTTATGCCTCTACTCCTCAAGAAATTGTTCTAACCAAATCATCTCTTTGCTTGCATTTGTGGAAAAAACATACTCACCCTCTGTGGTTGATAAATCCACAAGCTTATGTAGTTGTGAAATCCATCTCATTATTGTCCCACCTATAGTGAAAATATAACCTATCGTGCTCCTCTTGTTTTCTAAATCTCCAACTATATTTGAATCTACATAATTAGGAAAAGTAGTGTCTAATCCATTGTAACAAAAAACTATCCCCATGGTACCTCTCAAGTACCAAAGGATCAAATTTTTTGTATTTCAATGATCTTTACCTAGATCACTCATAAATCTAGTCACAGCTCCCACTACATGGGAAATACCAGACCTAGTGCATATCATGGCATACATTACACTGTCAACCGTTGATGAGTAAGGTAACTTGGACATCTAGTTTCTCTCCTACTCTCTCTTGACACACATCTCCTTGGATAGCTTGAATGGCATGCCAAATGAGTCCCAACTGCTTTAGCATCCTACATATTAAACCTCTCCAATACCTTCTTAATGTACTCTTCTTGGCATAGAGTCATATTTTTTTCCTTCCTATCACTAGATTTCCTCATACCAAGGATTTTTCTGGCTGCCCCCAAATCCTTCGTAGTAAAGGAGTCACTTTACTCTTTCTTGAGTACTTTTATTTCCTACATTTTTTTACCTGTAATCAACATGTCATCCACATATACACACAGGAGAATATAAATATCATCGTCAAATTTCTTTGTATACATATAATGGTCAGAATGACATCTAATATAACTTTTCTCTATCATGAAGCTATCAAATTTATTATATCATTGACGTAAAGCTTGTTTCAGGCCATACAAGTTCTTCTTCATTTTTCTCACCATCTCCTCTTTACCTTTGACCCCATAGCCTTCTAGATGCTGCATATAAAGATCCTCCTCCAAATCAACATAAAGAAATGTATTCTTTACATCTTATTACTCTAAGTGCAAGTCTTACTCTACCACTAATCCAAGAATATTTCTAATAAAAGTCATTTTTACTACAGAAGAAAAAATCTCATCAAAATCTATACCTTTTTTCTGTGTAACCCCCTTGATCACCAATCAGGCCTTGTATCTTTTCTTTCCTCCTTCCTCTTTAAATCTGTACACCTACTTGTTCTCTAATGCTTTTTTCCTTCGGGTAGCTTCACCAAATCCCCTGCCTGGTTCTCCATGAGGGCCTGATGCTCCTTATCCATGGCTTGCTCTAACTTCTTCCTAGCATCTACTTGCATTGCTTCATCAAAGCTCTCTGGCTCTCCACTGTCAATGAGTAATAAATAATAAAGAGAAGGAGAAAAAAATTCAGGTTATCTTCTTACCCTAGAAGACCTCCTCAATATAGTATTTTGGAATTCTTATTGAGGAGGTTCCTAAACCCATTCATGTGTCACTTTCCCATCTAGAAGATCCTCTACCACTACATATTATTTCTTGGATTATTCCCTATTTTCCTACAATTGTTGCTTATACATGACTTTCTCATTAAACACCACATCCCTAGATCGAAGTATTTTCTTGTCCTTAATACTCCAGCATTTACATCCAAACTCATCATTACCATAACCAACAAAATTACATTTTTTTGATTTAGCCTCTAGCTTAATCCTATCATCCCTGTCTATATGGACAAACACCTCACATATAAAGTCTCTAATAAATGAATAATAAAATTTCTTACCATACCAAGCCTCCTCAGGTATTCCTCCATCCAAGGAACTTGAGGGTCCTTTGTTTATCAAATACACAGTTGTGCTCACCGCTTCCACCTAAAAATAAAGAGATAGTCTTGCATGTAACCTCATACTCCTAGCACGTTCCATTATTTCTCTATTCATCCTTTCTGACAGCCCATTCTGCTACAAAGTTCCTGGAACCGTCTTTTTCCTATGGATTTCATTCTTAGAACAATAATCATCAAACTCGTTGTTGCAATAATCCTCTCCATTATTTGACCTGAGACATTTTAGCTTAAGACATGTTTCATTCTCTACTAAGGATTTCCATTTAACAAAAGTTTCAAATACATCATATTTGTTTCTAATACAATATACCCATACTTTCCTTGTTCAATCATCAATAAAACTAATAAAATAATTCAAACCCCCAAGAGATGATACCTGAGTCAGCCCCCACACATCTTAACGTACTAGCTCTAACTTACAATCTTTCTTCCTAGGTCCAACCTTGAGAAACCTTACATGCTTGTGTTTCCCATATACGAAATTCTCACATAAATCCAAACATGTTTCTGTATATCTTGGAAAATCCTTCTTTATGATCTTCATGCCCTTATAGCTCATATGACCAAGCATATAGTGTCATAATGTTGTATACCACAGTTAGTGCTATCAGTGGCTAAATACAAGGTTTGAACCTTCTTACCTCTTGTCACTACAAAATCACCCTTGGTAACCTTCCAAGATTTGATTGTAAATATCACAATACCACCATCAATTCCCAACTGCCCCACCAATATTAAATATCATCTTAATATAGGCAAATTTCTAACATCCTTCAATATCCATGTATTCTCATTCTGCATTTTAACCTGAATAGAACATTTTCCAACTATGTTGCAAGGCTCATCATCGACAAGAAAAACATTCCCAAAATCCCCTCGACTATAATCAACAAAATAATGTCTATGTGGAGTAGCATGGAAAGAATCCCCTCAATCTAAAACCCAAGATTTGGCAATATTATGTAAGGAAAGAATCAAAGCATCCTAACATCCATTACCCGTTGCCACATTTTCCTCTTCATTTTCTTCTTGTTGTTTCTTCTTATCCTAACGCTCCCATCAATATTTCTTTCCATGCCCAAACTTAACAAAGTGTCAGCATATTATCTTGCTTTTGGATTTTGACATTTCCTGATCTTTTGATTTTCCACATCTTCCTATATTCTAAATTATCTCCCTCTAGTTTCCCTGAAGTAAAAGATCCCCCAAAGCATTTTCTTCACATTTCCTTGCTTAGAATCACACCTACAACATCCTGAAACTTCAAATTTGAGTTACATGGAACCTAGTTACTTACCACCATTATCAAGCTATTCCAACTCTCAGGTAAAGAGTATAGAATTTAAAAATTCCTAACTTCTTCATCAAATTCTATTGTATCTGAAGCTACTATATTTACAACCATATTAAAATCATTTAAATGATATGCTACTGAACCATTCTTAATACTCTTCATATTAAACAAATTTTTCATTAAAAATTTTCATTACAAATATCTTGTTAGAGGAAAAGGGTTTTTCATATAACATCCCTAATTCATCCATGAGTTCTTTCATAGTCTTTTCCTTTGAAAAATTAAACAATACCGAAGATGCAAGACACGACTGGATTTTCCCAAGTGCCTTTCCATCTAGCAAATCCCATTTCACATCTTTCATGCTCAAGGGCCTGGTCACCTTTTCAGACATAAGAATATAAAGATCCTTCTTATAAAAGTAATCTTCCATTTGCATCTTCCAATGACTAAAATTGTGTCCATTGAATTTATCAACCCTTGATCTTCCATCATCTACCACAGCTCCCACTCAAGCTAAAACTTGCCCTGCGATTCAACACTTCAGCAAACCAAACCATAATCTGATACCAATTGTTAGCAAATAAGGAATAAAATACGTGGAACTATTCCACACATAATCGCAATAAAAGTAGAAACTAATATGTAGAAAATATTACAGATCTGAAATAAAAAAAGAACACAACACAAAGAGACAATATTTAACATGGTTCACCCAATTTGGGCTGCGTCCACAAAGAATCACTTGCTTAAATTTTATTACAAGCCACCTCTTCTCTCAACACAATACACAGATCTATTTGGAGCCTATGCTCAACAAACTCTACAGAATTCACACCAAAATTCACAAATATCTGGAATGTTACATTAACCCTACCATATGCACAAAACCGCATAAATAGGCAACTACTTAAGCAGTTTTACAATACTGTGGATACAAAAACCATGGGCCAAAACCATCCCATAAATTTATGGGTTAAATATCCCACCCATATGAGAAGAGAATGTTTCCCGAAATATCGGGCATGTTTTTTTAGGCCAAAAAAAATCTTGGTGGTTGTGCCCCCAAACACCCCACTACCGGAGGCTGCCACCCCTGAACCCCGAAGAGAATACATGAAGAGTGTAAAGTAATTTTAGTGTACAATCTTCAACACTTCCGCACATGGAAATAGGATCCACAACATAACAACATGGAATTTTATCTTAAGGTGCAATCCTTGTGTCATGATCAGCTAAGTTTCACTAGTGCAAGACCTCAGTCAAGGGAAGTATTAAATATGAATGGCAATGGTCATCTAACCACTAAAGAAAATGACACGAAATTTAGTTCAGTCAACACAACCAAAGGATTATTCATGGCAGTGATATGTTACACCAACCCATTTATCAATGTCATAGGGCTATCATTTTCCACATAGATCATAGAATTATCAAAGACTCCAAAAGTCACTAAAGCAACATCTAAATATAGTGACAATTCTAACTCTCAAAGGGTCAAAGTAGAGGCATTTCTTGTTGATTTGATTTCAATTCTAACAACATCTATTGAAGTGACATGTGTAGATATCATCCAAATATATTTTTCATAAAGCATCTACTATGGTCAAACATTTCACAATGTTACTGCCGCCAGGTATTATTCTCTAAAGACAAGATTCAAAAAAAGGGGTGCCAAAAAACACAGCAAAAAGAAGAAGAATAAAAAGAAAAAGAAAAATTAAGTGTTTAGTGTCTGAATGTCAATATGTTGATATCTTCACCAAGTCGTTACCAAAGGACACATTTGAGCATATGAGAGATTTCTGAGGCATCATACCTATCCGTATTGCTCCAACAATACATGAAGAATCACAGATTAGGAGGGAGTGTTGGAAATATCTAATCTTGTTCTAGATAAGTTTTAACTTTATGGAATTCAACTTTGTGTAAAAGATATTCACATTTATTGTGAATATTATACTCCTCCAAAATATCAAAAGATATTGTATATAATATCTAGAAAACTATCAAGATATATTATATATATATATATATATATATATATATATATATATATATATTATATCTAGAAATATCTGGGAATATCTATAAAATATCCAAAAGATCAATAATATCTAATATAAGATATTTTGAGATATTTTCTAAGGTAGAAGGTTGGAAAACTTCTATAAATAAGAGGTTTCATTTTGTAATTCAAAAAACAAGAAAAGCAAGAGAAGGCACAGAAGTGTTCTAGAGTATTTTTAATACAAAGCCTTGTTTTTATATTTCTCTTGTGAGTTTGTGTGTGTTCATAATATTGTTTCTATTTATAGCACACACCCTCTAGGTTAGGAGTTAGATATAATTCCTTGAAAAATAAGAATGAAGAGTTGAAGAACCTGTTTAAATTTTCACTTATATAATCACATCAGAGGGTCTCATGTATGGAATCTATTGAACATGATAAACAAAAAGGATAAGCCTCTGGAAGAGCAAAAAGTGGTCTAATTTCTAAATACAAGGTGTATAAACTAAACGTTTATTAGGTATCTATCTAACAAACAGGAATAAGTAAAACGCCCCTTGCAGGTCAAACTCACAATGTAATGCCTCTGCCAAATAAAAAAATTTGAATAATAAAATCCCCTGTGTATTTGTCAAATTTAGGGTATCCAAAATATCTATTTTTTATAAACATCCACAAATGTTGAGGCATCTTCAGCTCTCCATGGAATGGACATATTTTTCTTGTCGAAAACATTGTAGCAGAGTTCAAAAACCTCCTTTCCAAGCTTTGCCACAACAATTGTCGTCAATGCAATAATCTACTTGGCTTAGGCCTACAGCAACAACAATCAACAATGAGTACATGTCAATTTGTAATAGGCAATTAAAATTTTTAAAATTCTAGTGATATCTGGGGCGTAGAAAGGAATGTAGGTTTGGCAATGAGAAACAAAATTCCACCCATAATACATGGGCAACAAAAATGTTTAGAGTATAAATAATATCTCAAAAGAAAAAGACAAACTATAGGTAAAGTGTAATTTCTACTACACAACCCTATGCAAATTAATACCACAATGCAGAAACAATAGTATCCTAACGCGGCTATTTGTACTAATAATTACCCAACCAAAATACAAATGTCAGTAAACCTTTAAATAGAAGTAAGTATCAGGAAATTAAGCTGATACGCATTTATGTGGAGAAGAAACATAATCTTTATTAAATGGTTAATGCAGAAGTGAAATAAAAATTTAAAGACTTTTCGGGATAATTCTAAATTCTGTCCCTTATTAATCCACAATCTCTGTACTAGATTAATTAAAAACTTTCGAAAAAACGAGCATAACCATAATAAACCAAAAATCATGTAAACTGTAACATTGAGATTAAGCTAATTTAAGGAAAAAATATTGTTACACCCTATGCATTTTTTTCTGGAATTACAAGAGCCTCACCCGTTAACAAAAACACTCATTAAATAAATGCAAAAGAATACAAATATAATTGCCAACAGAGTATCAGGTTATTTCCTTGAGAAAGCTTGAGTTTTAAAAGATATGCAGGTGGAAAATCAATTGAAATTGGGCCATGCTTCTATTCATATTTACAGTGATAGTTCTGAAAAATTGCCTTCGTGATTCATGTAAAGCATATAATAGTAGACACATTAGACTCAACACTGGACATGACATTGGACTGAAACGAATACTAATATCAACATTGCTGAGAAGTGTAGAAATAATATGTCATTGGGACCACGAGAAACCCATAAGGGAAAACATATATGAAACAAAAAACATGTCGAAGATGACTTTTATATTCCTGCATATGCTCAGAATTTTAAACGATTAGGACTGCAATAAATTCAGGCTTGCACAATCCATGAAAATCGAGAAAAAATAAATTATCTATAGAAGATCGAGATAAGCTTGATTTCAAATATGTACACGAATTTCATGTTTGTATTCAACTTTGATATTTAAAGACAATAGCAAAAAAGAGTCGCAATGATTCTAGATTTTCTGCAAACATTTAGCTTGAACACAGGAATTATTTATAGCAACCTCTATTTAACTACAACAGTAGGAAGTGCTATAATATGGGAGTTACAAAAGAAAAATAGATATCTCTCAGGCTGTAAACAACAGACAACATTCTATGATTTCCGAATCCGACGACATCTGGAAGAGGTACATGCGAAGGGCTGGCCCTATCCCTCACGTAAGTTTGCAAGGGGTAGTGAGTTGGCTACTGATTGGGCACTATCCAGTGTTTTTACGGAGTTAAAAAAAGTTAACGGAACCCAAGTCATTTCAGCGCCTCCCCTGACTGCTCAACTATACTATCTATTCACATTTATTGTTATGAATATGCTGCACCATTTCAAAGTATCATTTCAAATATTTATTGAATGCTACCATTAATTGCTACCTAAATTATATTCATTAAACTATTTACTCCACTTTTTGGCGCCACTGTTCTGTTTTTTTTTTATTTTTACATAAATGATTTATTTAAGTATTGCAAAAAAGAACAGTAGTCATATTTCATTCAGTTTTATGGAAGTTGAAGGAGATTTCTGAAGGTTGGCTATGAGAAAAGAACATTGCTCATGACAGGGAAAATTTGGAAATAATCTGTACATTGCAAATCAGGTAAGAACATTACATTTTTTAAAATCAGTGATAAGTTCAACTCATCTTGTTTATTAATTTATTAAGTTTTTGAACTACTTTGCCAGTCATTTACCACAACATCATTTTATAGTCATCTATCAAAGTTGAAAGGAATAACAATTCTGGTTCGTGTTTGCAAGATTTATTTGAAACAAGGCTAATTGAAAACAAAGAAATTATAAGTTGAATGGTAATTCAAATACTTATATCTACTATTCAAGGTAAGATTTTTCCTGAGAGAGTTTTTTTTTACAACAATACAACAACATATTACGTTGTCACCCAATCTAAATGATGGAATACGTTATATTTACAGGCTATGGTCATTATAGTGTATAAAACTATGATGCCACATTCTTATGTGCCTACGGGATCTATATAAAAGTAGGTTGTTTTCCCATGTAATACGTTGTTGCGTCAACGATATGCATTTCTAAAGATTGTTTTGCACATCATAGTGTTATGAAACTATTCAAATTTGTTTCATTATATTACTTTAAAAAAAATTCAAATCCATTCCCTCCTACTATGAGTACAACAATTTAACAACATATTACATTGTTACCCGTGATAACGATGATCTGACTCGTTACTAGGCTACATAAGATACATGGTGTACTATATAAAACTATAATTTAAGATCTTAGTGTGCCTATAGGATCTATATCTAAGAAGGTGGTTTCTCAACGTAATACGTTGTTTCTTTGATGACCTGCATTTTTAAAGTTTGTTTTGCACTGAATAATCTATTCAAAGTTGTTTCATTCAATTAAACTGGAATACTTTCCAATTCATCCTCTCACAATTTAATTTTGACATGACGACAATGTATTACGTTGTCACCCGAACTAAATGGTGGAACACGTTATTTTTACAAGCTATATTCATTATAGTTGGTGTACCTCTTAGCTCAGTAGATCCTCCTCAAGGAGCATGTCATGTTCTCATATTCATGTTGTTGTTCTTCTCTACAATCGTGCCCTCAATCTTTCTTTGTAAGCATACACCTATCTTTTCGAACAATCAGCATTGAAATCTGACTTCCAAGCATATAACCAATGACAAGTACTTTGAGTAAGGTTCCTGACTGCCCTCACTTTCCACATTTACCTTTTAATTCTTGGCTACTAGTCCATTTATCCAACCTCAACACTCCATTTCTTCTCGAATTCTTAAAAAAACACTCTCTCTTTGTCTCCATGCAAACTGTCTTAACTCAACAACACTCTTTTATGAACCTTAAATATCCTTGAATGCATATATAAACTTCATCTTTGTTCTCCCTTGCGGAGGATAATCCTTTATGAGACTGTTATGCACCCGATTTATCATCAAACAAGGTCTTCAAATGATACCATTCAATGATCAATTCTGCCCTTCACAGGTTTTGGCCCACGTGTGTACAATGTAGGATCATCAAAGTATCAAATCCTATTATTAGGTTGTCACCCATACTAAATGATGGAGCACACTATTTTTACAAGATATGGTCATTATAGTGTATAAAACTGCAATGCACCATTCTTATGTGCCTAAAGGATCTAAATCCATTCCCTCCTACTATGAGTACAACAATTTAACAACATATTACGTTGTTACCCATGATAAGGATGACCTAACTCGTTACTAGGCTACATAAGATACATGGTGTACTATATAAAACTTTAATTTATGATCATAGTGTGCCTCCAGGATCTATCTAAGAAGGTGGTTTCTCAACGTAATACGTTGTTTCTTTGACGACCTGCATTTTTAAAGTTTGTTTAGCACTGAATAATCTATTCTAAAGTTGTTTCATTCAATTAAACTGGAATACTTTCCAATTCATCCTCTCACAATTTAATTTCGACACGACGACAACGTATTACGTTGTCACCACAAACTAAATGGTGGAACACGTTATTTTTACAAGCTATATTCATTATAGTTGGTGTACCTCTTAGCTCAGTAGATCCTCCTCAAGAGCATGTCATGTTCTCATATTCATGTTGTTGTTCTTCTCTACAATCGTGCCCTCAATCTTTCTTTGTAAGCATACACCTATCTTTTCGAACAATCAGCATTGAAGTCTGACTTCCAAGCATATAACCAATGACAAGTACTTTGAGTAAGGTTCCTGACTGCCCTCACTGTCCACATTTACCTTTTAATTCTAGCTACTAGTCCATTTATCCAACCTCAACACTCCATTTCTTCTCGAGTTCTTAAAAAAACACTCTCTCTTTGTCTCCATGCAAACTGTCTTAACTCAACAACACTCTTTTATGAACCTTAAATATCCTTGAATGCATATATAAAACTTCATCTTTGTTCTCCCTTGCGGAGGTAATCCTTTATGAGACTGTTATGCACCCGATTTATCATCCAATCAAACAAGGTCTTAAAATGATACTATTCAATGATCAATTCTTCCCTTCACTGGTTTTGGCCCACGTGTGTACAATGTAGGATCATCAAAGTATCAAATCCTATTATTAGGTTGTCACCCATACCAAATGATGGAGCACACTATTTTTACAAGATATGGTCATTATAGTGTATAAAACTGCAATGCACCATTCTTATGTGCCTAAAGGATCTAAATCCATTCCCTCCTACTATGAGTATAACAATTTAACAACATATTACGTTGTTACCCATGATAAGGATGACGTAACTTGTTACTAGGCTACATAAGATACATGGTGTACTATATAAAACTTTAATTTATGATCATAGTGCGCCTACAGGATCTATATCTAAGAAGGTGGTTTCTCAACGTAATACGTTGTTTCTTTGATGACCTGCATTTTTAAAGTTTGTTTAGCACTGAATAATCTATTCAAAGTTGTTTCATTCAATTAAACTGGAATACTTTCCAATTCATCCTCTCACAATTTAATTTCGACAAGACGACAACGTATTACGTTGTCACCCGAACTAAATGGTGGAACACATTATTTTTACAAGCTATATTCATTATAGTTGGTGTACCTCTTAGCTCAGTAGATCCTCCTCAAGGAGCATGTCATGTTCTCATATTCATGTTGTTGTTCTTCTCTACAATCGTGCCCTCAATCTTTCTTTGTATGCATACACCTATCTTTTCGAACAATTAGCATTGAAGTCTGACTTCCAAGCATATAACCAATGACAAGTACTTTGAGTAAGGTTCCTGACTGCCCTCACTGTCCACATTTACCTTTTAATTCCTAGCTACTAGTCCATTTATCCAACCTCAACACTCCATTTCTTCTCGAGTTCTAAAAAAACACTCTTTCTTTGTCTCCATGAAAACTGTCTTAACTCAAGAACACTCTTTTATGAACCTTAAATATCCTTGAATGCATATATAAAACTTATTCTTTGATCTCCCTTGCGGAGGTAATCCATTATGAGACTGTTATGCACCGGATTTATTATTAAACAAGGTCTTCAAATGATACCATTCAATGATCAATTCTGCCCTTCACAGGTTTTGGCCCACGTGTGTACAATGTAGGATCATCAAAGTATCAAATCCTATTATTAGGTTGTCACCCATACTAAATGATGGAGCACACTATTTTTACAAGATATAGTCATTATAGTGTATAAAACTGCAATGCACCATTCTTATGTGCCTAAAGGATCTAAATCCATTCCCTCCTACTATGAGTACAACAATTTAACAACATATTACGTTGTTACCCCGTGATAACGATGACCTGACTCGTTACTAGGCTACATAAGATACATGGTGTACTATATAAAACTATAATTTAAGATCTTAGTGCGCCTACAGGATCTATATCTAAGAAGGTGGTTTCTCAACGTAATACGTTGTTTCTTTGACGACCTGCATTTTTAAAGTTTGTTTAGCACTGAATAATCTATTAAAAGTTGTTTCATTCAATTAAACTGGAATACTTTCCAATTCATCCTCTCACAATTTAATTTCGACACGACGACAACGTATTACGTTGTCACCCGAACTAAATGGTGGAACACGTTATTTTTACAAGCTATATTCATTATAGTTGGTGTACCTCTTAGCTCAGTAGATCCTCCTTAAGGAGCATGTCATGTTCTCATATTCATGTTGTTGTTCTTCTCTACAATCGTGCCCTCAATCTTTCTTTGTATGCATACACCTATCTTTTCGAACAATCAGTATTGAAGTCTTGACTTCCAAGCATATAACCAATGACAAGTACTTTGAGTAAGGTTCCTGACTGCCCTCACTGTCCACATTTACCTTTTAATTCCTAGCTACTAGTCCATTTATCCAACCTCAACACTCCATTTCTTCTCGAGTTCTAAAAAAAACACTCTCTCTTTGTCTCCATGCAAACTGTCTTAACTCAACAACACTCTTTTATGAACCTTAAATATCCTTGAATGCATATATAAAACTTCATCTTTGTTCTCCCTTGCGGAGATAATCCTTTATGAGACTGTTATGCACCCGATTTATCATCAAACAAGGTCTTCAAATGATACCATTCAATGATCAATTCTTCCCTTCACAGGTTTTGGCCCACGTGTGTACAATGTAGGATCATCAAAGTATCAAATCCTATTATTAGGTTGTCACCCATACTAAATGATGGAGCACACTATTTTTACAAGATATAGTCATTATAGTGTATAAAACTGCAATGCACCATTCTTATGTGCCTAAAGGATCTAAATCCATTCCCTCCTACTATGAGTACAACAATTTAACAACATATTACGTTGTTACCCATGATAACGATGACGTAACTTGTTACTAGGCTACATAAGATACATGGTGTACTATATAAAACTTTAATTTATGATCATAGTGCGCCTACAGGATCTATATCTAAGAAGGTGGTTTATCAACGTAACACGTTGTTTGTTTGACGACCTGCATTTTTAAAGTTTGTTTAGCACTGAATAATCTATTCAAAGTTGTTTCATTCAATTAAACTGGAATACTTTCCAATTCATCCTCTCACAATTTAATTTCGACAAGACGACAACGTATTACGTTGTCACCTAAACTAAATGGTGGAACACGTTATTTTTACAAGCTATATTCATTATAGTTGGTGTACCTCTTAGCTCAGTAGATCCTCCTCAAGGAGCATGTCATGTTCTCATATTCATGTTGTTGTTCTTCTCTACAATCGTGCCCTCAATCTTTCTTTGTATGCATACACCTATCTTTTTCAACAATCAGCATTAAAGTCTGACTTCCAAGCATATAACCAATGACAAGTACTTTGAGTAAGGTTCCTGACTACCCTCACTGTCCACATTTACCTTTTAATTCCTAGCTACTAGTCCATTTATCCAACCTCAACACTCCATTTCTTCTCGAGTTCTAAAAAAAACACTCTCTCTTTGTCTCCATGCAAACTGTCTTAACTCAACAACACTCTTTTATGAACCTTAAATATCCTTGAATGCATATATAAAACTTCATCTTTGTTCTCCCTTGCGGAGGTAATCCTTTATGAGACTGTTATGCACCCGATTTATCATCAAACAAGGTCTTCAAATGATACCATTCAATGATCAATTCTGCCCTTCACAGGTTTTGGCCCACGTGTGTACAATGTAGGATCATCAAAGTATCAAATCCTATTATTAGGTTGTCACCCATACTAAATGATGGAGCACACTATTTTTACAAGATATGGTCATTATAGTGTATAAAACTGCAATGCACCATTCTTATGTGCCTAAAGGATCTAAATCCATTCCCTCCTACTATGAGTACAACAATTTAACAACATATTACGTTGTTACCCGTGATAAGGATGACCTAACTCGTTACTAGGCTACATAAGATACATGGTGTACTATATAAAACTATAATTTATGATCATAGTGCGCCTACAGGATCTATATCTAAGAAGGTGGTTTCTCAACGTAATACGTTGTTTCTTTGATGACCTGCATTTTTAAAGTTTGTTTAGCACCGAATAATCTATTAAAAGTTGTTTCATTCAATTAAACTGGAATACTTTCCAATTCATCCTCTCACAATTTAATTTCGACACGACGACAACGTATTACGTTGTCACCCAAACTAAATGGTGGAACACGTTATTTTTACAAGCTATATTCATTATAGTTGGTGTACCTCTTAGCTCAGTAGATCCTCCTCAAGGAGCATGTCATGTTCTCATATTCATGTTGTTGTTCTTCTCTACAATCGTGCCCTCAATCTTTCTTTGTAAGCATACACCTATCTTTTCGAACAATCAGCATTGAAGTCTGACTTCCAAGCATATAACCAATGACAAGTACTTTGAGTAAGGTTGTTGACTTCCCTAACTGTCCACATTTACCTTTTAAATCCTAGCTACTAGTCCATTCATCCAATGTCAACACTCCATTTCTTCATGAGTTCTAAAAAGAACACTCTCTTTTTGTCTCCATAAAAACTGTCTTTACTCAACAACACTCTTTTATGAACCTTAAATATCCTTAAATGCATATATAAAACTTCATCTTTGTTCTCCCTTGCAGAGGTAATCCTTTATGAGACTGTTATGCACCCGATTTATCATCAAACAAGGTCTTCAAATGATACCATTCAATGATCAATTCTGCCCTTCACAGGTTTTGGCCCACGTGTGTACAATGTAGGATCATCAAAGTATCAAATCCTATTATTAGGTTGTCACCATACTAAATGATGGAGCACACTATTTTTACAAGATATAGTAATTATAGTGTATAAAACTACAATGCACCATTCTTATGTGCCTAAAGGATCTAAATCCTTTCCCTCCTACTATGAGTACATCAATTTAACAACATATTACGTTGTTACCCGTGATAACGATGACCTGACTCGTTACTAGGCTGCATAAGATACATGGTGTACTATATAAAACTATAATTTAAGATGTTAGTGCGCCTACAGGATCTAGTATCTAAGAAGGTATCTCAACGATAGGTGGTTTCTCAGCGTAATATGTTATTTCTTTGACGACCTGCATTTTTAAAGTTTGTTTAGCACTGAATAATCTATTAAAAGTTGTTTCATTCAATTAAACTGGAATACTTTCCAATTCATCCTCTCACAATTTAATTTCGACACGACGAAAACGTATTACGTTGTCACCCTCGGACTAAATGGTGGAACACGATATTTTTACAAGCTATATTCATTATAGTTGGTGTACCTCTTAGCTCAGTAGATCCTCCTCAAGGAGCATGTCACATTCTCATATTCATGTTGTTGTTCTTCTCTACAACCGTGCCCTCAATCTTTCTTTGTATGCATACACCTATCTTTTCGAACAATCAGCATTGAAGTCTGACTTCCAAGCATATAACCAATGACAAGTACTTTGAGTAAGGTTGCTAACTACCCTCACTGTCCACATTTACCTTTTAATTCCTAGCTACTAGTCCATTTATCTAACCTCAACACTCCATTTCTTCTCGAGTTCTAAAAAGAACACTCTCTTTTTGTCTCCATAAAAACTGTCTTTACTCAACAACACTCTTTTATGAACCTTAAATATCCTTAAATGCATATATAAAACTTCATCTCTTTTCTCCCTTGCGGAGGTAATCCTTTATGAGACTGTTATGCACCCGATTTATCATCAAACAAGGTCTTCAAATGATACCATTCAATGATCAATTCTGCCCTTCACAGGTTTTGGCCCACGTGTGTACAATGTAGGATCATCAAAGTATCAAATCCTATTATTAGGTTGTCACCCATACTAAATGATGGAGCGCACTATTTTTACAAGATATAGTCATTATAGTGTATAAAACTGCAATGCACCATTCTTATGTGCCTAAAGGATCTAAATCCTTTCCCTTCTACTATGAGTACAACAATTTAACAACATATTACGTTGTTACCCGTGATAACGATGACCTGACTCGTTACTAGGCTGCACATGGTGAAGATACATGGTGTACTATATTAAACTATAATTTAAGATCTTAGTGCGCCTACAGGATCTATATCTAAGAAGGTGGTTTCTCAACGTAATACATTGTTTCTTTGACGACCTGCATTTTTAAAGTTTTTTTAGCACTGAATAATCTATTAAAAGTTGTTTCATTCAATTAAACTGGAATACTTTCCAATTCATCCTCTCACAATTTAATTTCGACACGATGACAACGTATTACGTTGTCACCCGAGACTAAATGGTGGAACACGATATTTTTACAAGCTATATTCATTATAGTTGGTGTACCTCTTAGCTCAGTAGATCCTCCTCAAGGAGCATGTCACGTTCTCATATTCATGTTGTTGTTCTTCTCTACAACCGTGCCCTCAATATTTCTTTGTATGCATACACCTATCTTTTCGAACAATCAACATTGAAGTCTGACTTCCAAGCATATAGCCAATGACAAGTACTTTGAGTAAGGTTCCTGACTGCCCTCACTGCCACTTTGAGTAATTTACCTCCACATTTACGTTTTAATTCCTAGCTACTAGTCCATTTATATTGATGCTAGTGATGATTTGTGATACCCTTGAGAGCTATTTTTGGGTTAATTCTCTTCTATACGGCAGCAGCTGATTTTAAACATTTCTCAACCTTGAATAACTTAGAAAAGATACTCTATTGTCTAATCTGATGATTTGGTTCTTCGCAACCTTTGGCTATTAAGTTATATTCACCAACTTCTTTGTGCATCTATAGTTTTGGCTTTCATGAGAAAAAGGATAGATCATGATCTACATACTTCATGCTTCTTTTTCGGATTTCCTATTGTTGCATTGATACTTTTTCCTATTGAAAACATGAGTGGAAATCATTGTTGAAAAGAAAGAGGCAGTGAGATATCATGTGAGGGAGAAGGATTGGTTTTACAATAAACAATATTCAAATAATTCTATTTTTTTTAGTGATATGAGAGTGAAATTAATATGGCTAGCTCAATTTTATTTTATGAGATTATTGATGTCGTTTTTACTTTTTTTGTTGACCTGAATTTTTTTAATAATGATCCTCAATTTCTTTAACATATTGAACATTTGTGAATGCAGGCAGGTCCTATCATTTTAGCATCAGCTATAATATAAATATCAAATGGTTAGTGTTATTGTCTAATTGTATAGTGTGTTAGCTTGAGCATTTTTTTTCCAAATTTTAATAATTTGTAGTGTTATTAACATCAATGTATAATCAGAGAGACTCAAAGTGGAAGTGCTTGTTAGACATTCCTATCCAATGTCCTTCGGAAGGACTGTTCTCTGCATTAGATGTAGTTTGGAGCAAAGTTAAAGATAACCGTGGAGTGGAAGGGGATTTTGTTGCATGGGTAGAAGTTGGACAAGTAGATGATTTTATTAAAGGGGAATGTCAGCGAACATCATTTCTAACAATTTATTACAAACGTTGGAGTCATTCATCACCCATAAGGGAAAGTACACACCGGGTTCGAATTGATAGCACCATCAGTTATATAATGTATGATGTGGCAATGTTCGGTGATGTTTTTAATGCAGTTTTAAAATTGTTGTTTATTTTATTATGACTCACTTTTAGTGACATTTTACAGATATTGGTGTAGCTATGGGCCTGAAGACTTTAAAGAAGAGGATGATTTTCCATATGATAAGTCCAAGGTTCCAACTAGAGGGACGTGGAGTAGACCTGGACGTAAACATATAAAATGTGGTTGCCAATGCAATTTTAATGTGCGCATTCTTATGAAAAGAAGTGAATATGCACTTATCACATATCCTCAGATGGATCATGTGGATAACAACAATCATATATGCCATGGCCAAAAAAATCACAAATTTGAAGGGACACGAGCTTATTATGTGCCACATATTAGTAAGGAATTGCAAGAATGGGTAGAAAAGTTATTGTTATTAGGAATGCCAGCTGATATTGTGTTGCAAAAGCACCGTGAAATGGTTCATGAGAAGCTAGCCTTGTTTGATGGGCAAACAAAACGTGATGATTTCTTGTCTTCACATGATGTTCAAAATATTGATACAAAAATAAAAGCAGCAAAGTACATGTATGACAGAAATGATGCCCAAAGTGTGAGAGTATGGCAAGATCAAAATCCAAATATATGTTTTGAATACCAAGAGTATGAAGGAAATGTTGAGGAAGATGGTCACGTGCCGTTTATCATGGGCATTCAAATGCCGCAACAACTTGAGTGGATGTTAAAATATGGCCATAACAACATACTTGCAATGGACGCCACTTTTGGGACCAATGGAATGAAGGTATTCTCTTTTACATAATCTTATCAATAAAAAAATTCTGCAAAAAATATGTTACATTTTCTTACCAATAATCTACTAATTCACATTGTTATTGCATTGCCAACTCTCCATAGTTCAAACTCTATACCATCCTCGCATTCGATTCCAAACACATGGGCCTACCAGTTGCATGGGTCATAATGTCAAGAGCTACAACTAGCGACTTAACCCAATGGATGAAAAAGCTGGTGAATAGAGCACATGCTCATATGCTTGAGTGGAAACTAAATGCTTTCATGGTAGATGATGCTACAACTGAAATCAATGCTATTAGGTTGTAAATTACTCTTTGTGTATATTGTTAGAATATATAAATTTAAATTATAGATATTAAGTTTGCTATCAAAATTTTAAAATTCTAATACAATTCATTTTCAAATACAGAGAAGTTTTTGGGTGTGAAGTATACTTATGCAGCTGGCATGTAAGGAGGGCATGGTTGAAGAATCTTGTTGCCAAGGTTAAGGAAGATCAAAAAAGACGTGTAATGTTTAATAGGTTGGGGGAAATTATGCACCATTCAAATAATGAGGAGAGTGCTATTCAAATGGCACAAGATTTTGTTACAGAATTTGTGGACGAGATAAAATTTATTAAATATTGGCAGGAACACTGGCTTCTAAGAATTGGAATGTGGGTGAGACATCTACGGACTTTAAAGCATGCTGGGCAAGAAACAAATGCTGCAATAGAGGCATATCACTCTATACTTAAGAGTAAGTGGTTATCCTCCATTCGAAAAGCATCTCATCGCAGGGTTGACTGGCTGATACATCAGTTAATCACAGTTGTTTTTATATATTATTGGTGGAGTCAATGTTGTAAGGAAAGTGGGTTCTACCATAACTTCAAAGTGGAGAAACTAGAAAATAACCAATGGCTGCATGCACAATCCATTCCTGATTATTATGTCACCTTCCATACCTCTGACCCACGGTTAGCATGGGTTCGTAGCCAGACGGATGATACTTGTCACTATGAAGTATGGTATCAAACCCCACATTTGGCAATGTGTGAATGTGGAGTGTCAAAGAATGGGTACTTATGTAAGCACGTAATTAAAGTGAATATGATGAAAAAGAATTCAGCGAGAGAAAACTTTAATGTTCAGGTATTCTAGGCAAAATGTTTTTCAAGATTTTCCAACATAGTAATTTATTGTATCTAAATTCTATTAATTTTGGTTTTTATTCAAATCTTTGATTTATTATACTAATTTGTAATGTTCTCCAAGGTTTATTTTGTGCTCCAAATGTTGCATGTGGAGATGAACATGTGGTTGATGATCCTTTTGGTCAAGCATGGAATCCTCCAAACACCTGTGAAGACTCTATGCATGTTTTGCAACAAGATAAACATGTTATAAATGAAGAAGATGAAAAATTGAGCCCACAAGTGAGAAGGATCAGAAAATATAGTAGATAATAGTCTTGTTGGTCCTCTAAACAAGTCATTTCTTACTTTATTAGAGAATACACTTGTGGAAACAACAAACCGATTGAGGGGAAGCCAAATATCTTCTATATTAGGTGTGCAACATCCTGAGGCACAACCGTTTAGACCTATAGATGATGGATTCAACAATACACTTCATCGAGAGAGATATTTTATAGAGAAGATGTTGAATCGAAGGTGCCCATGTCCAACAAATAGGAAAGCTAGTTTTCCTATTGTAAAAAAGAGTTGTGTATCACGTCAACTAACATGGGAGGATGAATTAAAAAGAGCTGCAGAATGAGATAGGAAAAGGGGGCTTGTTGAAGAACTTGAAGATGAGACCAACACAAATGGAATTTAAGGGTAATTTTATAGAACAACTATTTTTATATTTTCAACCACAGTGTGCAATATCTATATAATTGTGTTTGATATGCAAATCTATGAGTGCATTTTGAAAATATATATCCTTGAATCATAGACTTCTATGTTGTAATCATTCTTCCCTCATATCAATATCAATATTTTATCCTTTTCAAAAAAAGATTACAGATATTATATTTTGTTTTTGTTGCAGAAATTAAATTTTATGTGTTGTAAAGATTATATTCAGTTTTTGTTGCAGAAACTATATTCATTCCCTCCTACTTTGATTGCTGCAGTTCAACAACATATTATGTTGTTACCCTTGAGAAATGATGAACAAACACATTATTAGTTTACAAGATATGCTCATTATAATATCTAAAACTGTGATACCATCTTTTTATGGTCCTACGTGATCTATACCAAAGTAGGTTATTTCTCAACGTAATATGTTGTTGCCTCAACAAAATCTATTTTTAATGTTTATTTTGCATTTTATAATGTTATGTATCTATTCAAGGTTGTTTAATTCAATCACTTTGTAATAATTTCCCACTTATGCCCTTCTAATTTAATTAAAATAGTTCAACAACGTATTGTGTTGTCATCCGTAATAAATGATGTAAGTTTCAATATTTATACAAATTTGTCACTTTTTAACAAAGGATATCCGTTTATCTCTTTATAGAAGTTACCCTAATCATGTGTATACAATGTTCTTATAGATTTTTTCTATCATGTATTCGGTGACACTAAACATCTAAGGTAGCAGTGTTATCTGTTGGTGCAACAGAATTGGATTAGATGAATAAACAACAAGCTTTTGACGGGTTCACTATCACTTTTTTTACAAATGCAAGAACATTACCCCACACTTAGATAGTTTCCTATTGGTACGTCCCTTTCTTCGTATCATTTTTCATCAATCTCAAAACCATCGTTAGTAACTATCTTTGGGTATTGAGCCAAAAATATGAGCGTAACAAAAATATTGTCCATATCAGTAAACACAAATAATTTTTTTAATGAAAACTTCATTTTCAACAATCTAAGTGCAATACATGAATGTGAATACGTGAGAAAGAGATCATGTTCAGAGATTGAAGGCAGAAAATAAAATAGAAAACATATTATCAATTGATTACTACATTATCAATGATTACTACCTTTGTCAAGATGTTGGGAGGATGCTGGCAAAGTTTGTGGAGCTTGGCTTTGCACCTGCCAATTGCATTTGCTTGAAAGTTTCAAAGTTATTTTCAACTAACCCATTTTTTTGCACATCCAACAATCATTACAGTTCATTAGACCACATACCTTTTAGGCATTTTGTCAAACAATTCACACGCTTGCACATTTTGCATACAGATCATGTCAGGGCACTTGAAACTAAAACATCTGATGATAATGAGATCCATAATGTCATCTTTATAATTTTTTATCAATTTCTCTCTTGCAGTTTCTACATGTGTTTCTGGTAGTGACTCTCCTGTAGTTTCTTTCTTTCAAGGTGAACAGTAGATGTGTTCTGTATATTTTTGTTGTTTTCATTTATTATAATAGTTATTGGTTGATTACACTGTACTACAACCTCAAAAATCCATCTATACGACACTGATATAGATTAAAAAGCTCTCAATATGGAAAACAATCTCATGCCTTGCGAAACTATGTACACTTGCATACATTGAATTATAGATTAACATTGGACACCAACAAATCTGCCAACTTTGGAGATGTTCACATAATCAAAATTCCGTATGTATCAGAAAAATTAACCATGTCCATAGGAAATGTCAAAGGATCAAATCAATGTAAAAAGCTAAGTTATGTGGATATATAAGTATTATTGTACATAAGATATCTGATACAACAAATTTGTACAAGAGCATGGACATATGTAGCTCAGATACATCTGTCTCCCTCTCCTCTTCTATCTCTCTATATATTCACCATGAAACATACAAAATTGTTAAGAGACATTTCTCGGCCAAAAGAAAAGAAAATGGTATGTACCAGAGAACATATAAGTAATGTGTTTTGGGTCTTCGCAACGGGGTAAGTGTTTTATTTCAATTTTATTTTTTTGAGCATTTTTCCATGTTATTTTTGAGACTTTCCTGGGGTGCGCTTCAGTTGCACATCTATTGTATCCAATACATCTCCTGACTGTACTTGAGATATATCCGAATAGAAATGTTATTTGGTCTTGTTCAGACCACAGCTGAAGATTACTAATATGATGAATTTGCTCATTAAAAATGTGATATTTGGATAATTACATCTAGTGAAAGATATGCAACTCCAATCTAGTGACTGCAAAGTGATGCCTAGCTTGCCTTAGCTGGGCAGATGAGCAAGGAAGAAACATCAGACACATCCAAAGCAATGAATATGGGTCTTCCATTAGTGTTCTATAGCCATTTCCACTCTAATGAACACTTGAAACAAATATATGATATTCAGACACTGTACCATTCAAATGAACTATAATTTTTTCATGATTATCTAAAATTTCAACATATTGCAAAGGTCATAGAAAACTCAATAACTTTAAATACTATTAATAAGATACACGTGTATAGAGAAGGTATGCATAATCCCATTCATCTAATATGGATAGGAAAAACATCAATAATAAATAAATAGTCTCAACAACAATAATAAATGCTATCAATAAATTTGACAGGAAAAACTCATTACATTTTACAAGTCATGTCAAAAGAAGAGCCAAAAGAGGATTTTCACATAAAATTGGCACTACATATGGATCTTACATTATTTTCTCATTCAAGGAGAAAAACCATAACATTAAACTTGATTTTTTCTTTGACATAACTGAGTATCTTGGAATTGTTTTACAAATAATGATACAATTGATTGTAATATCAAAACTTCAACAAATTAAATCTGAGATCTCTTCAATCTTCTTCGTTGCTTGTTAACAGCAATGGAGTTTCGTGCTTCCATCCATCCTCAAAGTTTTCTTTTATTTCCTTTCATCTCATCAGGCGTAAGGTGTGTGTGAACTGATGCAGCACTATTGATACCCTTTAATCTTTTTCCCTGATATGTTTACAAACAATGGGCATATCAGTAAATAAAACTATGCAAACGTAAATGATAAAATAAGTTTATCAAAATTATAAATAAGATATTGTGTGGTCACCTGTTGTTGGGAAGAATGGATCCTTTCTGAAAGTTGCATCTCAATATCACCTTCACTATTATGTTGCTACAAAAATGAAGGATTATTGATGAAAATTATTTCCTACATTAACTCGAACAAAAAAACACAAATATTTTAAATGTTTTTATATTTGACTCCTAGAAGAAATTAGCAATGTAAATCTTAAGTTCACGTAACTTAAAACCAAATCAGATGAAGCATGACCCGTTTTATGTATAATTTGTATGGAATCAACAATATTGGATAACATTTTTACGTTTCTTACCACAAGCTTATTTGGTTGTTCCTCTTCATTCTAAAAACAATCAATTCATATAAATACTATATAATACAATTAAAGAACATGATTGTTAGAAAGAAAGAAAATTATAAGTAAAATGATATTAGGGTAAGTGAAGCTCCTATAACAGCTGCAACAGTCAAGTAAGGGAAGCCAAGTTGGTATGAAAAGTACATAGTTTCATCGTGAATAATATGTTTCCATCGTATAAAATACTATAGGGAAAATGCAAACCAGTTTTGAAAGATAAATACATAGAGGAATACTGCATAAGAATGTAATGGAAGGAAATGTATAGGGAAGTAGGAAAAAATTTAAACATTAGACTAGAAAGGAAAATCCTACAGTTTTCATTTCCTTGTGTCACCTATGCATGGTAAAATCTGAATATGAGCTCTCGAAAATTCTATTGAATACTGAAATAAATAATGCATCATTGATATAGTCAATCAATTGGAAAAAAATAATGTACATCAAAACATAGTTTTACCTCAATTGCAACATTGTCATCTGAATATTCATTCATTCACTGCAAACATGAAAAAATGGATAAGTATACTTATAGTGGATATAAAATCAATCAAATTTGCTAAAAACACAATAACATCAATAAAAATACAAATTAACACACCTTTGTCTCTTTTCCTTCCTCTTTCTGGTTAATTGCCTTCAAGCAATCTTTAAACCAGATGCAATATGTCTTCTTCGATTCACCAACATTATCTACTCCAATATGTGGAATATGTAATGGAGCATCATCTACATATGATTCTTCTATGCATATGACAATGCAGTCCCTTTCTAAAGATCGTCCATGGCATTTTTTTCCTGGTTTAGTTGCATGAATTTTAGCAATGCCAACCTTTTTCGCATGGTCAGGCTCTAGGAACATAAAAACTTCTTCTCCTATTGTGAATTCATAGGTGTGTCCCAAAAAATACTCCCACTATGACCACATTCTTTATGATTTCCCAGTTCCACCTCAAGGTTTGTTTGAAATTTTGGTCACCTCAATCAATGGATCGGCCATGCTTCTATGCTCCCTCGTATCATCACTCTTTGTTGATATGGATCCAACTGTAAGAGGTTAAAATACCTCTAAAACACACACAATTATTTTTTTCAAAAAAACAATAAGCTCCAAAATAGTTTTCTTATAATTTAGGAATCCACACTAATCTTTTACAACCTTAAAATGTTTCTTTTATTTCCCACTATCTCTTAGAAAACCCTAAAATGTAAATAAAAACCCTACAACTCAAACAACCCTAGAAAGTAAAAACACCTCAGATGGCCCCTAATTTTTACATATAAATATGCCTTTATAAATTAATACATACATCAAATATTTTCTGATTACATAAAATAGAGGAAAAGATTTTAAAACTCTAAATGCTAGGAAAAAACAACCAAAAAGGTTCTAAGCCAATTTTAGACCACTAGATAAATTAATTGGGCCCAAAAATGTCAAAGAGTCATCCAACCTTCTATAAAGGTTGGCATGGCACATTACTAATCAAATTTTAACATTGTGGAAAATTTCAAGACTATCAAATGATTGGATCAAAAAAATTGGTCTCTGGAAGTTATGTTCCCGCATTATTCTCCCCTAATTGAAAATAATTCTACTCCTGCAAATTTAGTTGATGGAACTCATCAAATTTTACACTATTAATCTTCTTCAACTCCCACTCAGGAATTCAGGTATTTTATTTCTGCTACAAACCTTCCCACTGTACCAAATATCTATTGAAGCTCACATTCCTAGTAGTGACTGTCTTTTGGTCCAAAACACACATTACCCTCTCCTTTTTCTTCTTCGGCATCTGCTGCTCCCAATTTATTTATTCCTCCTCCACGAAATTTTCCTCATGACCTAGAAACTTATATAGTCAGAAACATTAAAAATTGGTAAAATAGCAAATTTTTCAAGTAGCTCCACCTTGTAGGAATTATTACTAATTTTCTTCAGAATCCTACAAGGCCCAATCTTCTTATACTTCAGTTTATTATATGTCCCCTTTATAAATTTATCCTTTCTAAGATGAACCATCACCATATCTCCTTATTCAAATGCATTTACTCTCCTAATAGCATTGGGAGCTACTTTATATTTAGCTTTACTAACTTTAAAATTTTCCCTCACTTCTTGTGTTCAATAAATGCTTCTGCATCATCATTGGTTTTATCTTCACCAGGTAGCACAATCAGATCTATGACTCCCTTAGGGTTCCAACCATAGATAATCTGGAAAGTAGAACTCCATGCTGACCTCTTTATCAAGTTGTTATAAGTAAACTCAACTTGTGGTAAATCCAAATCCCATTGTTTTGGATTTTCTCCGGCTATGCAACATAGGAGATTTCCCAAGCTTCTATTCACTAATTTTGTTTACCCATCAGTCTGGGGGTGATATACACTATTGAACTGTAGTTATGTCCCCGTTTTCCTCCACAGATTCTTCCAAAAGTGACTCTGAAACTTTGTGTCCCGATCTTAAGTGACTGTTCTTGGAAATCCATGCAACCTAACCACTTCTTAAAAAAACAAATCTATAATTCTAGGAAGCATCACTAGTTTTCTTACAGAGCAATGAAATGTGCCATCTTAGAGAATCTATCAACTACAACAAAGATAGAATCATTCCCTCATTGTGTGTTAGGAATTCCTAACACAAAATCCATACTCAAATCAACCCATGTCCCTTTAGGTACAAGTAATGGCATATACAACCTAATATTCTATGCATGGCCCTTGTCCATTTGGCAACACTCTACATAGTGATATGATCCTACTTGTGTCCCTTTTTACCTTCATCTAATAGTACTTTTCTACCACAAGATCAGTTGTTTTAATTATACCAAAGTGTCCATCCAACCCCCCACTATGCAAATCTCTTATAATATTTTCTCTTATTGAACCAAAAAGGATGCGCAATTGTTTTCCCTTGAATAAATAACCATCTTGCATCAAATAATCAAAAGAACCACTACCCACTCTAGGGTCCCTACATTGTCTCACAACATCACCAAAATTTGGATTGCCTTCATATAATTCCTTAAAAAATTCAAACCCTACTACTTCATTTTCCATTGTTATCAAAAGTGCTACACGCCTACTCAAGGCATCAACAACTTGATTCTTCTTACCTGAATTTTGCTTTAATACAAAAGTATGTTCTTGCAAAAATGAAATCCATTTTGCATGCCTACTATTTAGTTTCTTTAGTGTGTTTACATACCTCAATGCAATTCATGGTCTGTAAAGAGTACAAATTCCTTAGCTACCAAGTAATGTCTCCAATTCCTTAATGTCAGAACAATAGCATAAAATTCGACATCATAAGTAGAATATTTCCTCCTCGCTTAATTTATCTTTTCACTGAAGAACTCCATAGCTTTTCCTTCTTGACTCATTACAGCTCCAATCCCAACATATGAGGCATCACAATCAACCTCAAAGACCTTGCTAAAATATGGAAATACCAAAACATGTACCTCTAAAACTTTCTTCTTCAATGGTTCAAAACTATCTGTGGCTACCTTGGTCCATAAAAACTCTTTTCCCTTAATACAATCTATTATGAGTGTGACAATGTTACTGAAATTCCTAATGAACTTCCTATAAAAAATTTCTGGTCCATGAAAACTACAAACCTCTATCACATTCCTTGGAATAGGCCATTCCAAAATTGCCTTCACTTTTTCCACATCCATCCTCACTTCATCCTTTAAGATAACAAACACCAAACAAACTATACTTTTTTAAATAAATCTACACTTCTTTAATTTTACATACAAACTCTCTTTTCGTAACAATTCTAACACCAATTTCTGATGTAACAAGTGTTCTTCCAATGTCTTACTGAATATTAAAATAGCATCAAAATATAAAACCAAAAACTTACCATTGTATTCTTGCATTACTTTTTTCATCAACCTCACGAATGTACTAGGTTCTTTAGATATCCCAAATGGCATCACCATCCACTCATACAATCCATCTTTTGTTTTGAAATCCATTTTCCATTCAGCCCCTTCACGGATTCATATCTGGTAGTACCAAAATATCATTCGTGAAAGGGCTAATCTTGCTAAAATGGATTTCAATCTCCTGTTAGCACGTCCATCATATCATCCAATCTTGGAATTGGTAACCGATACTTAATTAAAATTTTATTTATGGCCCTACTATCCACACACATTCTCCAGTCGACATCCTTTTTGGGAGTCAATAGTGATGGGGTTGCACATGGACTCATGCTTTCTCTCACTAACCATTTATGTATTAGATCATTCACTTGCATATTCAATGCCTCACTTTGTGTCAAACTCATCTTGTAGGATTCCTTATTTAGGAGGGATGATCCTAGGATCAAATCCATATGGTGTTGTATATCCCGCTTCATTTTGTAACACATTTGGTATGACATCTTTGTACTCTTTCAGTATATTTTCTACCACAATTTGTATATCAAAGGCCTCTATTTCTACCTTCTTTGACCTCAGTGCATAAAACCAACCAACTACTTCCAATCCTGCAAAAAAATATTTTGTTGCCAACAAGCCCTCACTCTTCTCTTCTTCCTTGAAGGGTAACAAGATAACCTTTACCCCATCCTTCTAAAAATTGTAAGTGTTTTCCCTCCATCATTTGTAACCTTTATCTCATATTTTCAATGCCTCCCCAATAATATATGGCATGCATCCATTAGGATAACATCACACCACACCTCATCCTTGTTAGTATTCCCAATCAAAAAATTTATAAGGCATATTTTATCTAAGGTTACCTCGTTCCATTTCTTGAATTGTGATATACGATAGGGATACAGGTGCTTCTCACATTTCAGATTGATTTTATCAACCATCACAGTTAAGACCATATTTTCACAACTACCACCATCAATAATAATTTTACACACCTTTTCTCCAAAGGTGCATCTTGTTTGAAATATATTTATTCCCAGCTAAGAATTAACACCGGTACCATATTTTTCTTTCTCCTTCCTTGGGAAGATCATATTCCTCCTTATCATGAGGGTTTCACCCAATTCTGCAAAAACCTCCATTTCTTCTTCCTCTTCAGTTTTAACCAAGTTTACTCGTGGTTGTTTTGATTTTCATCTATCATGTGTAGGATAGTGTGGAAACTCAAAATATTTGTGCCCCTCTTCACTGCATCGATAGCATGTATATTGCCTTTGGGGGTTATTCCAACCCCATCCTCCATTATAAAATCTTCCCCTCTGAAACCCCCTAACTATGTGGTAGTTACCATGGATTTGACCAGATTCTTTCTACCCTTATGCATTAGAGGATTGACCTTTTATGGAATCAAATCTACCTCTGCCTCTCATTGGAGATGATGATGGCCCTTTCTTCACACCTTTTATAAAATTACTCCTCTTGTTCTTTTATTTTGATTTTAATGCGAGCTGATAAGCGTCATCCAGGATAGGGATCTGGAGCATACTCATTTCATCGTGTATGGTATAACTCAAAACATTAACATACCTTATATCCTTCTTTTATTCCGACTCTCCTTGTTCCACCCGGATTGATAGCTTGTAAAATTCATTGGTATACTCTTAAATGTTAAGATCCTTCTCTCTTAGATTTTGAAAACTTTGAAATATTTTCTGGACATAATTTGTAGGAAGAAACTTTTCTTTCAACTTCTTCACCATTTTGTTCCAATTTTGGATCTTTCCCTTTCCTTTCATATGTATTTCATTTTGTAGGTGATCCCACCAGATCAATTCATGTCCACACCAACTTAGTGCATGAAAAATTAACCTTCTTCTCATCATAAAGATTTTTCTACTCAAATAACTTTTCCATGTGATTCAACCAGTCAATCAAATCCCCTTTTCATAATCCTCCACCATAATTATGAACATTAATCTTGATGTCGTCATTCTTTCCCTCTAGATCTTAAATCAATCTCTCTTCAAATGGTTTCTCATTCAAGGCATCTTCATCTCTCTCATTCTCTTCCTCGTTTCCTCCTTCATTCATTAATGTAGGTAATCCTTCAATATCACTATCTAGGTCTGCATCCCCATTTGCATGTCTCCTTCTAAGGTGGGTAAATTCTCATGTGAGCTCAAAAACTTGTCTTTATAGCTCATGCATATGCCTATTCATATGGGAATAACCTCCCCTCCTGCGTCTATCCATTATTATATAAATAGAGGCAATAAATTTCACAGACAAATGTAATATATATTATCTTCATCCTTCCCACAAGATCTAAATCCAACTCTAATACTAATTGATGTGGATCCAACTACTAGAGGTTGAAATACCTCCAAAACACACACAATTTTTTTTTCAAAAAATAGAAGCTTTAAAATAATTTTCTTCTCATTCTGGAATCCACACTAATCTTTGACAACCTTACAATTCTTCCTTTCAATTCCCACTATCTCTAAGTAAACCCTAAAATGTGAAAAACCCTAAAAAGTAAAACACCTCAGATGGAACCCAATTTTTGTGTACCAAATATGCCTTTGTAAATTAATTTGTATGTCAAATCTTTGCTTATTACATAAAAAAGAGAAAAAGATATTAAAAATCTAAGTGCTAGACAAAACCACCAAAAAGGTTCATAGCCAATTTTAGACCACTAGATGAATAAATCGGGCCCCAAAAAATTCCATAAAGTCACCCAACCTTTCAATAAATTTTTGCGTGACATATTACTAATCAAAATCTAACACCCTAGAAAATTCTAAGACAATTCGAGGGTCGGATCAAAAGTTATGGCCTCTGCAAGTTATGCTCCCGCATCAGTTGATTTTTTCTTTATCATTCATATCATTTCCCTCACTTTCTTTTGTTCTAATGGAAATAGGTGTTATTTGTATCGGTGGTTCATGTACCCATGCACTTGAAGTGTATGCTTCAATATTATTCTCTTCCTCATCACTCTGAAGCGGTAAAACCCAATTTTTCAAGTGCAACAACATAATAATTAATTGTATATAAAAGATGTAGGTATAAATGCCAAATTAGCAATATGATTAAGATTTAAGCACTTAAAATATATAGAAAACAAAAATATTTATATTTGTAATTTACAACTGTACCTTATTTTCCATTGGATTGTTGTTTACATTCTTTTTTCATATCAGATTGTCTCCATCAACATCAGTTGAGTCCTATTCATGCATTCAAGTCATGAAAAGTGTGAGAATCACATTTACACAAGATTTCAACATGTTAATGAATGAAAAATGACACTTTATTATTCCAACAATGCTACTAATATTTTTAATGAAAGCATGTTTCCTTACATGATCAACATTAATGGATTCTTCGTGGATAATATCCTATACAAATGAAATGTTAATTTAAAATAACATAAAAAAATGTGAATAAACAAAACTAAAATAATTTTAAATTTAAATTATAATAAAAATGGTAAATACCTTATCCTTTTGTCCATTTAGTTCAGAATTTGTACAATCGGTTTTCATCAAATCCTTTTTATATTGTAGCGTTGAAAGGGTTTTTTTTCCTTCTTTCCTCCCTCTTTTCTACACTATCATACTCCTCTACAAGCTTGGAAATCAGATCTTTAGCTTGTTGGATAAGGGATGAAAAATATTACACCTTTTCTTCCCGACAATAACGCTCAATTAACCTAGATTTGTACATATATTTAGAATTTTTCAAGTGCCAGTCAACACTTCGCTTTGCAACCATATTTTGTACTTTTTTTTTTCCCTTTTATACTTCCCGGTCGCACATTTACCCGGCTTACGCCTATGTAATGGAGGGAGACCATTGTGATCATGGAGGTGGTGATAGTTGATGTCTTTCAAATGCCATTTTATTCCTTGCATTTCATAGTTGTAGCAAGGAAAGACCATGCACTTGAATCTGTCCCTCTTTCCAATTTCTTTTATAATTTTACACTGCTGCAAATACTACAATTTACATCCAATAATTAAATAGTTTATGAGTAAAAATTTATGTGTAGGGAAAACCTATAACTCTTTAGTTGAAATTATTATGCAAATGTAAAAATATATGGACACTAAAAGAACAAGAAATTGGAAAATCCTAATAAATCTAAGACATACTAACATAAGTTTAATACTTGAATAAAAGTGTTTTATTCATGCAAAACAAAAAATTATACATAACACTACTTACTGATCTTTGATGTTTGCACTCATTGGATGCTTTATGGCTTGGACTAGGCACCCAATCTTCATCTTCATCATCCTCCTCTACCTCATAATCTTCGTCATTTTGATCACTATTGTCATCTATGTTTAGTTCCATGTTAAATTCTTCTTCAACATGACTATCCTTACCCTCATCCTTTTCAAAATCTGAATTCTCTTTTGTTTGATCAACAAATGCCTTTTCTTCTTCAATTTTTTCATCGTTAATCTATGTTTATGTTACAAAAACAAACACTATGTTGTCAGAAATAAGCATTTGATAACACATAATCCACTACAAAAATTATATTTCAATAAAAAACAAACAGTCATATTTCCTTACCTATTTCAGAAAGGCCATTGTAGCACGTGTTGTCATCCTATTTTTTTGTGGTTGATTTTTTCCACAACTGCTATTTTCATTCATTTGATTTGATTTTTTTGAGGTTAAAAAATTAAAATTTAAAATTAATACATAATATATGGTCATGCATAATCAAAATAAACAATATTGATGAAAAAACATTGTTAAAAGTTTCATCAATACCTTTAAACACAAATGAAGATGTTGCTTTTGATGATTGCTTATTTTCCAGCAATAAGATTAGAAAGGAACGCTGAAATCCAAAAATATAGAAAGGAACTTCAAATCATCTGCCAGCAATAAGATTATATCAAAAAATAGAACACAGTATATTCCTGATATAATATCTACAATGTGTACCTGTGGAAATCCTAAAGAATTGAAGATTATATCTACCAAGCAAACATGATGGAAACAAGTCCGTAGCTTTCAAAAAAGTGATGAGAAATATAAGATGAAGACAATTTATTTATGGATTATATCAGCTCAGAAATTCCATTTTTAGATATCGTTCAAAAAATCAAAAGATAGAGACATTCTCATAAATCAACAGATATAGATAGAGATATTGTCAACTCTCCATTGATAAATACTTTGACAAGGACTTCGAAGAGACTTTGGCCACACTCAACAGATATAATTCCAACCTACCCATACTTTTAACAAGAAAAGAGCTTATTCTATCAACTTTATTTGCATTCTACTCAAGGTCTTGGTCTTCTCACTTTCTTGAACAGAGCCACAAGACATTCAACTTAACTTGGTGTTGGAATATTCATGTCAAATTATGTATTTAATAGTTTTGTTCTTATAAAAAAACCCACCATTTGATTATAGATTATTTAAATGTAGAGTTTGAGTTGAGTCTGCCGTTGGGCTTTTCTTTTCCCATCCTTAGCAGTATATGAATAGTTTAAAAAACATGAGATGTAAAGCACATATGGCTTCTGGTCAAAAGCTTTCCAGCTCCATAGAATTATCAAGAAGTATTTAAAATCATAATTATAAGGTCTCAATTATAGCTGTGGATTCAGCAAAACTTTAAGGCTTAGGTCCCCATTTCATCTTGACATCTAGCTGTTTAGATTGCTGACAGATTTTGAAGACAATTTATTTGATAGGATACTGTGTCAAATTGCATATATTAAAAGCCATGCTTCATATCAGTCCCATGATGTTCCAAAATAAGCTTTAATATTTTTTTTAGCGAATGAAAGTAAGAAATTTGTATTGTATAACCTTCATTAAAATATAGCTTATTGGAGCTATATGTAATTGTTGAGTTACAAATATACATGCACATTTTTTATGCTATTCAACTCATCCACATTAAAAAATGGGTACAGCTAATTTCTGTCAGATTAAAAATGACACAAAAGCTATCAAATGAAGATATAGGTTTTATTATAATGAAGTGTCAAAATTTTTGAGTATAAATCTAGTATTCTCCACTTTTTCCTAATTTGCCAATATGGCCTCATGAACTAAGAAACATTAAAAATATGAGTAAGTATAGAATAGCCAGTGCCATAGTATCCTCTAATCTGCCATAACTATGAGTCAATAACAATAAGCAGTTAAGGGTTGTTGTCAAAACCAAAAAAAAATGGAATTCCTATAGGCCTTTTATGTAGACCAATTGGTCCATAATATTTGCTGTCAGCTTTTCTCTCGTTAGTGATCAGAGGTTACATATTTAGTCCATCATTCTAAAGTTTTGGAAAAATAATGAACAATGAAAAACAAAGAATTGCATGTTATGGGTGTTGATGTTAGTGCAATTATGTTTATGTCTTATGCACGTGTGCCTCATGGAATATTGATCTCTGTGGTCAGAAGTTTATATCAGAAAATTGCAAGGTTTCTGTCACTGTGAATGAGGACAAGTGGGCTAGAATAGATGGCTTTTGTACAAGCATGTATTGTTTTTGTTTGTTCCTGGGATTCTAAGTTTAGTGTGTCCAACTCCAACACGGGATTTGCATGCGACATTTTCATGGGGATTGACATCTTAGATTCCTTGTGCTGCTTTATTGTAGGCCTAACTCTTGGTTTTGGAACTCAGATATGGAAAGGTATTCAAATCCCACCTTCTTGGGAGCCCCACAATTGTATCAACTGATCCAGAAGTGAGCAAGGTGGTTTTGCAAAATGATGGTAGAATATTTGTTCCTTCTTATCCAAAGTCACTTAATGAACTCATGGGGAAGCCTTTGATTGCCAAAAAGGTTGCATGGTCTCATAGGTAGTTTTCTCAAATCTCTAGAGTTAAAAGAACAGATAACCGTGGACATTGAGAAGTATGTGCTAGATTCTGTGAAAAATTGGAAGGATGGTCAAATAGTTTACATCTAAGATGAAACAAAAAAGCTAAGCAATCAATACGCATACACAGATACATGTGTATGTGGGTGGTATATTTTCATAGTATCATAATTATTACGGTAATATTTTTTGTTTTAACACCATACATTGTTTATTGAATAGATAGCTTTTCAGGTGCTATTGAAGGCCCTGATGAGTCTTAACCCCAGTGACAAGTTAGAATGCTTAAAATGAGAATTCAGAAAGTTTATTTCGGGTTTAGTCTCAATTCCTGTCAAATTCCCTGGAACAAGGCTTTACAAGTCCTTGCAGGTAGGATTTTATATCTTCAAAATCAATTCCACGTTGATCACTAGCAATTACACCAATCTAAGATATGGGCATTGGGAGATTTTAATAATACCAATTATGATTATGAAAGCATGTTTTAGGAAAAAGCAAACATGGTGAAGATGGTGCATAGAATCATAAAAGACAGAGGAACAAATTATGATAGCAAAAAAACTCAAGAGAAGGATGTCCTGGATGTATTATTACATGAAACAAACAGTATAACGGGGAAGTTCACTATAGACCTCATCTCAGATAACATGATAGATTTAAGGATTCTAGGAGAAGACTTTGTGCCAATGCTTATGACACTAGCTGCTCAATACCTTACTGGTTGCCCACTTGCACTACAACAATTACAGGTACCAATGAATTCCCCTCTCCTTTGAGAAGAACTTATTAACTGCAATATAGTTAGTTCTGACACTAAAGCATTTATGTATTCAATGATCTCAGGAAGAAAACATGAAGCTCAAGAAGTCTAAGGAAGAGAAGAAAGAGCTAGTAACTTGGAGTGATTACATGTCATTACCATTTACTCAGGATGTGAGTATGATTTGATTAACATTATCTAATATTTATGTAATTTGGTTAAGATACAATTTTCCTTAGAGGCTTAAGTTTCCTACACATTGATCAGATGATAACAGAGACCTTGCGTTTGGGGAACATGGTTTCATTATGTTAAGTCCTTGTTGTTAAAAGATGTGAAGAGAGAAATAATGAAGAGGAATCACAATTCACACATTATAAGTTATGGGTCAGTCATTTTATTATGCAAGAGATAGTCACAAAATGGTTGAAGTGGCTATAACCATCTATTAGTTAATACATAACTAATAATGACTTAATATTAAACTATAAGCCTTATATTCCTACACCCCCTCTTAAGGTTTACACTACAAAAAGTGAGCAAAAACATAGTGATAGAAGATTAAAACTAAATAGATTCCATTAGTTAATACATAACTAATAGTGACTTAATAATAAGCTATAAGCCTTATATTCCTACACCCCCTCTTAAGGTTTACACTACAGAAAGTGAGCAAAAACATAGTGATAGAAGATTAAAACTAAATAGAGTCCATTAGTTAATACATAACTAATAGTGACTCAATTATAAAAGGTAAGCCTTATATTCTAATACATGAAATTGAGAAACTCCTTGGAATAAACCAAAAACTGTTTGTTGAGGATATGAGAATGCTAATAGATGAGTACTCCAAAAAGGCCAAGTTGTTAGCAATTGTCTAATCAATCTTGGGTGTAGAGCTGCAAAGGAAAGGCCTTACTAATGGGGCACATTCTTGCACCTCTTGTTTGGGAATTTTGTGCCCACAACATGAATGTGGAAGCAGTGATTAGAGTAAATTGAATAACAGGACGGTATCTATCATTATCTCTATCATTGTTCTACAGCAATTACCAGTGGCAACATTTTAGTCTGTAAGTCTCCAAATGATCTTGGCCTCTCGAATTCCAATGCTTTATTTGTTGGTTAAATATCAGTCTTAATCTCATATATTTTTGGGTAATCTCAATGTTATCATTCTCAACTCGCAGTTTGCTATAATATTGCAAGGAATTTATATGAGAATAGGGGTATTATTGCAAATGTGAAACTATATGTAATGAGCTGAGTTAAGCACATTTTTTTCCTTGTCCGAAGGCTTCTTGATTTTGTGGTGATCAATTCACATCTGTGATCATATATAGTTTACTGGGTTTGTATCCCTTATTAATATAAATTTACCTTTAACTGAAAAACACAATATACATAACAAAGGAGAAACTGCAAATCAGGATTGTATGATACAGCTAGACTCCTTTGTACAAATGACATGCTCTTTCATTTCAATAAACAAGAAATGAATTTTAATTGGTGAAATAGAAATGATCATCAGATGTATCTGCGGCACGTGAAAAAACCATTACCATCACCTATTTTAAAATAACTTTTTTATAGAAGGAAGATATGTTACATACCCTAATAAAGAGAGGCCATACCTATTGAAATCTTGTGTACACAAGGCTAAGTAGAGAGGCTTCACATATATACAACCCACTCTGTAAAATACAGAATACGCAGATTTTCTACACGTTGCCTTTTAAACACACAAACCATACACCGGCAAGAGTATAGTTTGATGAGCACACAGAACATACTTTGACACAGCTCTAGACATAAATTCCAGTAAGTTCCCTTTTAACACTGAGCCTTGTACCTACAAAGAATGAAATCATTTTAAGCATATCTGTGTCCTCCCAGATAAATATTAAAATACCACAATGCCTTTTCTTGACAATAAAATAACAAACTAGCATACCAGCAAATCATGAGGAATTTCATGGTAAAAGTAGAAAAGTTCGCGTTTACTTTCATGAAGAGCAGATAGCATTTTTGATGATTTGCCCGAAGTTAATAATGAGGAGTATGCACAAGATGATACGAATTATTTTCTATGGATCACCAAAAAGGACACCACCTGAAAATTACACAAAAATTCATTAGCCAATTTTAATTATAGAAAGTCTAGAATTGTCAATTTTCTTCCACGGCACAAAACATCATGATTTTCCATAGAGATTATTGCTGCCAAAGAATGTTTGACTAACATATTCTTTTGATTTGGGTTGTACCACTTGGTTGTTTCTTCCTCCCGTCCTTTCCATAGGGCTCCAAGAAGCATGAGAGGAAATGGAGGAATCAATTAATTATGAGCCTGTATATACAATTCACTACCTTTTGCATTGCACTAACTTAATCTCTTTGAAATTTGATACGCTACTTTGTGACTTAATACGATAATAATATGGTTTGTCAGTTTTCCTCAAGAGCTCTGAGCAACCATTGCAAAAGAAAATAAATAAATCATGAATTGAGAAACAAATAATTTTACTCATTAATTACAAAAAGCAGTACATAAATCCAACATTCAAACTCTCCACCTTCTCACAGATATACAATGCCTATTTATGGCTTACCTAATGATACAGGCGCCCACTTACAGAAAGCCAAAACAAGGGAGATAATAGCTTTCAAAACCATTATGCACACTCTTAATAAGCCAAATAAATTTACAAGGATAAGAGTTTTGGCAGGATAATGTCAAGCACATGCAAACTGCCCAATATAACACAGCAAGTAAATTGCATTTCATGTAAATCACATTGTGTAAATGCGGTTAGGAAGGCCCAAGAGAACCAATTAGTACAATCATATATTTAGGGGTGGAGACTACTATGGGGAGAGTCTAATGCTTCCTCCCTGCTTAGACGAATTGTCCCCGATTTCTGTGTTCTAAATGGGGAAAATTCTCAAGTTGTACAGTGGTTTGCTTTGTCAAGTATTGCAAGCCTGAACATCAAGCAAAATACCCTTGGCCAACAATGATTGAGAACCTAGAATTGTAGCATTAGGGTGACTGATGTGAACCACCACCTCCATGTAAAATAGCTCCTACATCTTGAGTTGGCTCAGGTAGGCAACATTATGAACTGCAAACTGAGCTGGAAGATCTAAGCAAAAAGCATTGGGCACCACTACTTGGAGCATAGTCCAAGGCCTATATCTGCTGGTGATAGATTCCAAGAAAATGGAATGAGATGCGATTAACGGCCAAATGTATAGCCATTACTGTCTAGATGAAAAGATGTGTAGTGCAATTGACTATCAAGTAGTTTCCATTGACCACCAAAAGTGACAAGACACAAAAATAGCTACAAAAAATGACCAGCCCAAAATTGCTTCATATATACTTCAAGAGCAAGGTTCCAAACTTTAGAGCAAAGATTATCTTTTTGAATGGCATAGGGAATCAGGATTACCATTTTGAAAAGCCAAGATAAAACAACAAAAAAGCGTTGTGTTGGTGCCATGTATCAGGCAGACCACTAATGAAGTCCATGGAAATAGATTTCCATGGCCATAGATGAGTAGATAACTACTGATACAATCCAAGCTTCCAATTGGAAAGCTTAGTTTTCCTGCAACAAAAGCACTAGAAAATGAAATTCTCAACCTGCTTCTGCATAGACGGCTGATGCAAGTAGTGCTGAAGATGTTCCAAAGTCTTCTGTACGCATAAATGTCTGCCATTAGACGATGAATGAGTGTCTGTTGGCAAAAGTTGGCAAGAATTATCAACCCAAACACAAATTGGGTCAGCGTATATGACAACCGATGTAAATGGATTCCCATGTCTATGCAGGAACTGCCAATGGTTGATACCATCAAAGCTTTTGATTGGAAGGCTTAGAACGATATGAAAGAGAGCATCAATCAAATATTTACAGCCGAGAGCTGTTATTCGTCAACAAAGCATTAATATAGCTCATAGCTTGTCCTATTGGATGAGTAGTCTCTCGCTTGTCAAGAGCCTATAAAGATCCCCCCCCCCCCCCCCCCCCCCTCCATAGAAAGAGGGATAACCTTGTCATCTTTCGTCGGACAAACCCCCTCACCCCTTCCCACCTAACATCAGAAGAGGGATAACATTGTACTCCTCAACTTAAAGGTCCTCCCCCTCAACCTGCTCACACTTTCCAAGTGCTCTCCCATCAGTCAAGTTCTTGACTTGAATGAGCATCCGTTAGCATTAGTTGGCAAGAATTATCAAACCAAACACGAATTAGGTCAGCCTATATGACAACCCCTGTAAATGGATTCCCATGTCTATGACGAATTAGGTCAGCCTATATGACAACCCCTGTAAATGGATTCCCATGTCTATGAAGGAACTGCCAATGGTTGATACAATCAAAGCTTTTAATTGGAAGGCTTAGAACGATATGAAAGAGAGCATCAATCAAATATTTACAGTCGAGAGCCATTATTCGTCAACAGAGCAATTCCTATAGCTCATAGCTTGTCCTATTGGATGACTGGTCTCTCGTTTGTCGAGAGCCTTTAAACGTTCCTCCCCCTCCTCCATAGAAAGAGGGATAACCTTTTTGCCTTTCGTCAGACAAACCCCCTCACCCCTTCCAAACTAACATCAGAAGAGGGATAACATTGTACTCCTCGGAAGAGCCTATCTCTCACGCACGTTCGCACAATAAACAAAAAGTATTTTCCGCTACGTCGCCGTTAGTTTTGATGGAAAAAGTAACAACACATTACGTTGTTACCTATTCTGTCAAATTACCATTTGTGATTCTTTTAAAAGAACAGGCGCCATATTGGTTCAAACGTGAGCGCACAACAAGATGGTGGGGCCCGAGAATTGGGGCCCGAGAATTGGGGCGCAGAGGTAGTAGGTTTGAGGCCAGATGCAAAGATTGACCAGAATAGTCAATCTTTTGTGCAGGTTCGCGTTGACTGCAAACTTGCATGAGGGATAGGGTCAGCGGAGATCTACAACCACCATAGACACCAACTAGAACAAAATTATGAATATGATTATACCATGTTATGATACCAATGATATTTTGGATCAGATTGCACTCCAAATAGTTTAGAACAAAACTATCTTCCTAATTTATATTTGATTATAAAAAAACACAAATACACACACACACACATATATATAATTAATATTTACATCGCTTATAATATAGGAGAATCTCGACAATTCAAATCTTTACAAATGTGAGTCTTATCGACAACTCGTAATATCCTATAAACGTATAAATCTATTTATGTGGGTTTGTGTTTTTTATTAAGGGTAAAGGCTTTTCGACTGGGATCCTACCTAGAAACAAAGAGTCGTAAAAGCCTAGATAAAAAATTGATACACCCAAAAACAAAACAAAAAAGACAGCTGCCCAGCATCCAAGATACAATTAGGAATGGGAAAAAGTTTTCTTGAGAAAAGATTTATTTTTTTGTCTATTGTTTTCCACCCATTCGCAACCTCCTCAACTAGAAGAAAGACTTTAATACCTTATATCAGAAAATAGGAATATTTTTCCACAAGGCTATGAGGAGGAATGTGTAATGCCTCATGAATATGTGTGTGTCTATATATATATATATATATATATATATATATATATATATATATATATATATATATATATACATACATATATATATATATACATAGGTATATATGTATATATATATATATATATACACATATATATATATATACATATGTATATATATATACATATGTATATATATATATACACACACACACACACACACACACATATATATATATATACACACACACACACACACACACACACACACACACACACACATATATATATATATATATATATATATATATATATAGTTTTTTAGAAAAAGCTAAATTTAAATTATTTGATAATTCTCTCCCCCCGTATATCTAGCCTAGGTTATGGATGCGTAGAAGAAGGAGATGTTAGGAGGCACAAATTTTGAGGGGATTTTTATCTCACCTGAAGTAATTTATTACCAAATATTGGCTAAGTTTTACGTGTAAGGAGGAGGATTTTGGGAGGCACCTTGTTAGAAGGAACTAAATTTTTTTAATGTGAAAGACTGCGTACCTTTGAGGAACTTGTTGATTTCTTCCTACCCCCTCATCCTCCCTAGCAGTGACATGTCTTAGCACATGCCTCCACCCACCTAAATTTAATGTTGTTGGGCGTCGAATGGTGTTCTCGTTCTGCTAAAATAAAATAAAATTTTGATTTGAGATGACAAGGCGGGGAATGGATTTTGGTGGCCTCCTGTCTCCTTCTTCCTTGTTTTTTTTGTTGAAATCCTGTTTGGCACTGATGCGGTGGGCCTGGGTGACTCAATCTACTGGACACGTGAGAGGGAGATATATGCAGATAAGGGAAAAGGGAAGAGACTGTAAATCATACTCCTAGTTGTGCTTTTTGTTTGCAATCCTTCTTGGGCGCCTTCAACTGCAACAATGGGTAGAAATATTTTCTCCTGATGCTCGATGGATGTCCATACCTATTCCTAAGCTGTTATTTTGTCTTGAATATGTACATGCGGACATAGGTGAAAGGAGGAGTTTGGACTCCAGTATGTTGTTGTGGTGAGTCCAAGATGTGTTGCAGATCTTGTTTTGTGCCTACCCTACCACTATGGAATTTGTTGAGATGACATCTCCTTGAGGTGTTTTGTCATGAAGTTTACCTGCCTCATGTGTTATCTCCCTTATTTTGCATACTTTCCTTCCAAAGCGTTGCAATTGAAGATTTTATCTAGGTCTCTTCTCCGTTATGCTTGGGTTGAGGTCCATTCCTAGTGTAGGGCTGCTATCTTGGCTCTGGCCACATGCATGTTTGTGAAGGTGGGCTGAGCAGGTTGAACACATTTTGGTCACATATGGTGGAATCGGGGTCATAAAATCAAACCCATTTTGTGCACAGATTGCAATCATTGTAGTTCTTGAGACCATGTGTTCCTTTTTTCTCATTAGATGTCCATACCCTGCTCCATTCGTCCCATTTCAGACACAAGTTTTGAGGATGTTGGCAAGGCTTGGCTTGTCCCCTCCCCTACCTCAAGTGTTTTGAAGTTCATGGTTTTTTTCATCAAACCCCATTGGTGTATATACTACAGTCATGGAATTCCTTGAGATCACATTCCTTTCCATTTGTTGAATCTCGCAGTTTTGGGAACTCCCTGCCTGTGCCAGCATGGGATTGAGTGGATTTTTGATGTCTAGCATGTTGTGGATGGAGATCTAGCTAGAGGTTTACTGTTGCAGGACTTTGGGATGTTTGTGTGCTTGTCGAAGTTGGAGGAACAGGCAAGATATTCTTACCTTTGTTACAATTGCTAAAATTTAAAAATGTCATGAAATAGAACTTTCTTTCCCCGAATTTGGGTTGTCTTTTCTACTTTTTTTGTGGGTTTGTATGCCTTGAGGAAATTCTCTACCTTCCTCTTATATCTTCTTATTTTGACTTAAATATTTGTCAGTGTTAAAGTGGCTAGCATAGATTTACTTTCCTCCTACGTTGGTTGTGGTGTGTTCATACTCGAATTATCAACCTTCTACCTTTATAAGCTGCATTTTTGGGTATGAGTATCAAGTTTTTCATGTTGTTTATAGTGGGTGTTTTCTGTTGTGAAGGAAATCCTATTGTATTTACAAACCTCTTGCTTTCTTACAAGCTTGTCATTTTGGATTACATTTCTTCTTGGATAATCAGGTTGCTCCTATTCGTTTTGCAAACTTTTAGATTGGGTTATTCAAGTAGTCACCTTATCGGATAATGTCCCTTCCGGTTGATTATCATTTTATGGAAACTTAATTACCCTTTTGGATTTTGTCAACAATCTCATAATGCCAGATGTTCTTTGGTGTTTCCCAACCTTGGAGTGGTGTGGTTGTCAAGGTCTGTTAGACCTCCATGTCCTCTTTTCTCGAACCAGTTAGATGTGCCCTTTGAACTATCCTGTAGGTTTGTAAAACTTTATGTGTGGATAACTTCTATGGTCAAATTTATGCTTGGAGGGTGTATCTTGGCTAAGGTGTTCGAATTACTAGTTCTCTTGCACCTTGAGTATTCCTACATAATTGTGTTTGATGCTAGGCGTATACCTTTTCCTGTTGATTTTCAATATAGTTCTAAAACGTTTAAGGCTTTTCCCTGAGGGGCACTTTGACCATTCCTTATGAAGCTTAAACCGTAACAAAGGTTTTCATCACCAAGATTTGTAGTTTAATGCGTGTGTTATGTATAGTACTCCATTATTGTTAGAACTACCTTGGCATAGTTCTACTCATGATGACTCTTAGTGGCATAGTTATATTTGTGCATCTCGCTGAATTTAATTGACTTTTGGATGATGTATGTATCTTGTTCACTTGTGATAAAACGGTTAAGAGCGTTAGGGATTTTCGGGGGTATTTATTTATAGATGCATTGTTGATTTATATTTGAAGTTAATGTTAATTTAGTGGCTTTTGGGGATACTTATAATTTCAATCTTCCCTTATGAATGGTTTGAATATGTTAACGAGGGGTAATTTGAAAGGGTTTGTGATGGAAAGTGGCGATCCACATTGTTTTAAAACAAAACTATAGGCTTATAGAGAAAGTTTGGAAATCCCTAGTGTGGTAAAAATTGGATTGATGTTTAAAATGTTAACTTATATGATGGAGATCTCTTTTACTGTCACTTGTTATTACTAGCCTATAAGGACAATGGATTTTTCTTGAATGATTGTGAAATTCCTTGAAGTCAATGGCCAAAACTAGTATTATTTATCTTCCCTTTTTTCACAAATGTTGAGGGGTGGTCATGTTTTAAGTTTCCATCTTATAACCTATATGATCACATGATTAAAATTTTAATACACTTGACCTTTTGTGTTAACCTTTGGATCTCGTGTTTCCTCCTAGATTAATTGTTCAAGTTTTTTTGGTCATTTTAGAATGCTAGCGTAGCTTGTTCCCTTGGTACTCTTTGTTTTATGAATTTAGAATGTTGGTTCAAATAACAGTGCTCAATTTTATGACCTCGTTGTTTATTCGATGGAAACCTCGTACACAGGACTGTTGTTTCTAACTTAATCAGGCCAATGGTTCCTTCTCGAATGATTGTTAAATTTTTGTTGCTTTGAGATAATGTTATTAACTGAAGCATAAGGTTTTCTTCCTAGATTGACATGGTGGACATTTAATTTATCTTAAGGGGTTGTTAGGCTTTAGAGATTCAATCCAATTATGGGAATAGAATGTTTCCTTTCTTGATACTGTTAGATAGTATCTTATTATTACTTGTGTAGTCTTATCTTGCTCGGTTCTCGCAAAATGAATCAGGTTAATAATTGTTGCAGATGGCTTATGCGAGTAGATGAGGGAAATACTTGTAGAATATTGCAACAAGCATGGTTGTGAATTTCTTTTGTACGAATAATTTTATCTTGTAAAACTCCAGTATGGGTTAAGTTGGAAATTTAGAAGAAAACCAGTGCATTAATATCATGTGTTGTGGAGTAATGTTGGCGTAACTATTGAAAAATTTTCTTTCTTGTTATCATGGGAAATATAAAATTTGGTTTCTGCTTGGTCATGAGTGATTATAATGTATTACATAAATTTGAAGAATATTATAGTTGGGTGTGACCAATGTTTTTTACTGTATTTTTATTTAGTTATGGTTCCATAGAGTGGGCTTGTCCCTTTGGCTATGCATCATGTTGGAAAGAATTGATGTAACCATGTATACTTTCACAAATGAGTAATAGAAACTTTTCTCATGAGATAAAATGTTTAGTTGTAAACCCTTCTAAGACATATTAACAATGTGATTCTAAGTATAATAAATGGTTGGATGATCCTTATAAAAGTTAAGATAAAATATATACATAGATGTAAGCTCCTTGACAACTTTGGGTCCTTAGGTGATCAAAGAGGAAACTAACTTATGTAATTAAAATATATTTACCTTGTTTTCCCCAAGATAAACAATTAACGTTATCTTTTTATGGTGAAGTCTTAAATTATCTTATACTGTAATCATTGTCTAGTTTTTGGAAGATAAGAAGGTTTTATAAGTAGGAGGAAATTTATTAAGAAAATCTTCAATCTCTCTTAATCACTCGAAATGTAAATTGTTTTCCTCTGTTAGTCTTAATCAAGCAAGTCTAAATGAAACTTATACCCAATCTTGTTAAATTCGTAGCCTAAAAAAAGGGTGGCGGGTTAATAAGCAGTGAGACCCTGAAGCTAAATTCTTTTTGACCTGCTCCGTTAACCCTTGCCTTGATTCATGGTGATCTTTCTTAAGTAACGTCAAATTTTTTATCCTTAAACAAGAAGATTTTGTTCTGAACCTAAAATGGTATTCTCCCCAATCAGGGCTTTTGTTTGCCACCTGTGTAATAGAGGTGCAGAACAAGTTTAAGTGGCTCGAGTAAGATTAACTAACCTTGAGAGAAATGGAAAATTTTCCTAAATCAATGAATTAAGAAAGTTATTGACATATTATAGAATGATTCTCCTTCAGAAAAATTGGTCTAAAGCTAAGTAGTCAATAGTATAGAAGAAAGAATTTCACCTTGGTAAAAGAATGGTGCGAATCAAAACATGAATCTTCTAGATCGTAAAGTCAAGTTTGAAAGAATTTTTTTTTTAAATACATAACCTTAAAATATGTTACACCATGGGATGTCCTTAGCTGTAATATGTGTAATGTGTTTTTACGTTGTGCCTTTTCAAAGAGAAAATTGGATTGTTCATGTTAGGTGTTACATGTTTCCTTGTTTGCCTATGGGGTCAACATTGCGTCAAGATTTTTGAGAGTTAGTCATAGCCCCTTCTGGTCACCTATGTTGATGTGTAAACTCCATGCGAGTCAAAAAAAATTATCCTCTACTTTGTTATGTTGTCTTGTGTGTTTGTTTTAGTGGATGTTACAGAATGTTTTCCATCTTAGTTGCTTTACAAGCTATTGGGTCAACACCATTGCATTTTTGAGTTACTTCATTAACATTATCATTGTTTTCAATAGTTGGAACTTCTGAAAGAGGGGTTTCAGGGACCTTATCGGCCACCCCATCCATGTCATCATTTGAAACCAAGTCATTCTTAGCATCAAATTCCAAATGCTCAGGGAGGGCATTTTTCCACCAATGTTTCCTCTTATTGTTACGCTTTGTCATCCAGCATTCAGCAACAATGTGACCTAAGGTGAAGAACCTTCTGTATCTAAAGGGTAATCCTTTGTAGTCTAAAGGTTGAGTCTAGGATATGTTCTACACTATGAAATCAATTTTTATAGGAAGGTTTTTTGATGTATTGAGTCTCATAAGAATTCTGAAAAATGTTGTGTGAGTAAAATTCGTAGTTTGAGAATCAATATAAATTATATTACCCAACGCATTACAAATGGAGATCACAAAATCACATTCCCAAATTTTAAAGGAAGATGGGGTAGCCAAATCCAACCAGGTTTAGAACAAAAAGATTCCTTGATTAGATTAAAAGAGGAAAACTAGAATTTAATAATAGGATATATGTGAGATTGTTATTACTAACTAATAAATCCATAACATATTTATTTTTACATAAATATTATATTATGTCATCCCATAGCATGAGAAATAATAGGTTTATTCATAACATTGAGGACTCCAATATCAGCTTTAAATAAAATAGGGGAAACATCTTAAGCACACTACATACCGGTATTTAGGTTGATATCTCTTTATGGAAAAAGGGGGTTTATGGAGAATACACTTTCAAATAAACTCCCATAAATTTAATATATATAGCTCATGTGCCTTAAAAATAGTGATCATATGCACTTTCACTCGAAACCCTTTCATCCATCACGTTATATTAACCAAAAATCCTTTGAAAAAATACACAAATCATAATTTTTAGTGTGTTTTTTTGACACAATCAGAAGTTATTTTGATCTTTAAACTTATAAATCTAATTTATTAATATTTTCATAAAATAATGTTAAAAATAGTTGATTTTCCTAAAATATACATCTATATATCTAATCCCACATTGTTGAGGCCCATATGTTATTGAATCGTGCATTATCTTAATGAGAAATGAGGAAAATAACATCATCAGTGCTATTCCAATCATCAAAATCATTAGTTTCACATTCATGAACATTACCAATACAACATTCATAAGAAAAATATTTGTTTTTATGCAAAGGAAGGGTATGAAGCTGATTTATCTTAGCAATTATTCTAATTTCGAGGGATTTTTTTTTAAGAAGAAGAAGAATAACCTACATTAGGAGGGAGAATAATGTCAACGAAAATATGGGAAGGATGTTGTTAACTAAAAGGAATATCCCATAATTTATGTCAATATAAGTACGGATCATATTGTCCATTAAAGATTTGAGTCATCATAGAAAACAATGATATGGGGTTTGGATAGTGTCTTTCTTGAATTCATAGACGAGGAATGAACTTTGTTAAAAGGGTTATATCCTTTATGACTTTGTAAAAAAGATTTATAAGATAATTCATAGAAATATGAAGTATGAATAATCATAGAAAAAACAGGATGTAACTAATAAGAAATAAGGACATTATCATTTTCCAAACAAAAGTCTTAGTTAACATATTGAATCAAAAATGTAAAGGAATTACTTTTATAAATCTAATTATCAACAACAATATAACATAAAATAACATAATATTGTGGATAAATGATCTCAATATGAAAGTAAAATAGATTAGCCACTTTGAGAGGGAAACCTCCAAACCATATAATAAGACTCAAATGATCAATATGATGATCAACTACCACCAACTACCCTTTATATATATATTGTTCCTATGTTATGGCCATCACCAACGCCGACCCACTAATGATAATATAACATATATGAAAGAGATACATCATGATAAGAATTTATGATAGCCACATGTCAGTTATATACGTCCAATGTAAGAAATATGATTAAGGGTGTAGCATGCCCCTCCCCTTAAAAGCAACATTGTCCCCAATGTTGAGAAGCTCTAGATGTTGCTGTAGGAAATTTATATACTCCCAAGTTCTGTCTTCATTGCCTAGACTTTTCCACTTGATTAAATACTCCATGATGACCCTTGTCCTCAATCACTTAGTGCATGTCTGAAGTATGCATTCTAGTTCCACGATGATTCTTATGTCCTTGTCAAGTTGTGGTAATAAGGTTTGGATTGATAATGATTGTCCAATTACCTTCTTCATGCAAGATACATAGAAGAATGGATGTGTTCAAGTGGCCAGAGGATGTTGCAATTTGTATGCTACACTTCCAATCTTCTGTTACACTTGATAAGGGACATAATACTTTGGGGAAAGTCTGTTGTCATTTTTATTTTGTTTCAAGGACATTTACTTACATGGATGTAAACACAAAAAAATCCAATCACCTACTTAAAAATTTCTTTCACTATGAAGTTGGTCTACTTGTTGCTTCATACAGGTCTGTGTCATGGCCAAGTTCTCCCTGAGACTTGAAAGTACATTTTGTTGTTGTTTATATGTTCTTCAATTTCTTTCTAATGCCCACAAATTTCCCACACAAAACCAAAGACAACCCAAAGATTAGTTTGGAAAAAATTACGGAATATTTTTTGTTAAAACCATTTGTAACGGAGTAACCTCCAACTAGAATTAAATATTTTCTTAGTTAATAATTTATTCAATTTAAGTAACAATTAACTAATATTATTTAATTCCACATTTCGGGCTTAAAATCCCCTTATTACAATCTTTATTTAATTTAGTAATATAGTTCTAATGTCATTTATTAATTTATTATTCTAGGGCTAAGTCTAAACTTTCCCTCAGATAAAATTATGATCAAATAAATTAGGTCTCTATAATACACATTGTTTATTTATCTTGGTATACAATTTAATTTAAAAGAATTAAAAATTCAAGGTCTTAAAGAAAATCACTAAACTAACACCCGAAGGTTACATTTTAATAATTCTCTCTAACACCCCCTTCAGAGGCCCCATTCACAAATTATACATACATTTCCATTAAAACATATTCCCACCTAATTCTCACCTAGCTTTTTTAAGGATGAATCACAACCCTTAGATGGATTTAATATGGGCCCAAGGATCTTAGGGATTTCAAATTAACCCTAATCATCTTTATGTAGCATTCTTATTCATTCCTTTACTTATTTTCTCATTTTTGTTTTGTAGGTTTTGGGAGGAGAAGAAGGAGGAACCATGAGAACAAGAAGAGCAACCATGAAAAAAAATTCTTGGTTTTGGTTATAAAGATTTTACTATTGTAGATTTCTCATTTGTTTAATGTAGAGATTCTACAATGGATTTGTTTTGTTATTTAATGAAAACATTTTCTTGCTTTGAGTTCAACAATTTGGGAAAAAAACCCATTTCCTTTAATATAAGAATTTCAAACATTTTGGTGCCATAAAAAAAGATTGGAGCAATTAAGCACCTAATTTAAATTCATTTCTAGTTGCTGGAAGTTACCTTTAATGTTTTTAGGCTTATATTTCATTTAATTTTAAATCTGAGTTTTTTTCATAGACATATTTTATTTTTCTGTCAAAAGTGACGAAACCACCACCCTACGTAAGCCAACGGTCATGTGACCACTACCCTTCCTAGGGGTGGTTCATTGACCGCCGTTCTGCACAAGGTGGTAGTTCTTTTCTCCAAAAATAGAACCTTCAAATAATGCATTTTTAAAACATTTTTCAACTTAAGTTGGTTTTTAAAGCAATAATAAGTTGAACTAATGTGTGTTTCATTCATTGAATTCTAGATTGATAACATATCTAGTTTCATACTCAAATTACATAACATCAACTCATTCTCTATTCTTTCCTTCAATATAACAAGAATTTAAACAAAAACTTCCATATTTCCCAATATACTTTCTTTTCAATAAGGAATAAGAAACTATTTCCTTTATTCAACATAATAAGTAAATGACAACCATTTTCAATACAATTGTATTTTTACATGACTACCAATCTTCTTAGAATGATTTTGTCACACTTTGAAGGAAAAGATTGAAGATATATGCAAGCTTGGATGGAGAAAACTTCGTTTGCATTTCCATGCCATTTCAAAGTTCTTATTTCATATTACTAATACATGTCTTTCATTTTACAAGAAAAAAATATATTTAAAATACAAGTTTTCATTCCATACATTTTTAGTAAAGTTTACAAAATGAAGTAATATTCATAGTAGCAAATACAAATTATCTTCCTTACTTTCCAACAAACATACATTTTAATATCTCAATACAAATCAACTATTTCTCAACATATTTACAAAATATTGAAATTCATAAAATGCAAGTTACAAGCCCTCCATTAAAATGGAGACAACATGGTAAAATTTTTATAAAGGAACTTGCTTCTTTTCTCGAAGTACTACTAACACCATTCTTCACTTGAACTCCACCTTCTTCCCAAATTTCAAACACAACAGCCAAAATAGGGGAGTAGGAAACACTCTCCACCCAACCCTTAATCCAACGATGAAGAGAATATTTCTTCCTCATTGGCCCCAGAGCCCTGATAATGAAGAAATGAGGGGAATAAGACAACCATTTTCAACTTAACAAGGCTTCCACAATTACATACAATCAAGAAATTTGTACAATAAACACAAAACCGAGATAATAACAAAACAAGCAAATTCTCAAGCACAAAGGCTCCATACTAAAGCCAAGAAAGAGAAAGGAACATGGCGAATCTACTTATGAATCCCAAGGGTTTGGGTTCCCACCTTAAAACCTCCAAGAACTCAATCAAAACCCACAAAAATCTTATGCCTCCCTCCAAGAAAAACAACTCTTATGCCTCCCTCCAAGAAAACAACTCTTATGCCTCCCTCACTCTTATGCCTCCCACAACAAGACAACAAGATAAGAACAAGTTTTACTTATCACATGGTGGGAAACCCCAACCCAAGTCCCTCCTAAAATTCCCAATAAAAACTCTTATGCATCCTTCCAAAATATCCTCATATCCATTTTCTCGTACACAACCTGAGGGCCATTCTAGTTCCCAAAATCACACATGAAACAACCATTCATTCACAAACATATGCATAAAAAAATAGAAAAATAAAATGAGGTTAAGACCCTACCTTTCCATTGCAATATTTTTTAATCCACAAGAAAATTCCAACCTTTCCAAGTCCAATCAATCACAAACTATCTCCAACTCCAATAAGCCCTCCAAAGAAAGCACCTCTAAATGCAAGAGACCAAAAATAAAATCAGTAATCCTCAAACGATTTAGAATAAATAAAATAGAGAGGAGAGAGAGGTGATGTGTATCAATTTAGGATGCAACATCGCAAGGTCAAACCCAATATCCTAAGAACAATAAATTGGTGGTTGAGGGAATGACTACCCTCTTACACTCTCAAACCCAAACCCATACCCCTAAAGGAAACAATTACAAACTCTTGTAATACAAGTGAAATTAACTTCTCTTTTTCTCCATTAAAACACACAAAAAGGCCTAAAATAATTCCCTCACATCATAGGCATAGTGGGTGGGTGACTTTAAGAGGTGTGGGACAAGCTTAACTTGTCCCAAAAGCTTCCAAAATTGTCTTGAAAGTAAAAATCCGAAATTTACATGTAAGTTTGAGTGCACAACACTCAAAATTAATTAAATTCTTTCAAATCAAACACAAACCAAGACTTATTGCTCACATTAATTACCCCCTTTTATCACATCCTAAATTACACTAATTAATCAAGTGTAATTAACTTAAATGGAGTATGTAACAACAATAATAAAAGTGACTCACAATACTAACAAAAATACAATTACTCACAAATAAATAAAACCAAAAAGGGAAAATCACAATTTACCCATGCTCACATTTGAGGCCACCCCCCAATAGGGACCTCCTTAAAATCTAACAATAATAACATCATACATTTACACTAGTTTCCAACATGACCTGTTTTTGATACCCCAAATTCCTTCATTGTTGGTCTCCTATCCCCTTTTGTTTGTTGTGTTGTAAATGCCTGCAAAAAAAAAACAATACCTTCCTGGCCTCATGGCCATATTAACAACATCAAGATAATAAAATGCACACATATACATATCAATTCACGTCATCAATATCATAACTAAACCATCGTTAAAATTATGTTATTCACCAATTGCTCACAATTCTAAATATTTCAATTTTATCAATTTATCAATTAACAATAAGATCAAAAAACCAATTAAATCATCTAGAAACATCTATATATCAAATCCAATGTGTCAGTACAGTGGTAGCTCAATGTCATCAAATGTTAATATGTCAATCTATGCATATAATCCATCCTATAAATCACACCATGTCATAAATCTAAAACATCCATACTATCTATTAAATAAGCAAATCAAATATAGCAATGTCCATCTATCAATGTCTAAAGATCAATATGACAATAGTTTCTTTGTCTGCAATCCAAAATAAGCAAAATTGGAGTAGTATCAATGTCAAAGAGGAGTGGGCACTACATTCTTTAACCCTTGGTTAGAATCTCAAAGATGAGGTGATGGATGGTGGATGGTACCCATAAAATGCAAAGGGAAATGTTTTAGATGAGCTATAAAAGGATTTTTTATACCACCATTCTACCATTGTCAACCAGTGAACCCATCTCACTTTTTTATCTGAGGTAAAACAACAAAGATATCCCTCCAAGAAATTGTTTCCCACCTCTTTTTTCCCATCATACGAGGGATGATAAGATGAACTATGAGCTAGTTGTGTTCCCAAACATGAGAACAAATCAGTCCAAAAATTACTAGTAAAGATAGGGTCTCAATCACTTACTATAATATTTGGTGTCCCATGTATCTTCTGAACATTATCCATGAAGATTATTGCTACTATAATTACAACAAATGGATGTGATAGGGCACAAAAATGGGCATATTTGGTGAGTCTGTCCACCACCACCATGATTACATTTTTCCCTTATGATTTAGGCAATTTTTTGTTGAATTCCATGGACACCTCTTCCCACCTATGTCCAGGAATAGATATAGGTTGTAAGAGACATGGGGACTTAATTATTTCACCCTTGTTTTGCTGACAAACCATGTATTCTACCATAAAATTGTAGGCATCCCATTTTATCCTTTTGTAGAAGAAATTGTGCTTGATTCGATGATAATTCTTCAAGAAACCATAATTCCTCCCTACTGGAGAAGCATGGAGCTCAGATAGAACCCTATTTTTAAGGGTTGAACTCTTACATAAGTATAATCTATCTTTGTACCATGAAGCATCTCCCTTCCATAAAAATTTATCTAACATGCTTGGAAAAATTTGGAGATTATGAATGAGATTTTATGTACCTGGGTCATTTTTCCATTGAAACCTTTTATCCTCTATCCAATCTTCATGTTATATATATATATATATATATATAAAATATTCCCGGGATGATTCATCATTCCAAGATAGAGCATCAATAATTACATTTTGTTTCCCTTTCTTTTATACTATCTCATAATAATACCCCAACATTTTTTAGAACCATTTATGTTGTTCTTCAGATGATAAACATTGCTCTAAGAATTATTTCAAACTCTAATGATTTTTCTTTACTTTGAAATGTCTACCCATTAGATATGCTCTCCATTGTTTCACTACATGAAGTATAGAGAGCATTTCCTTCTCATAAAATAATTTTTGATATATTCTTACTTTTTAACTGGTGGCTCTCAAAGGCAATTTATCAACCTTTTTGCATTATTATTTCTCCCATTCCATAACCTGAAGCATCAGATTCAACAATGAATGTTTTGGAAAAATTTGTCGTGGATAGAATTGGAATGATGCACATAGCCTCCTTCAACTTCTCAAATTCTAGAGTATCTTTCTCATTCCAATGGAAAGAGTCCTTCAATAAATCCATGATTGGTGCTATTATGCTTCTATAATTATTTACAAATCTACTATAATAACCTTTAAGCCAAAAAAATCCTTGAATACTTTTTAGGGTTTTTGGAACCTTACATTCAAACATGGATTTTATCTTGTTAGGATCCACTTTAACACGTGCCGAAGAGAAAATATGACCCAAATATTCAACCTCCTTGACTCCAAAATAACACTTAGATGGTTTTGCATAAAGTTTGTTTTTCTCAAGAGTTTCCAACACCTTATTTATGTGATTCAGGTGTTCCTACCATGTTTTACTATAGATTAATATATCATTAAAGAACACTAAAACAAAACTTTTGCAAAAATGGTTTAAATATAGAATTCATCAAGCTTTGAAATATAGAGGGTGCATTGGTTATTTGAAAAGGCAATACCAAGAACTCATAATGGACTTCATGTGTCCTCGAGGCTGTTTTATAAAAATATTCATCCCTGATTCTAATCTAATGATATCTGGAATGAAAATCAAGTTTTGTAAAGTAAAAAAAACCATGTAACTCATCTACCAAATCATCAATTATAGGAATAGGAAACTAATCTTTGACTGTGTACTTATTGAGTTTCCTCTCATCTGGACACATGCATCGATTGTCATCTTTCTTCCATACAATCAATAAGGATAAGAGTAAGCACTCTAAATATGAAGAATAATTCATGCTTTGAACATCTCTTGTAATATCTTCTTAATAACACTCTTTTACATATAGGGGTACCTATAAGGTTTGATGTTGGGTGATTGGCTCCCTAACACTAGCTAGGATGGCATGATCATGGTCTCTTTTTGGAGGTAAATCATTTGACATATCTCCAAACACAACTAAGTGCTCAAATATAACTACTTGCATATCTGAGGGTATAAATGTAATTTACTGATGTGCTACAAGTGAAAATAGTTGTGCCACAAACCCTTCTGCAAATTGTTAAGCATTTTTTGCATGTGTTGAGAGCTCACCAAGTTTGGGGACTTTTCTCTTAATCATTTTAGTTTAAAAATTTTCCCTTCTAATTGAAATCTCGTGAAAAACTCTTGTAAATCCATTTCAATAGTTCCCAAAGTGGTAAGCCACTAAACTCCTAACACAATTTCTACTCCTCCTATGGAAATATCATACATAGGGCTAGTTAGCAAGTAATATCCCATGGAGAGATTAATGTTAAGGAATTTTCCTCAAAAATTAATAATTCCTCCATCAACAATCATTACTAGACATTCTGGAGATGGATAAACAAAGTTTTTCAAGCCTACCACCAACTTATGATTGATGAAGTTGTGAGTAGTTCAGAAATCAATCAACATTGTTTCCCTCTGTTTTTTAATAATCCAACCACTTTGAGATTTTTGAGAGTGTTAATACCTAAAATTGCATGACATGATATTGTTGGTTGGGGATCTTCTAATTCCTCCTCTGGATCTACTTTTTCATCTTCTTCATTAGGCCTCTCTTTGTAGAACAATTTATTTTCAGCACACTTATGTCGTTGTCAAAAATTGTTTTCATAATTAACACATAACCCTTTTTCTCTCTTTTCTTCAATTTGTTGAGGTTCCAGTCTAACTAGACAAAGGAATGATGGTGGCAAGGTGTTAGGATCTCTTATATTGGTGACAGTTTGTCTCCTTCTGGAAAGAAATTTTTCCTTTTCCCTACATGCCATGATAATAGAATCTGAAAATTTATTAGGGTTAAAAATATGCACCTCATTCTGGATGTGTTACTTAAGACCTAGAAGAAATAATTCATTTAGATTATCTTCAGTAATATTTTACACCTATAAAGAAAGGTTTTGGAATTGATGAATGTAATCCTTGACTGATCTTGTTTGTCTTAACTTTGTTAGTTGGCTCAAATAATTATCTAACACTCTAGAACTATAGTGCAATTGCAAATCTTCGGTAAAGAGTTCTCATGTAACATTGAGATCACTCTTTTTCCTTTCAACATATAACCATCAATATCATACGAATTGGTCAAGTTCGAGATACAAGAATGTCATGGTAACCTTTTTTCCTAAAGGAATGTGATGTATATCAAAGAAATTATCTATTTGGTTAATCCAATTATTGGATCCTTTCTATCAAAGTTACGCATTTCCACTTTTGGAATGAAGTTACGGTATTGCAGAGTGTTTGTGTTTAGATTGAACATGCTCGAAGATCCACCCTAGCTAGTTTGTCTATTACTTTGACCTAAAGATCCACCTTGGTTGATATGAGTATGATTGCGATGTGGTTAATTAAGAATAATATGATGATCACTTATATTTGAACTAAATTAGTGAATGAAATCCTCCAATTATTGTATAATCTTTTCTACATCATCTTTGATAGTTATTCTAAACTCAAGGTTTTATAACTCAAACTCTACTTGGCTTACCTTGTAGTCTGTCGAAGTAAAACCTAGCCCTGAAGACTTTGTAGTTACCCCTTCTAACTTAACTCCTCAAATGATATCTCATCCTTGTCTGAGGTTTTACCCTGAGTGATGGGATTCTTTTTTCCTCTTGTGAAAGGCCTTGCCATGAATCCCCAAAATGGTAGAATTTATGGATAAAATTCAAAATTAGGGGTTTGGGATTTCGATATGAATTAGGAGAAATATGAAAAAATTAAAGAAAAAACTCAATCTAATTTGTATCCTCTTTCTATAAATGTAAATAAATTGGAAAAAATCCACAATTTACAGTAGATAAAGCAAATTTATAAAAAAAACTAAAATTGATGTAACTTTTGTAAAACAAATAAAAATATCATGAAATTCTTAGAGGAGATGATTTGAATGATTTTAAGACACCTCAAAACAATTTTTAGAAAAAATTTCTACCAAATTGGAGATATCTTTAATTCTTTGAAATTAGGGTTTTGACATAGTTCTAGGTGAGATCAAGCTCTGATATCATTTTTATGGAATTAGTTGTATAAATCCAATTATCAAAATCAATATAATAGGAAATAACATAATATTGTAGATAAATGATATCCATATGCAAGTAAAATAACTTATCCACTTTGAGGGGGAAACCTCCAAGCCATATAATAAGACTCAAATACTCACGATGATGATCAAATACTACTAACTAACCTCTATATTTACTATTCCTATGCTATGGCCATCACCAAGGCCGAACAGTTAACGATAATATAACATATAGGAAATATATGCATCATGATAAGAATTTATGATAGCTATAAGTCAGCTATATACATCCAATGTAATATATATGATTAAGGTTGTAGCACAAAACAAGGTGAAAGATTTGAAAATAAAAAATTGTGGTCAAAACATGTTCTAACCATGCCCTAATAAGTTATGGCTGCAATAATGAATTAGGAAATATATAAGTAATGTTATAGAATAATTATTTTAAACTAATAAACAAATCATAGAGATGTGAATTTAGAATAAACCATATGTACTTCCAACTATGCTAAGTTGATATGATGATTATTTAAAGCATACAAATGGATAAAAACCTATTTATGAGGAGTTGTAAAGAGATTTTATGGGGGTGTAAAATGGGAGGAAAATGTGTTTTACATCTCAAATGATTTTTATTTAGTTATAGAACTAGAATTTTCTTCAATATATAATATTACAAGTATTGTATCTTGTTGACTGATTTTTTATGGTCTTGAATTTTTTATATCGTATTAGAAATGTGCACACTAAAGTTTTGGAACTTCACCTACCCATTTGTTTCCCAAAATGATTATTTATGTAATTCACATAGGATCACATAGCTTTAACACCACCTACACTAATATATAAACACAAAAAACAGTAAATACCTAGATGGTAAAAATTATGAAAACATTAGATAATAAAAATGTGAAATCATATCTAGGAATGATTATTCTTGACATTTGTACCTTTGTAAGAAAATCTAAGTGTTTCAATACATCCCCTCAAGATGGGTATTCCTGATGTAGTTCTCCTAGTGTAGGCATAACTCTTAATACATATCTAAGTCATCCCCTTATTATTTTCCTCATTTATCTTGACACAAATATTTTGGGATAGTTATATATTGAATAAAGTACCCAACATAGCAATAAGGTGAATTGTTGAGTTTGAAATTATTATACTAATCCCTTTTTTCCCTTTAATACCTATGAAAATTCAAGGAGTGACTTAATCTAGAAAATACTTGGCTCTATGACCTTGGAGTTTTTAGAATTGGAGGAAAATAGAATCTTCAACCTAATTTGAGTTCTTCATATGCATGTAGTGGCTAACTTATAACTAATTTCTAATATATATATATATATATATAGAGGAGATAATTGACTTATTTATTGTTGAATTTTATTTTTTCATTAATGGTAAAAGAGGATTGAGGGGACCCTGGCCCATAGTGATATGTTCCAATGGAGAAAAGTATATAAAAATTAGGAATGCATTGAGCTACCTCATCCAGTGGAAATGGGGAACAATTTACAATACATAACGATAAAAATAGTGAGTTAGAAACATAACAAAAAATTAATCAGCTTATCCCTGAGACGCCTTCCCATAGGATCATATATGCATCAAAAGAAGATCATTAAAAACTTTCCCCTTCTTATTATTACCCACATTAATCCATCTAGAATAACTATTCAGATTTACATTTTCATTAGAGTGTATTGGGATGATGATTTCAAAATTATCCATATATCCAAGAGTTTGAATCTTCGTCAACATAAGAGGAATATAGAAAGAGTTCTCAACATCATAACATATAAGAGAAAAATATATACTAGAGTAGGGAAAGGAATGAACTCTACATTTTTTAAAGCTAAAAATTCCTCATTCTTTGAATTATCCTTAGAACAAAAATCCATCTGACTATCAACAACAAGGTGACAAGGATCTGATCTCTTCCACTAAGAAGATCTACTTTTAAACTATTTTAACCCATTCTCACAATTCGACACTAAATACCGAAGGGAAAAAAATTCCTACACCTGAAGGGTAAACCTTCATCATCAATATTTTGAGTCCAAACCCATTCGTCCATAATGATTTCAATAAAAACAATAAAATCTGCATATGTATTCATATCTACCAAAATACATGCATGTGTAGTAAAGTCATAAGAAGTCTTCTATTGTTCAATAGACAAGAACTTACCCAAGTAATACCATATAGAAATCAAGCATTCTTCACTCCAAATTTGGAGAGGAATATATAGAAGTTGGATCAAAATAGGTGTATCCACTTCTAGAAAACTCCTAGCACCAAGGAAGACCTTTCCTGTTCCAACGTATTTGATCCCAGTTGCTCCAGAAGTCACAACCACTGAAACCATAGCCGTCATCACCGCAATATGGGAATGAACATGGCATAACATGGTATCAAGATGGTAATGAACATGGCATGACATTTTTCTAGAACCATAATTTCTATTGGGAAGAGCCACACCCCACGAAATAGAGGCACATTTATCCGAAAAAAATATGGGCATCCTCTATAGCAAAAAAAATAATTGAAACATCTGTTGTATTCTCATGGGAACAATGAGTACTCCCATCATCTGATCTGGAGCCACTGACCCATTTGACTCTAATTTTACCTATAAAGAGGTCATCACCGCACACCCCAACATCTCCCTCAACACTAGGTTTATGGTTGTAAATATTTTTGGGGGTGCTCTCCATATTTTTTTGATCCATTTACTATTTATATTTTAAATGGGAGCCCATGAAAATGTCTAGTGGGTAATGAAATATAACAGACTTGTTTATATAGGATTTCATACATTAAACACTCACAATAAGGTTGGTGTTGAATTTTGAAAAAAAAAAATATAATATATTCAAATTAGAAAAACATAAGATAGATGCGAATGTATAAGACCTTACAATTCATCCATGATGATAATCCACTATTTCTTTAAGGTGTATGTATTCACACATGCAATTTTCAATGAAAATCATATAATTTCTAAGTGATATCTTGTGATGCATTACTAAACTAGTTAATTAGTATTTCTTCTATTATTGACATAGTAGTGTGTAAATATGGAAAATTCAAGAGTGAAAGAGAGAAATATACTTACTTTTCTTATAATGTGAGCATATGAAAAAATAAAATCTTCACACTGTCAATAGATAAGTTATAAAATTAGTGTTTCTACACTCAATATTTTCCTTATAATAAGAGAATTTATCTTAACATATGAACAAATAAAATCTTCTCATTGTCACTAGATAAGTTATAAAATTAGTTTTTCTACACTCAATAAGAACTTTTTTTCTTCTTAAACTATATTACGTTAAATTCATTTTGAAGCAATTATGAATGAGACTAATATCTCATTATTTGGTGTTTCCTTTAAAGAGATGTATAAAAACAACCATCAATCCATGATACATACATTTAAATGATTAAGTATTATGAAAAAAAAAATTAAAACAAAATCAACTAATGGACCAACATTATATCGCCACTTTGTTCTTCGAGATTATCTAATCACTCAATCTTGGATTGTCTTATTGTATGCCCCATAAAACTAGATATTGAGATTACATGTTATGGTATTCTCAATAGATCCAATAGTTGTCATTTTTTTCATTCATTCAACTAAGAATGGAAATTAATAAAGGAGATTAGCATCAGAGGTTGTAACGGATCTGTTTGAGGACTTAAGATTTGCCAACACACCTTGGAATATCCTTGTCATACTTCCATGTGACAAGCCCTAGGTGGTGAGTGGTGTAATGCGGAAAAGGCCCAAGGATATATTATAAGAATAGCTATCTTAAAATAGATTAAAGTTGAAATCAATGGATCAATTTCATGATATGGTTAGTTGTGTCTTCTGAAACATTTACAATTGTTGGGTCAATCAGTTAATTCACTTCCCAATAGGAATGTTGGTGAGTGAGTCTATCCCCTCCATCTCGATTCCGAAGCTCTCCTCCACAATAAGGATCTACCTAACTCAATGGGATACGACATCCATAACTTCCAATGTGAGCTAACACTGATCCTGAATCACATTGACATAAATTTGTTGTCTCTTAATAGATGCAGGATAAAATGGACAACATTAGATCAATTTGTGAGGGCAGGACAGGAAACGACTTAAGCTATAAAACACTTAGATAATGAATACAATGAATTTGGGATTATTCGCATGTAAGGTCAAATTAAGGGTTATGAACGCCCTAGGCAATAATGGATACTAACGTCCTTCTATAAATAAATAAAAAACATTCTTACATCAGACAAAATAACTTAACCATAACCAATATTTGATTATTGCTAAAATACTAGTTGAATCATCTACCATGTCCATGTGAGGTACAAACTTGAATGGCAAAAAAATAGCTTTCACTGATCCTAAATTCCCCGGCATATAGTCATCTATGACACAGTCTATCGTAATCCTCATTTTCCAATATCTATCCCCAAGCTAAGTTAAAAATTCTTCCAAGTTCTTTGGATATTCACCTTTCTCAGAACATCTTCTTCTAAAAAAATACCAAGAGTTCAATACAATACAAAGTATGAATTCACTAATACATGATGTATCGTTACTTGGAAATTTAGAAAATCTTGCATACAGGAGTTTGCACATGTATCGAGCTTGGTCAAATATCCATAATATGCCAATAGAGTAAATTAAATATTATTTTTTAAGTTTTAACAAATAGAATTAAATTAGGTATGTAACGTTGGCCCCCATACCCTTGCTAGCATATATGGCTAGTAATTTTTCTACTCTTCATTAAAATCATAATAAAATAAAATTTATAGAATTTTACATGTTAACTTATCAAACTCATGGAGAGCGTTGTCTCAGCACTTCTAACGGCTGAAAAATTGAATTTTTGCTAGAATGGTGCGGTGGATTCTACAACAAAGCACTGCGTGGAGGTTGTATTTGTACTTTGATCTGTGAAAAGTACCAATCCTTCTATCCCCCCTACTGAGAATCTTATTTGGTCATAGGAAGATTCTACAACAGCCTACCCTATTCGTATCAATCTACTTAGGTCCCCCTGGCTCCACCCGTGAGAACGAAATCAGTACCAAAACTGACAAGGGCCAAAACTTTGAGAAACCTGGTTCCCTTATTCATGACAAAATTCTAAATTTGCCAATGCTAGGTGCGTGGGCAGGAATTTTCAAGAAATTGGCAGGACGGATTGTGGACCACAGATCATCAGTGTAATCAGATGGATTTTCGATATTCTTGAGCTCCAAAGATGATAAAGGCATTTCCCAAATTCAAGTACGTGAAATTTGTCGACAAACAGAGTGATTTAGAAGAGTCAAATAATGCTTGTTGGTAAATTTCTGGGTCCCTGGCCTAATATTTATGTGGTTAGAAGATGGGCTATGAGAAAATGTAACCCAATAGGTAAAATTATTATCTCTTCTATGGCCAATGGTTTCTTATTTTTGTAATGTAATGTTCAAGAATACATTGATGTTGTGATATTGGGAGGTTTGTGGTGCATTAAAAATATGGGGCTCTTCATCAAAATATGGTACCCTGGATTTGATCCCTTCAAATAAAATATCAACACCATTCCCCTTTGGTGTAGACTCCCAGGGCTTCCAATGTAGTTTTGGGGCAATGATATCTTATTGAATATTGCTAGATATATTGGATCTCATATAGATCTAGAGAGTGCTACTAAAAATAGATCTAGATTGGAATTTGTTAGGTTATATGTGTCCACTGACATGGAACAACAGCTTCCTAATCATGTCTTCCTCAAAACTAGATTTTGTGGCTGGAGACAAACCGATTTTCTATGAATATTTTTAAATGAGGTGCCCCATATGTCACAAGCTAGGTAATTTTATTAGGAAATTCCAACATACAAAAAACTTTGTTGAAAGTAATGTGAAATTTGGCCATGCTTTTTATTCCTAGCTCAAAATAAAATAGACAACAATTAGATGAGGAAAAGCATTGGCTAGTATCAAAAGCCAACCCAGGGGGACAATATTAAAAATCCAAGAAGAAAATCCCTGGTTAGGATAACTCTCTAGGTGCCTTAAACTCTTCCAAAATAGGGAAAGAAGGGTGATGTCAAGGATAATGAACCTATTGGGATTGAGAAAATTGTGGATCTTTCCATGAAATTTGACGAAACCCTAAAAATAGTGGACATTCTTCTTCTGCCAAAAGGTGTGCCAAATGAAGTTTTCCCTATTTTTGAAGTGTCTATTACTAATCCTTTTTCAGAAGTTCGAATTGAAAATATGATCAGTACTGAAGAGGATTTCTTGTTAAATATCCTTCGACACAATTTTATCATTGAAGAGAATAAGGAAGCTACCCAAGAAAATTTGTAGAGATCCTCAAGATAGAGTAATGTAGAAGTTGAGAATCCCTTGCAAGATTCTAACTCTCAAATCAATAGAGACACTGAGATAAAACATATCGCATCTCGAAAATGGTTAACAAGTTGTGAGTTATAAGCTTCCCCATTTCCTCCTTTGAATTTGATGATTGAAGGCCTCTAGAAGACTATTAGTCCAGAAAAGGAATAATGGGAGCTTACCCAATTAAAAAACATAGTGTTGGAGGAGTATGTTAATACCTTTTCATTGGATTTCTTTCTTTAAAAAATGGAAATCCAAATCTTTTGAAGGGGTACCTGATGCCTTATTTTTTGCTAAGAAAAATTATTTGGGTAATTGTACTGCATCATATTCCACAATCGCTAGATCCTCCAAGAGGAAAGCTAGTACAGGGACCAATATCACCAAAGGTAGACTTGCAAAAAATGACTAAAGAAAGAAGGAAATTAGCAAGGCTCTTGCAGATGAAACCCAATCCTCGTTGGATGATCTAGTTCATAACTCCCCACGCCTTTTTTAAGGAATATTATATCATGGAATGTTAGAGGTCTTAATGGGAGAGGAAAGAAATTCTCTCTCAAAGATTTTAGGAAAAATTTTAAGCCCACCATCATGGCCATTCAAGAAACCAAAATGAGTACCTAAACATTGAAGAATTGTAAAAATTACTTTTGGAATAAAGTTGATTGAAATTTTGTCAACTCTAGAGGAGCCTCAGGAGATATCATTATTTCTTTGGATCTTTCTCTAATCTCAGGTGAGTTGCATTTTTCATCTCCATATAATCTTGTCATTGTTTTTCACAGACTTGACAATGTTAAAAGATGGATTATGTCGACTATTTATGCTCCTAATATAGTCCATGGAAGAAGACAAATTTGGAATGATCTCAAAGAATTTCATACTATCTATAATAACTGGAATTGGTTAGTCATAGGAGATTTTAACACACCTTTGTCATCCTCAGAAAACAAAGGAGGAAATTCTATTCATAATCTAGGAATGGATGACCTAACAGATCTCATCTCTCACTCTAATCTTTTAGATCTAGAAATTCATGGTAATCCATTTACTTGGTATAATAGGAGGCTTGGTGATGAGATTATTCAAGCTAGACTTGACCAAGCCATTATCTCGGCTGATTGGATTTTATCTAGAAACTTCCATCTCTCCTCCATCCCAAAAATTGGTTTGGATCATAACCCTATTGTCCTCAACCTTCTCGGTGTTGATAAACCTTCTCACTTCTCATTCAAGTTTGAGAAAATGTGGTTAGATCATCTAGAAATTGAAGATAGAATCAAGAAGTGGTGGAATATTGAGGTAGATGGAACAACACAATTTAGATTTGTTCATAAGCTTTAAAATGTCAAAAAGAAAGTTCGCATAAGGAATAGGGATTTTTTTGGAAACATCTTCACTCAGAAAATATATATTAGAGATGAGATGAAAGCTTTGGAAGAAATAATTTTAGAGGTGGGACTATCCCATGAAGATAAAATGAAATAAAAAAACCTCTTAACTGAGTTCCACAACCTTTGTGCTAAAGAAGAAACTGTCTCGAGGTAGAAATATAGAGTTGTCTGGTTAAAGAAAGAACATAAAATCACTAAATTATTTCATATGACATCTCTCAAAAACAGGCCTCACAACAAGATTTCAGAAGTTCCCTTCCTGATGGTACAGTTACTTCAGATGAAAACATTATTAAGAATGAATCTTTAAGATTTTATATGAACCTCTTGAATGATAACTCCTCCATATCTCCTGAGGAAACAAATTATATTCTAGGTTCTATTCCTCAAGGCCTTTTGGATCCGGAGGTCTTTGTTTCTCTTACGAAACCTACTACATTATAGGATTTATAGAAGGTGGTCTTCTCTAAGAAAGGAGATAAATCTCCATACCCATATCAATTTATGGCAATCTTCTACCAAAATGTATGGGCTGTCTATGCTGAAGACCTCCTCAAAGTTGTAAATGAATTCTTCAAGACATGTAGACTCCTTAAGGAAATCAATAATAACTTCATTGTTATTGCTCCCAATAAACCAAGGGCCAAATATTTTAAACACTTCAGACCTATCAGCCTCACTAATGTTCATTATAAAATCTTCACTAGAGTCCTTACCAAAAAAATTCAGCCATTTCTCCCTCTTCTTATTTCTAATCAGCAGGGTGGATTTTTGAAAGGATGACTTATTCAGGATTGTGTTATGATGGTGCATGAAACAATTAATTCTATGGATAAAATCAAGAATGTGGGAATGGTTCTAAAACATGATATGAATAAATCCTTTGATAGAGTATCATGGATCTTCCTTGAAAAATTTATGGAGAAATTTAGGTTTGACACTCACTTCAGAAGGATCATCAATGTTTGTATTTCCACTCCCATGTTTTATGTAATTGTCAACTACTCCCCAGTAGGTTTCTTCTTCAGTAGGGGATGCATCAGACAAGGAGATATAATCTCCCCACTTCTCTTCGTTATTATGACAGATAGTCTCAGCAGATTTATTACTAGATCAGTTACTCTAGGATACCTCAATGGATTCCAACATACTTCACTTACTAGTACTGTCTCACATCAACAATTCTCTGATGATACAATTTTTATTCTCTTGGCCTCCATTCTAGAAGAAGAAAAAAGGATGAAAACTATTCTCAAAACCTATTAGGAGGCATCTGGACAACAGATAAACTTTGATAAAATCTCCCTCTTTTTTTTAACACCCCAACTGAAAGATGGAGGAATATTCCTCAAATTCTAGGCTGTGAGATTAACTCCCTCCCCACCACTTATCTTCATCTTCCTCTAGGTACTAAAAATGTTTCATTTAATTTATGGAATGCACTTTTGGACAAGTTTCAGAGGAAGTATGCTAGTTTGAAGGGAACCATTCTCTCAAGTGTAATAAAATGCCTTCTTATCAAGAGCACACTTCAGAACCTTCCTATCTACATCATGTCCTTATTTTTCATTCCTTCTTCTATTATGGATAGGATTTAAAAAATATAGAAGAAATTTCTGTGGACGGGCAAGGAAGAGAAAAAGATATTTCAGCTTGGGACAAAGCTTGTACCAACAAGATTGTGGGGTGTTTAGAAACCAAAAACATCAAGCTCATGAATGTTTCCTTGGTCTCTAAGATCAGTTGGGTACTGCTCAAGGAGGATCTCATATGAATATAATGAAATAAATACATATAAATCAAGGTAAATCCCATGAATTCCTTAATCTGGAGATCCTCCCCAGTGGTTCCATTTTATAGAGTAATCTTATCAAGACTAGAAATTAAATTGAGGAAGATTGTAAATGGAATCTTGGAAATGGAGAAGAAATACAATTCTAGGAGGATAAATGGGGGGATTTCATATCCTTAAAGATAACATTCATTGGGAACAACTCAAAATCAGCTGTAAAGTCGCCATTGGATGGTAGGTCAGTAGCTACATCAACCGCTCTGGTGGAAGACCTCATTGGAAGAACTTAAGCTCTATATTTCCAGAACATAATGATCTTATTTTTGGAATTGCAAAATTCCCTCAATATCATTCCAATTAGACTAACTCAATCTAAGTATGATTTCATTTGGCCCCACTCTTTTGATGGAAAATATTCCATCAAAACCGGATATCAAGTGCTTGTAGCTGAACCTCCAAGTGGCTTTGCTTGGAACACAATTTGGTTTAAAGAATTCAACCCAAGATCAATCAGTTTATTTTGTAGATCTTGAAAAAAATCATCCTCACAATTGATAACCATATCAAAAGGGGATCAACTATGCCCAATGGGTACTATCTCTGTAGAAAAGATAATTAAACCATTCATCATCTACTCCTGCATTGCCCCACTATTATAACATTATGGAATCTCATCTTTTCCAGATTTGGAATTTCTTGAAAGTTCCCAGAGGATATTGTTCAAGCTTGGGAGAAGTGGAAACCTCACTTAAAGCATAAATTTCTTAGAAGATTCTGGAAGCTATTATTCCCACACACAATATGGAGAATCAGGAAGGCCGAAAATTCTCACATTTTCAAGGATACAACTAAACCAATCAAAAGGATCATCAATGAAATTATAGTTGCAAAAAAAGAAAACATTTATAGATTCAAACCTCCTAAAAATTCCAAATATCTCAAGGAGGAAGAAAAACTCTTGAAGTCCTGGACTATTGAGTCCAAGAAAGACCACTTATCTACTCCTAACATTGACATGTCTCTTGTTCAGTGGATTCCCCCTCAAAAATATTGGCACAAATTTAAATTTTTTCAGGCCTCTAAGGGAAAACCAAGTGCTGCTGATGGTGGAGGGATCATTAAAAACCAACAAGGACATACAATATTTTCCTAGGATGGCCCTATGGGGAAACAATCTAACCACTATGCAGAAGCCCTTACGGCTCTCTGGGGAATCAAAACTTCCAAGGATCTCAACATCTAAAACTTAATTACTAAAGGGGACTCCTTGAATTTCATTAATAACATTATTGGTTCCCATCCCCCTAGTTGGATCATTAAATATTTCATTAGTGAATCTATGGTGATATGTAAAGGATTTTCAAACATCAAACTTTGTCGTGTATATAGAGAACGGAATCAAGTGATAGATTAACTTGCAAATGAAGGGTTGATCATAGATAAATTACAAAATTGGTATGATTTTGAGGAGATCCCCCTCACACCTCAATCCATTATTATTAAATAATTCAAGGACACTTAACATAATAATCATGTTAAGGAGGATGACAAGGCACATGTGGAGAAATTATTGTAGCTACTCTCGCTTTATGCATATGTACTCTCCCAAACGACTCATTTTGCATTTCCTTTTTAGCCTGATCCTTTATAGAAAGGTATTCATTTACATTCTTCATCCAAAAGGGTTGGGTTTGAAGGAAGTGCCATTTGTAAGTCCAAAGACTCTGCGGTTTGGTTGTTTCATAACCATGCTCAAGTAAATATTTCTTTAGTTACTAAGTTTGACTCCATAATGGGTGGGTCTGCCATGAAAATTGGAGCCCATATGTGATCCCTTATGGAGGGATAATGTGGAACTTTAGAATATCTTAAGCTTCGAAGGTCTCACCAACTTTATGCAGAGGATTAAAGGAAATGATGTCCACATCTCCATGTCTTTTGCAAGGAATTGGAATGGAAGAATCATCCATTTCAAGGAAAAATAATTTACCATCATGGAATAATTGATTTCTTTCATCACTAGCATGAGGATGGAGGGATTGAAGTTTTTCTGGAATAAATTTGACAAACATGCTAAAGAACAAAGATTCCTGATTGGAGATGAGACCCTACAAATTTGAAAATATGGAATCTTTTGCTCATCCATCCCTTAGCCATCTAATGAAGTTGAAAAAATGGTGGTCTGTTATGTCACCTTGATAGGAATATTCTCATTGTTTACCCTACATCATCTCATTCTGCTGAATCATTTATGCCATGTGTACAAGGTGATCTTTCCCTTTTACATGATGCACACCTCTTGAAAATTATATCAAGGAATTTCAATCCCATACTCGTGTCATTCCCCTACAGTAAGGGGGTATTTGTTTGTTACATCATTATTTCCTTGATGGTTTTACTTCCGGCTCAACTCCCTCTTTATCCCCCTCCCCCTCAGCAGCATAGAATTAGGTCCAAGAACCTTAATGTCCATGATCCCTTTTCTAATCCCCCCGACTAAATGCATTCTTCGCAGAAGTGCAAAAGGAAAAGACAATATAGGTGCGGAGATATTGTTAAATTTTAGTCAAGACCCCCCTTCTAGCTCTAGTCTTTTGGCACAGGTCAACCACCATGATGACACTCTTAGCGAAATTGAAGAGAATGTTGACCTGTTAATCAAGAAAGGCCTTAAAACTAGCGTGGATCCTTTTATTCTCTTAAAGTTAGAGAATAACATGGATAATCTCTTCACTCACCTACTGGAACTAGATGATAGAGTTTCTCACTTGGAAGAAATACAATCCAAACAGCTTGTTATTCCTAGGGAAGTGTTGTATTAGATTCAAGTCAATGTCAAACATGTCTATGATGTGAGTGGAATTCTAAAGACCGCCTGGAAGAAGGATAAGCTTAATAATAAATCACTCATTAAAGGTAGTCAAGATCCCATCATGCAAAATGCTACTAATCTCTACAAAGTTTTGAATATTTCTCTCAAATTTTATGAAAAATCCCTACATTAGAATAGTTTGTTGTTTTTGTGTTGCTATTTGGTTGTTTTTATACTCCTATTTTGTTGTTTTGTGTTGGTTCTAGACTTCTTGTAGGTAGTTTTTCTTTGCCTTAGTTTACTATATGATTTTCTATATTTTTGGCTTTCTGTTGGGGTGTGGCCCCCATGTTTCAAAAAAATCACTTTGTTGCTATAGTTTCATCTGGATTTTGAGCCGTTTCGTACTACAGGGTATGGTCCCTCCAAAACCATTTACCAATAGAAAAAAAAACATAATAAAATAAAATTATTACTCACTATAATCATTTAGGGTATTGACTATAGTAACAAAAGTTTCTTACTATCTCATTTTGTAATTTTCACAAAAAAGTGTAAACTAATGTGTCATAGTGATAAGAAAATGGAAATATACAATATATTAAATAATTAAAATTGATAATGTAAAGAATAAATACACTTGATAATACATGAACTAAGATACAACTTTATTAACTTAAATTACAAATCTTCAATTTTGATTAGGAGAGATACAAAATGGAAAGTGCCTAACTAATACTGAAGATGATAATGCTATAATTTGAGATATACATATGTCTCTAAAATTATTTTCATGTGTTTAAATGACCTAAATTGTGCTAGAGAATATGATCTAACATTATTACCTACTTGGAAAAATAATGAAAAAGGGATTTGAATGATATTTACCTATTCTTATGATGTCCCAAAAAAATGTGCATATGTACAATTGTAAGTCTTTTACTATAATCATAAATAGATCCAAAAATTATTCTTACATAGTATCATAGATCTCAAACTTTTAATGTATGAATATATATAACATCTATCTTATATTATCCATTATCCTTCAATTTAAATGTATTCTCTAAATAAATATGAATATAATTCTTCATAATCAACTATATACTTGCTTGATATGGAAAAACTCCATGCCTCATCTAATTATATGATTTATTCTATCATATATGATTTCATAAATATGATTAAACATACCTCAAACTCATACATAATGCTTCAAAATGAACAAAATCCATGGATCATGTGATCAAATGACTCTTGGTATCATATATAATCTCATAAATATGATCAAAATTCTTCAAAATAATATTGAATGCTTACCTTCTCATCTTTTCGAATGAATCACAGAGAAGTGGGGCTCCATTATCAAGGGTAAAGTTGAGCTTTACCCCTGCTCTAAATCTTATTTTGTTTTTATTTTTGAATATTGTGAAGATTGAGATGTTGTTCATGAACGGTATTGGTTAAGGGGAGATCATGGTCTCATCACAAAATTGTGTTATCAATCATTTGACCCTTTAAACAATTATTTTGATTCAATGTTAATCTGGGTTAGACTTTCAGGTCTAACTTTGTAACTATGGTATGATCCCTTCTTTTAAGACTTTTGAAATAAATTGGGGGAATTTATTATAGTAGATCCTTCCACTCAAAAAAATTGACATACCTATTATGCTCGTATTTTTGCGGACTTGGACGTATCTCTTTCTATCCTCGAGAAGATTAACTTACATATTGGAGAGAGGTTTTGAACCCAAAGAATGGACTAAGAAAAATTTGATTTTCGTTTTCATATGTGCTATGAAACTATCCCCTTGATCAAGGATTACGAGTGCTATAAGAAATGTAGTGGGGTTAATTTGGGTTGCTGGAAGGATCCTCTTCCTTCACAGTACACAATTGAAGCTCTGTCAGTTAATATTGAAGTTTCTCTTCTAAAAGTGCCCCTCGAGAGTTTAATCTACTCCTGATCCGGCTGAGAAACCTCTTCAGGATCCTCATCCTGAACCACTTATCCAATCTTCTATGACTCCTGCTGGGTTGGATAAGGAGAAATATTCTCTTTCTCATCCCTATTTTAGGCCTATTTCTTCCATTGATGTCATTATTCTGTGTGGGCTGGATTCTAACAATGATATCAATAAGGAGGACTAGACAGTAGTCCAAAATAAAAAATAAAATTCCTCCAAACAGAGCTTTGTACCAACACATATGAAGCTTAGATCTCACTCCTCTTCAGACTAAGATTAGTAACACTTCATTTTATCTCTTCTCCATTTGTGACTTGAGTCAAGTCTCTTTGAATTTTTTCTATTTGTTTCTTTGTCTCTTGTGAGAATTATTGATATGTCTTTCTTCTAATTGTCATTACAGCCTTTCCAAATATTACAATAAAAAAAATTAATGCTTCAAAATTTTCATAGAAAATTTGTCAAAATAAAACCTATTTTATGGATTAATTAACAAATCATGCTACACCTTCTACATACACTCCTAGTACCGTGGTTATGGACAAAATCACTACATAAAAATCCCAGATGTTGAGATTGGTGCCACATTTATATGAGATTAAGGGATCAACCCAATCTTTAAGCTTCCCACTTATATTATAAGCCTCACGGATATTACAAGTCACTACCACAAATAGGTCAATTTATTCACCATTCACTAAAATATTCATAAGAATTTTGATTTGTGTTGAAATTACAATCCCAAAAAAACACTAGTAACAACATAATCCTTATGACAGGAACTAGAACATAAGTGGCCTCATAATTTTCATAGAAGATATACTAAACACTATATATTTTTATCAAACACATTAATGAAGATTTATATAACTATAGATTTTCAATCGAACATTAAGAAAAAAGATAGAAAATAATACAAGGATTGTGAATATAGTAAGAATTTTTCCTAGGGATTTTAGGAACTTGCATGTACTAAAAATTAAAATGAGAAAGGAAGAGAAAAAAAATGGAAGTGTAAAGAAATACATATCAAGATCTAAGGCATTTTAAAGACACTTCTAGATGATGAATCCGCTATGTAAACCTCCATCAAGGCTTGGACTTGGGAACACCTAATGTTGTGATTACTAAATCATCAAGATATGGGTAGAAAATGCAAATTATCAAATGAGAAGGTTTTGTGTTAGCATTAATGGAGTATTATAAATTGTAAATGCCCTCCACAATTATAAAATATCACATTGTCATTCTATTTAAATAGAGATAGAATAAAAAATATGTATTCAAAATTTTTGTTTCTCTTGGGCTAGCCACACCTATGTTAGCATATGCTATAGATTAAAGTCATAATGTTTACATGACACTTTTTCAATATAGTATTAATTTGATTTTAACATGTTTACAATTAAATAAGTGTACTAGTGCATTTAAGACACACATGGAATGATTACAAGTGAAATATACTAATATTATAGCAATACATAATTTTATCTATTATCAAAATCCTTGCAAAAAAGTAGGAATTTAAGCATTTGAATTAAAATATAGTATTTACTATTTATTTCATACATTCAAAAAACTAAGGGTTAGGCCACTTACATCCATTAGAATAATTTCTAACCTTCAAGAAAAATGACACCACACAAACTGATTCTCATGCCTTAGTTTGCATCATAGAATTATGTAGTTTTGATACATCCTTTTCTTGTTTTCTATTAATCACTATTTTGCCTATGTATGTGCCTAGTTTGTTTAGGGGTTTAAAAGAATATGAAGAGTATGGAATGCCTCCATGTGTAGAATGTTGGAGATTATTGTTTGGAGGTATTTTTAGGTGTTTAAATTTTCCTTGAGCTATGTAGAATTAAATTTTTAGTTTCAGATCTGGTCGCTTTAAAAATACGTTAACCATTTTCATGTAGTGAAATGCAATGATGAAGAAATATTTTAAATAAATAACTTATCCCATGAGCATGCTCGACTAATAACAATTCCTCAAATGAAAAAATACACTCCCCGTCATGATTATACAAAAAAATTGATTCATTGGGTTTAAAAATGGTGTTGAAAATAAGAAAGTTCCCCATTACTTGCCCTCATCATAAGATGCAATGAGATCTTCATTGTTACATGTTATATTTTTTTATTTGATTAAAATGGTTATAGTGTTTATGGTTGTTTTCATAATCATTTATTTCATCACCATCATACTCATTATCACCATCATCATTTTCATCATAATCATTGTCATTCTTATTGTCATCATCACGAAAATGACAAAAATAATGACACTAAAAATGACGATGATAATTATGATGGTGATGACCCAAAAAATATTAATTACATTATCATTATCACTATCCTAATTACATTATCCTTTTTCTAATTTACCATCATAAAAAACCCATATACTTACATAAAATCTCATTTACCATCCATAACCACCTAAAACAAACGTTGCCTAAATTATCATATCTATCCTAACCCCCAAAACTCTTCCTACTCAGATCCCTAACATCCCATCATTCTCAAACAACTCCAAGCACAAATCACTATCTCTTTCAAGGTACAATGGAGTGGGAAACCTTGTAAGAATCCTAAAAATCAATTATATCTTTGTAGTACACACTCCTCTTCAACATTGATATTACTATGGTTTTTTTTACTTTGGATTGGAGCCATAGACATTGTTATCATATTTGACCTTTGGACATTGATAGATGGACATTACAATATTTGATTAGCCTATTTGAAAGGAAGTATAAATGTTTTAGACTTTTGGACATGATCTGACTTATATGATGGATTATATACATAAATTGAATAATCAGTATTTCATGATCTTGAGATCCTATTGTACTGACACTAGATTCGATATATAGATTTTGCTAGATGATTTAATTATTTTTGTGATCTTATTACTAATTGATGAGTTGATAGAATCGAAATATTTGGAATTATGAACAATTGGTGAATTACTTGATTTTAGAGATGGTTTAGTTATGATATTTATGATGTGAATTGATATGTATATTTGTGTGTTTTATTATCTCGATGTCGTTAATATGGCCACAAGGCCAGAAAGGTATTGTTTTGAATTTTGCAGGAAATTGTAACACAACAAGCAAAAGGAGATAGGAGACCAACAATGAAGGAATTTGGGGTATTGGCAACAGGTCACCTTGGCAACTTGTGTAATTATATGTTAATTATTCTTGTTTGATTGTTAAGAGGTCTCCATTAGGGCATGGCCTCAAATGTGAGCTTGGCTAAATATGCTTTTTCCCTTTTTGTTTTATTGATTTTGTGAGTATTTTTATTATTTTAGTATTGTGAGTCACATTTATTATTGTTTGTTAAGTTCTCAATTTAAGTTGATTACACTTGATTAATTTGTGTAATTTTAGATGTGACCAAAAGGGGGATAATTAATGTGGGTGGTGGTTCTTGATTTATGTTGGATTTGAAAGGATTTCATTACTTTAAAGTGTTTTGTACTCAACCTTGCAAGTCAAAATTCGAATTTTGAATTTCAAGCCAATTTTGGAGGCTTGTGCGAGAAGTTAAGTTTTTCCCACACCTCTTAAAGTCACACACCCACTATTACTATGATGTGAGGAGATTATTTTAGGTCTTTTGTTTGTTTTAATGGAGAAAAAGATAAATTAATTGCACTTTTCTTACAAGAGTCTTTAATTGTGTCCTTTAGGGGTGTGAGTTTGAGTTTGAATGTGTAAGAGGGTTGTCATTCCCTCAACCATAGATATATTGTGCTTTGGTTTTTGGGTTTAACCTTCTGATGTGGAGTGGAGGAAGAATGATTTGGCATCCTACATGGAGCCACATCACCTCTCTCTCCTCTCTTTTCTATTTATTCAAGTTTGTTGGATGATTTCGGGGTTATTTGTTTTATTCGGACTCTTGCATTTTTGGGAGAGGCTTCCTTTTAAGAGTGTTTGTTGGAGTTTAGAGTTGGCTTGTGCTTTCTTTGGACTTGGAATGGCTTGGAGATTTCTTGTGGATTGGACACTCTTGCAATGGCCAGGTAGGGACTTCACCCATGTTTTCTTATTGTTATTTTGTTGTGTAAATGATTGTGAATGTATGATTTTTGCATGGTTTTGATATTGGGAAATAGAATGGCCTTTAGGTTATGTAGGAAAAATTTGAAATGACGATATTTTGGAGGGAGGCATAAGAGTATTATTGTTTATTTTGGGAGGGAGTTGGGTTGGGGTGTCCCACCTTGTAGATAAGGGAAATTTATGCTTATCTTATATGTTTTATTGAGGGATGCATAAGAGTCTTTTTGGTATGTGATTTAGTTTCTTGGAGGCTTTAAAGTGGGCACCCAAACCCTTGGTAGGAATTAGTAGATCCCCATGTTTCCTTTCTTCTTCTTCGCTTGATTATTTAACCTTTTTGCTTAGGAACTTGCATGTTTGTTATGATTCTGGTATTTTTTATTGTGTTGAATGTACTATTTGAATTTTGCTGTGAAAGTCATGTAAAGTTTCCAATGGTTGTCTTATACCCCTTATTGTTTCATTTTTGGGGCTCAGGGGCCAATGAGGAAGAAGGATTCTCTTCCTCATTTGATTATTGGTTGGGTGGAGAGTGTTGCCTACTACCCTATTGTTTCGTTGTGTTTTTTATTTGGAGAAGATGGTGGACCTCAAGTGAATATTTGGTCTTTGTTACAGTTTGAAGAAAATGAAGAAATAACCCACCTTTGTAAAATTCTTGTCATGTTGTTTCGACTTGATGTGGAAGGCTTGTAAACTTGCATTTTAAAAGAAGAATTTTTTGGATATTATATTTATAAATTTTTTAATGTTAGTCTTTGTTGTAAAAGTAGAATGTTCTTTTAAAGTGAACTATTATATTAAGAGCTTGAAATTTGGTCTTTGTTACAGTTTTTAAATTTGTTGAAAAGAGGGACTATTATATTGTAGTCTTTGTTGTAGAATGAGACCAATTTGAAAAGAGGAACTATTATATTGTAAGAATGGACCAATTTGTTGAGAACAAGTTGTATTGTTATATAGTTATAGTTGTAACATTGTAATGGTTGGAAAGAAGAACTTGAAAGTAATACTCAAATGGAAAATATATTTCTCTCAAAACTGAAAATAAATTCATATTTGCATAAGTTACCTTTAGTGAAATGGTTAAGTTGGAATCATAAATTTTTTGCAAGTGATACTTAGTTCTTACTTATTACAATAGATATCATTCTTGTTGTGAAAAGGAAGGAGTTACATTCTCTTTTTTATGGTAAAAAAATTGGGCATCTTGAATTTTTTTGGAAAATATAGTCAATCTCATATTAAATTATATGAACAAGGAATATTTTCTCTTCATTATTGTTTTGGGATTGGACAAGAAAGAAACCAATCGTTTTTCTGTTTTTCACCTATAAACGAATAGATAGAAGTTTTTAAATCATCTTGCCTAATTTTGTTAATATGCAAATAAAATCTATTTGATCATTGAGATAAGATAATACAAAAATATCTATGTTTAAAATCATATTTAATTATATAAATTTATATACATTAAATATATTATAGATATGTAATTAACTAAACTTAATAAAACTAGTTTTTAATTAGATTAGGTAAAAAACATATTTTGAAGGGATCGTGAACCCTATACAACCGAAGGATAAGATTCAAGGCTCAAAAGAGAAACATCAACAAACAAGGCCCACGGGCCTAAAAAGGAACAACCAGACAAACCAAAACCCAGAAATAGGAAAGCACCAAAAAGAGACCCAAGGTAGGCAGGTCAAAGCAACTTGGCCCGTAGACCAAGGAACTCTAAAAATCATGGTCTTTCCCTTTGTGATATCTAAGGCTCATATTGAGAGGAAAATTTCCATTTTTTCCTTTATTTTTATAGTGCACCACCTTCCAACCCTCCTCCCTATTGGGATCTTCATTCTCATCCGAGTGGATAGGGAGACAAATTTCAAGAGACTTGATGTTTTGACTTGGATACTGATCATTATCAGGGAAAGTGGGTATAGGGGTCCCACCCAACAACTTCCCATTCTTCTCTTCCATTATCTTTTCCTTCTCCTCTTCTTGCTGCCTAGTGTGATTGTCTAAAAATTCTGAGCGATCATTGTCCGTATCAATATAAACAATCTAATTATCTGGGTTAAAGTCCTTCCACCACAATACTTGTCCTTTAATCTACTTCTTGACAATGTGGAAATCAGAGGTGAGATGACCAAGGGAAAATAAAGATCTACATCTAAAGGGGAGACCTTCATAATCTAGATTTTTAGTCTATATTATGTCCCTAACTCTGAGCTCCATTGTGGCTGGGAAATTAGCCGTCATATCCATATTCACTAGAATACAGGCATATGTGGTATGATCAAAAGCTTTTTTCCTAGGATCAACATAAAGGAATTTACCTAAAGCAGTCCCCATGGACTGGAAGCACTCCTCACTCCAGAAGTGCAAGGGTAGATAAGGCAACCTTATCCACACATGTCTAACAATAAAAGTTTTAGTTACTGGGTTAAAATTGGGAAACTGGGGCTTCATAAGGAGATGATTAGACTAAAAATCCCATATATTTCAAAAAATATTGTCCTTATTAGAGGAGCTATCAAAAACTGCAATGAAAATTCCATGAACTGATGGGTAGATATTGACTTTACCATCTATAATGGGCCTCCAATGTTGGAAATTCATTTCTAGAGGGATGGAAGACTAAGGAAACAACTAATGAATCTATAAATTAGGCCTCTATTTTGGTAGAAATCCACAAATTCTAAAACCTCTTCACCAAAGGAGACCATGGGTGTTGATTTGGAATATGCCATGGGTTTGGCAGGCTCTCGACCACTAGATCTCACCACCTCCAAGAAAAAAAAGGATTACCCCTACTCTGGTGCTACATCCTAATGTTCCTGAACTGACCCTAGCAATCACTTCCTCACTCCCTGAAACCACCAATAGTCTGTCATAGAGGAGCTTCACTCAATCCCCCAAATCCTGAAGAAATACCCTTCAAAGTGTTTAAAATTTCTTGGTAAGAGACACCAAAGGTACGCATGGGAAACCCCCCAAGACACAACCATGAAGCCATGTCTTGCCTACACCATAAACTTGGCTAATGAGGGCCAAGCCATCACCCCTATCTGGACTCTTATTAGGGTTAGCACTAGAACAGAGCCTCCAAGAAGTATCCTTGTTGTCACCGCCACTGCCATGATCAGGGGGAGCTCAATTATGGCCACCGTCGTTAATAGGGGTCAAACCAGAGATCTGGCCACCAACGAATATTGGTCTCGAATTATAGCCCAGGCCATCACGAAACCGAGCACCTGCAGAAATAGCGAACACCAGAATTTTCCCATATTGTCTCCCACCACCTCTAAAAATTTCGCCACCTCCATCGAGCAGTTATGAATAAGGTTCAAGGAGATTAGGGATCATTTAGGGATTATTTTCAAACACATATTTTAGGGCTATTTATTATAATATATTAATATATGAAATTATATTATATTTTATACAATTTTAATTTTAATATCAATATATATATATTATTAATATTAATATTAATAAATGAAATTTCATAAAAAAATATAAACAAAAAAATAAATATGGGGGCGGGGGAGGAGGGGTGGCAAAACCACCCCTCCCCCCCACCTGTTATATTATATAAGTGGGGAGGGGTCGGGGGGGGGGGTGGGGGGGGGGGGGGGGTCGGGGGGGGCTCCCCCCCCCAATATAAAACAATTATTAGAGTATGGAGGGAAGGGCGAAGGGGTGTGGCTCGCTCCCCCCCCCCCCCCTCACCCCCCGCTATTTATTAATTAAACATTATAACAATAAAGTGTACTGTGACATGTGCACTATTAAAAGTTTACAAAATTTGTTCGTGCACGACCTTCTTTTCATGTTGCACATTGTTAATATGTCGCTGTGGGTAGTATAATTATTAATAAATAAATATATATATCAGGTAGTTATTTTATTTTTTTTTAAATATATATATACACCCAAATAACTTGTGTATATCTCACATTTAAACCAGATCTAAAAATGGGGCAAAAGTGCCCATACTCAAATATGGCAAAATGCAAATAAAATACACAATAACAAATAACAAAATGAACAAACCCTAGGAAATGGTTACAAATGGAATAAGCAATAAAAACGTGTGTATCCATCCTTGAGATTGAGCAAACTTCCATGGCCTCCACTCTTCTTCTCCTTCCAAACCTACAAAATGAAAATGAGCAAATGGGGTAAAAGAAATGAATAAAATCGCTTCATAAGGATGATTAGGGTTAGTTTTAATACCTAATATCCAAGGGCCCTAAATGAATCCATCTAATGGTAATGATTCAACCCTATAATAGTTTGGTGATGATATTTTGGTGGGAATGTGTTTTTAAATTAAAGGTATGTGCGACTTGTGAATAGGGCCACTAAAGGGGTGTTAGGATGTAGGATTGATATGTGAAATTTATTGTTTAGTTTGGTGACTTTTATAAAGTTCTTTACTTTTGAAATTAATTAAATTAAAATTACACAATGATTACTAGCCAATGTTTATTATAGAAATTAAAATTTATTGAGTTTAATTTTATGGGAGGGTAAGTGTAGAATTTAGCCCTAAAGCATTAAATAAATAAATGATTTTAGAACTATAAGGATGAATTAAATAATTTTATAATAGGGTTATCCTAACTAATGGTTCATAAGGGTAAATTAATGAATTTTAACGGGAACCCTGGAAGGGGATTTAAGAAATAATGGTTGAAATAAAATAATAAAAGTTAAATTTTAATTAAAATGAAGGAATTATTAACGGAGAAATAATTAAATATAGTTCAAGGTTATCCCGTTGCAACCTGTTTAAACAAAAAAAATATTTCGTAAATTTTCTTAACTAATTATTGGGTTTTATGTGGGAAAAATGTGGGTGTTACACTTGGTATCAAAATTTTGGGTTCAATGCTTGGACCCTTGGGCATACTTGGAAACAAAAATAATTAACATAGTACAACCTACAGCTAGATCACACATAACATTGTATGATATTTGAAAATGTAGAAAACTTAGAAAATGGAAACAAAACCTAGATAATGACGAACTAACTCTTGCCTTATTCTGTGTAGGAGGTGCAGACTAGATGAGGAGTTCTTGAATGTATATTTGGACCTACCACCCCTAGATTAGGCAGTAGTTTTCATATTACCTCAGATATTACAAATGATATAGGATGTTAATGTCGTTATATGCGGTGGAATATTATGAGCATGACCTAACTAGTATGATAGGGATCCATCCCATCAAGATCAGTACCCACCAAGACATAGCGATGAGTATAGAGAAGAGAACTCCCACGTGGAGTCAGCTAGATTAGATTCACCACATAGAGAGAAAAGAGATAGAGCTATCAGACACAGAGATATGTCTTGGAGTCTTTGACATAGATTTGACTGTTATGATAGACCTAGAGGTAGGAAGACCACAATAGAAGATCATATCAGGGAAATACTGAAGCTACGTCTATCTCATTATGTTGGTGATACAGGATGATTTCAGGCGGAGGATTGGTTAGTGAGATTGAGAAGATGCTTTAAGTATTGCACATTACTAGCAACATGAAGGCTCGTGTTGAGATTCACCTTATGAGGGATGGAGTAGGGGTTTGGTGGAGGACGGAGGAGAAAAAGCTCCACGTAGAATCAGAGATAGTTACTTGGGAGATCTTCGAGAAGTGGTACAAGATAAGATACATATCGAGGAGGTTCATTCAGTAGAGGATAGATGAGTTTCATGACTTACGCAAGGCTTACATGATGGTAGTGGAGTATGAGAGTCGATTCCTAGACATACTTTAGTATGTTGAGTACATGTAGGATGAGCATGTCAGGATTCACAGGTTCATCAGGGGCCTGAACTTGGATTTGGGAGGTGCAGTATGCATCCATTATCTGCAGGCCTTAGTTGAGGTCATTGAGAAGGCCTACATCACATAAGAGAATAGGGGGAAGAGAAAGCATGCCAGATATAAGGTGAGGAGCTGTATCCAAAAGATACATGATAGTAGTTTGAGGGGGTCATATCCTCCTCCTTGTGGTGGACATGGTTCAACACAGTCTTCTTTTAGGCCATCACAGCAGTCACCTCAGCAGTATTAACAGTAGTAAAAGACTCGTCCTTCGTTTAGACCCCCATAAAGATTTGACACTCAAAGATGACGGAGTATGGGGCCTCCTCCTAGATGACCCATCTAGACACAGGGATCACCTAAAGCTCATTCAGTAGGATATCATCAACACTGACCACAACATTCCATGGTAGGATCGTTAGGATCCATGGCACGAACCACTATAGTACTAGTTTGAGCTGCATCTCATTGGAGGGGACCATGTATTTGTTATGGATGTGGTGTACTTGGACATCATTGGAGAGAGTGCCCATAGAACCATAATAAAAAGGGTAAGGCACCTATTTCAGAGCCTATAGTTGGTGACATGGCCAAGAGTCACAAGATTTATCTGGTAATCGAGAACCGCTTGGCATAGCACCAAAGCACGATGATTGAGACCACAAGTAGCATTGGTGGTATTTCTACCCCTATTTTATTTTATTATGGCTCTTCAGATTATTTTATTGCACCATCTTTAGTAGAGTAATGCAGGATAGTGGCAGTTAGGAAGGGTCTTATTTGGGATGTTGATATGGCTTTTAGAGCCAATCTCTTAGTGGAATTCTTATCTAAGAAGTGGATAGTGGACATCAGACCCTTCACCACTACCTTGGATCTTTGTATCATTTGTTTGAGTTCTTATAGAGTTATTTTGGGCATGGACTGGTTATCTTCATAGAGATCTAGAGTTGATTGTTACAATAAGGTTATATCTTGTAAAGACAATTTGGGAGTTGAGTCAGTGATAGTTGGAGTTAGAAGACCCATCTCTATTCACACTATTTCTTCTATGCAGCTTAATGGTTTACACGACGTGGATGTCATTTGTATGCTATTACAATTAGTGATAGGTCAGAGGATGATGCTAATAGACCTTCACTTGATGATCACCCCATTTTGTAGGATTTTTCAAATGTTTTTCCTAGTGAGCTATCAGGGTTGCCTCCCCTAAAGGAGATGGACTTTCATATTGCTTTGGTTCCTGGAGTGTAACCTATCTCACACTCTCCATATGCAATGACCACCCCTGAACTATGTGAGCTCAAGTTGCAGCAAGAGGGCCTTCTTGAGAAATGTCTAATCTTTCCCAATGTATCTCCTTGGGGTGCACCAATGATGTTTTTGAAGAATAAGGATGGATCCTTGCGGTTGTGTGTGGAGTACAGAAAGTTGAACAAAGTAATGATCAAGAATTGTTACCCCCTTCCTAGCATCGATGATTTATTTGTCAGATGAAGGGGTCTACCTTATTTTCTAAGATAGATTTTAAATCTGGTTACCATCAGCTAAGGAATGCAAAGGTGGATGTCTACAAGACATCTTTCCATATGAGATAGGGCCATAACAAGTTCACATTTGTGTCATGGGTAACTACATGAACTTGGGGGGCCAAACAGCGAACAAGAATCCGAAAAAAACCAAAATGCGTAAAGATTTTTCTAAACGTGCTCGTCTTTTACTTGTTTTGGTTGTGGAATCACCGAACCATAACGCGTACATGTTTTAAGAAAGTCAAAACACGTACGTGTTTTAAGGAATTTAAAACACGTACACATTTTAAGCAAGTAAAAATGCGTACGTGTTTTAAAAAAGTCAAGATGTGTACTTGTTTTAAGCAATTCAAAACGCGTACGCGTTTTGTGTAGTATGGACCATACATATGTGTTTTGGTGGGGTATACTTATAAAAATAAATGTGTAAGTATAATATTTCTTATAATTTTATTATTTCTTATACTTTAAATTTATTTTAGTAAATATAAGAAATTAGGGTCACTCTGCACCTTATGGAAGTGGTCTCGTAGCTTCAACAGTTATAATCTAGAAGATGGTTTTTCAAAATCTAATATGGTCAGTACTTACTCAGTTTCAGGATTTCAGCAAACGACCTAAAACTTTTAGGGCATATATATTGTAGTCGGTCTTTGTTTTGGGAAAGCATATAGTCATTTTTTACATTTTTTGACCTTCTAAAATGGATTTTTTCCCTACCACTTCTTGAATTGGTACTAATTTTTAAATTTGGTCCATAATTCACTTTAGTGACCATGAATTAACTCTATGATGTTTGTCTACTTCTTACTAAAAAGAGATCCTCACTTTGTAGATAGAGGATTGTTCCATGAATGGGATTCTTGTCCTATGGCAAAAATGAGGTGATTGTAATGTGCCTCCTCCTTAAGGTGTGATAACACTACTAGGTGTTGAATGAGTTGTTACAAATAGTACCAAGTGGATTGCATCAAGTGAACTCAGATGATTGTTCATTCTTAGAAACATTGTGCTCCATATAAATAGCATCCCCTCACCTTTCCTAGCTCTAAAAGCATCCTTTCATGGAATCAAATTCATGATTCTCATACGTGATTTTGCTCATATGTCTCTTATGGAGACAAACGATGCCTTAATACTTCACAAATAATGGTCCTTGGTAACTTAGTGACATGACTAGCTCATTTTAGCTTGTTTTGAAGGGTGTTCAATTAACCAAAAAATGGCCAAAAATGTCGTTTTAGGCCTTCAAAGCAAGTAGTCTCTCATAAAAATTAAATGAGTTAATCGATCACCTTAAACACTATTCCCTACACACTGAAACAAATTTAATGATCTTTTTAGGACTTTCCTTTGGATGAGGGTTTATGATTTAGGGTTTAGCGTTTAGGGATCAAGGTTTAGGGTTTAGGGATAAGGGTTTAGGACTCAAGGTTTAGAGTTTAGGGTTTAAGGTTTAGTTTTTAAGGCTCATAGTTCAGATTTTAGGCTTTAGGGTTTAGGGCTCGGGGCTTAGGGTTCATGGTTTAGGGTTTAGAGTTTTGGGTTTATGGTTCAAGGTTAAGGGTTGAGGGTTTATAGTTTAGGGCTCAAGGTTCAAGGTTTAGGGTTTAGGGGTCAAGGTTGAGGGTTTATAGTTTAGGGCTCAAGGTTCAAGGTTTAGGGTTTAGGGGTCTGGGTTGAGGGTTTAGGGTTTAGGGTTGAGAGCTCAAGGTTCAGGGATTAGGTTTTAGGGATCTAGGGTTAAGGGGTTATGATTGAGGGTTCAAGGTTTATGGTTATGGCTTAGGGCCTAGGGTTCAGGGCTTAAGGTTTAGGGTTTAGGGTTCAAGGTTTAGGGTTTAGGGGTCAGGGTTTAGGTTTTAGGGTTTAGGTTTTAGATTTTAGGTTATAGGATTTAGGACTTAGAGTTTAGGGTTTAGGGCTTAGGGTTTGTGGTATAGGTTTTAGGGTTTAGGACTTAGGGTTTAAGGTTTATGGTTGAGGATTTAGGGTTTACAGTTTAGGGTTTAGGAGTTAGGGTTTAAGGTTTAGGGTTAAGGATTTAGGGTTTATGCTTCAGGGTTTAAGAGTTAGGGTTTAAGGTTTAAATTTCAATGTTTAGGGTTTAGGGAAAAGGGTTCAGGGTTTAGGGTTGAGGGTTTAGGGTTGAGAGTTGAGGGTTCGGAGTTTAGGGATCATGGTTTAAGGTTTAGTGTTGAGGTTTTAGGGTTTATGAGTTAGGGTTTAAGATTTACAGGTCAGGGTTCAGGGTTTAGGGTAAAGGGTTAAAGGTTTAGGGTTTAAGGCTTGAGGTTTACGTTTTAGGTTTTATGGTTAATGGTTTAGGTCGCAGAGTTCAGGGTTTAGGGTTTAGTGTTTAAGGATTAGGGTTTAGGGTTTAGGGTTTAGCGCTTAAGGATTAGGGTTTAGGGTTTAGTGCTTGGGGTTTAGAGTTTAGGGTTTAGGGTTTATGATTTAGGGCTCATGGCTCAAGGTTTAGGGTTTACCGGTTAGGGTGCATGGTTTAAGGTTTATGACTCAGGGTTCGGGGTTCAAAGTTACGGGTTTAAGTTTTAGGGTTTAGTTATGGGTTTAAGGTTTAGGGGTTAGAGATCAGGGCTCTAGCTTTAGGGTTTAGGGCTCAAGGTTTAAGGTTTAGGGTTTAGGGCTCAAGGATTAGGGTGTAGGGTTCAAGGCTTAAGGTTTAGGGTTTATGGTTTAGGGATTAGGGTTTAGGGTTCATGGTTCATGTTTTATGGCTTAAGGTTCGAGGTTCAAATTTACTAGTTTAAGGTTTGCGGGTTAGAGCTTGGGGCTCTATATTTAGGGTTTAGGGCTTAGGGCTCAGGGTTTAGGGTTTCGGTTTTAGGGTTTAATATTTAGTGTTTAGGGTTTATGATTTCTTATTTTGGTTTTAGGGTTTAGGGTTTATAGTTTAGGGTTTAGGTCTCATGGTTGAGAGTTAAGGGTTTAGGTCACATAGTTCAAGGTTCATCAAATTTGTAGGCTGAACATTCAAAGAGAGTCATCAAAATTTGATGTTTTTCATCTGTTGATATTTCGAAGGAGGGAAATGTCATATTCCTGACTGTCCAATCCTTCCAAATACCCCAGTAGTCCTCAATCATTAGATGTACAGGAAGACATTGTTACTTGGCTTCCATTTATATGATGAAGATATTTGTAAATTTGTGTTATGACCTCTAAATCTATATGAATTTCAAGTTGCTTAGAAATCACATCACACCCTTCACTAGGATTGATGACTACCCCTATCTTTTTGTTCAGGGGATTTTTAAAACATCCATGGGTTTATCATATAAGGAGTTATCAATGAATCGGAGGTCACTAAGTCGTAGGCTAGGTAACTCCTATTTAGAACTAAACAAGAAATATTTACTAGGTGATTGATAACCCCTTATGTTCTTATCCATTCCCTATTTCTGTGCTTATTTTGAGCACTTTAGGAAGTTATGTCAAATTTGCTATCCATTCTAGTAGAACACTTGAAATTTATCTTTCTCTGAAGGAGAGGATACTACAGGAAATTCAATTATGATCCTACACCTCTGCATTGATATAGTCTCTATGTTTCTTTTGTTTCCTTTAATATTTTTTTTTGCTGTGATGGTTATTTTTTGCATCTTCCAATGGGTCATCCTAGCTTACATAATACCATACATGGAAATATGAGAAATTTGAAATTTGTTTTAGAGTGTGAATAAATTTGCATTCAAGAGCCAAGTATATGTGGGGAGAAACAAGTTTGGAAACGATGTGTAATATATGCATTACAAGGCACAAGGTCGATGTCATATCCATTTAGTTACTTTTCCCACCTCTCATAAACAAGGTAGTTCTATAAGAAGACTCAATGATGGTTCTAGGCATGAGACTAGGAAATATTGATGAAATATGGTTTCGGGTTTAGGGTTCATGGTTCAGGGTTTAAGGTTTAGGGTTTAGGGTTCATGGTTCAAGGTTTAGGGTTATGGTTTAGGATTTAGGTTTTAGGTTTAGGATTTAGGTTTTAGGTTTAGGGTTTAGGGTTTAGTGTTTATGGTTAGGGTTTAAGGATCAAGGTTAAGGATTTAGGGTTTAAGGTTTGCAGTTTAGGGTTTAGGGCTCACGGTTCAGGGTTTGAGGTTTAGGGTTTAGGGTTTAGAGTTCAAGGTTTAGGGTTTAGTGTTTATGGTTAGGGTTTATAGATCAAGGTTAAGGATTTAGGGTTTAAGTTTTGGGGTTTAGGGTTTAGGTCTCATGGTTCAGGGTTTAAGGTTTAGGGTTTAGGATTCAGGGTTCAAGGTTTAGGGTTATGGTTTAGGATTTAGGTTTTAGGTTTAGGGTTTAGGGTTTAGTGTTTATGGTTAGGGTTTATGGATCGAGGTTAAGGATTTAGGGTTTAGGGTTTAGGATTAAGGATTTATTTGTTAGGGATAAGGGTTTATGGTTTACGGTTCAGGTTTTAGGGTTTATGGTTCAGGGTTTAGGGTTTAGGATTTAATGTTTAGGGATTAAGGTTTAGGGTTTATGGTTTAAGGCTTGGGGTTTAGGGTTCAAGGTTTAGGGCTTAGGATTTAGATTTTAGGGCTCAGGGATAAGGGTGTAGGGTTCAAGGCTTAGGGTTTGGGGTTTAGGATTCAATGCTTAAGGTTTAGGGTTTAGGTGTCAGGGTTTATGGTTTACGATTTAGTTTTTATAGTTCAAGGTTTAGGTTTTAGCATTTAGGGCTCATGGTTCATGGTTTAGGGTTTAGTGCTTATGGCTTATGGTTTAGGGCTTAAGGTTCAGGGTTTAGGGCTCATGGGTAAGGGCTGAATGTATAAGATTTGAGGTTTAGGGTTTAGGGTTTAGGGTCTAGGGATCATGGTTAAAGGTTTAGGGTTTAGGGTTTAGGGCTCAAGGTTTACAGTTTAGTGTTTAGGTTTATGGCCTATGGTTTAGGGTTTCGATTGTAGAAGTTAAATGCTAAAATATTGGAGCTGTGAGACTAATTCCATAAGGTGCAGAGTGACCCTAATTTCTTATATTTACATAAATAAATTTAAAGCATAAGTTTTTCATTTATTATTATTTATATTTTATTATTATTTACATAAATAAATTTAAAACTTATAAGTTTTTCATAAATTTAAGGTATAAGTGTAAGTATAAGAAATAATAAAATATAAATAATAATAAATGAAAAACTTATACTTAAACATTTATTTATGTAAATAGAAGCATGTCAAAATCATACATAATACTTATACTACATAGAACGCGTATGCGTTACGTAACACGTACGTGTTTTGCATTTTCTCTTTTCCCAAGCCATGCCTTAAGGATTGGGATCCGGTTTGGATCCCCAAGCTTGAGGCATGGAAGGCTTGTAAACTTGCATTCTAAAAGAAGTTCTTGAATATTCTATTTATCAATATTATAATGTTATTCTTTGTTCTAAAATGAAAATGGAGAGACCTTGCAATTTACTCTTTTATATTTGTTGAAAATAACGACTATCATATTCTAAGAATGAACCAAATTATTGATAATAGTTTTTATTGTTATATAGTTATAGTTGTAACATTATAATGGTTGGAAAGAATAACTTGAAAGTCATACTCAAATGGAAAATATATTTCTCTCAAATCTGGAAATAAATTCATATTTTCTTTAGATTTCCTTTAGTGAAATGGCTAAGTTGGAATTAGAAAAAGTTTGTAAGTGATACTTAGTTTTTACTTATTGCAATAGATATCATTCTTGTTGTGAAAATGAAGGAGTTACATTTTCTTTTTTATAGTAAAAAAATCTTGCATCTTGAAAACTTTGGAAAATATAGTCAATCTCATATTAAATAATATGAACAAGGAATCTTTTCTCTTCATTATTATTTTGGGATTGAACAAGAAAAAAACCAATAGTTTTCCATTTTTCACCTATAAATGAATATATAGCTATTTTAAAATCATCTTGCCTATTTTTGTTAATATGCAAATAAAATCTATTTGATCATTGAGATAAGATAATACAAATATATATATATATATATATATATATATATATATATATATATATATATATATATATATATATATATATATATAATCATATTTAATTATATAAATTTATTATAGATATGTAATTAAACAAATAAAATAAAACTATTATATTATATAAAAATTTAATATATGTATATATAAAATTAATGTTAATATTAATAAATTAAATTTAACAAAAAAATATAAATTAAAAAAAAATATATGGGGTGGGCAGAACCACTTTCCTCCGCCCCCCTCCCCGCCTTTTATCTTATATAAAAGGGAACGAGCCTCGCCCCCCTCCCCCCACAATATAAAACAAATAATAGAGTATTGCGGCCTATGCGCTATTTAAACTCTGTGGAATCGGTTTGGTCGCGGCCTTTTTTTCATGCTGCACATTTTTAATATGCAGTTGTGGGTGATATATATATATATATATATATATTTGTGTGTGTGTGTGTGTGTGTGTGTGTGTGTGTGTGTGTGTGTGTGTGTGTGTGTGTGTGTGTAAACATGTGAAAATATATATACACCAAATAACTTGTATATAGATCACATTTTAACTTGTGTATATATCTTAGTGCCTTCATTCTTTCCCTCCAAAGGTCAAATCAATCTCTCCTCAAATGACATCTCATTCAATGTTTCTTCATCTCTCTCATTTTCTTCTTCATTTCCTCATTCAGTCTTTGACGAATGTAATACTACAATATCACTATATCTAGGTCTATATCCCGCTAACATGTCTCTATTAGAGGTGCGTAACTTTGCATGTGATCTTAGCAACTTTTCTTGGTAGCTCTTGCATATGCATATTCTTATTGACACACATTCTTGCAAAAATAAGTCTACTATGAGCCAGAGTGGTTGAGTCCACAACAATGAAGCTTCCAAGGGCCTTGATAATGCCCAAAAACACATCCAATTTGTAGTACTCTAGTGGAAGGGTTGGTAATCTTACCCAAACAGGGAAGATAGGAGAAGCCTCAACCGGGGTACCAGGAGCTCATCTGTTAAGGGATAGAACAGTTTTGCCATAAAACTATGGCCCCCCTGAAGCACATTCAGGAGATCTTCCTCAAGAAAAAAAATAGAAATGAACTATTAGAGAGGGCCATAATGTCCAGCCTCCATTTTTTCTTGGACCAAGCTATGACATAGTTTATGTTGGGTCTAACCGTCTAAGTCTAGAGAAGTTACCTATGAGTGCAGTCATGTATCTCCTATGGGCTTGAGCCACAGCCTCCTCAAATTAATTCTCCCTTATATTGATATTAATTAATATTTCATTTTGATCTATGATGTAGTATCCAATTTATGGGAGTGGACTTTACACAAGTACTGAGTATGCTCTCATATGGCTTGCATAGTCTTCAAGGCCTTAATTGTTTGCTTATCACATTAGAGAGACTTGTTTTCCTAGGATTTGAAAACACCCTTATTATTACGCCGAAGGTGTTCCCCCTATGGGAAAGGCACTTGCGGACGTTTCTATGACTGTCTTAAATTTGATGGTGTGATGGCCATCTAGACATTTTTGTTGTTTAACAATTTTTAGATGGGTCGACTGAACTCCAAGATTCAAAGCCCTAACCAAAAATGAGCGCCTTAGATCAAATTAGATATCAAAATTTCCAACACATTATTTCATAACTGTGAAAACCTCATGTTTGATATAAATCTTTCTCTGTTTCATGAGCAGGTGCTGAACTGGTAATTTGCAGGCTCCGCAAAAAGAACTATAGCCAGTTCCGAGTCTCAGATCCTTTTTTTTTGGCTCAGATTATATATGCTACGCCATTATGTGGCTATTTTTTCAAACCCTCTGTTACTTACGATGACTTGACTGTATTTTCAGGACTCCAGTTCTGCTGTATATACTTACATATTAATATATTCAGGGTAATATATGTGAAAACAATGTTTTGTTTTTGGGTGAGAAAAAACAATGTACGCACTTTAACCTATAGTTGTTTTATTACTAGAATAGAAAGTTAATAATATTAAGTTATTAACCAATTCAATATTAATTTATTATTCAATAAGAAAATATTGAAATTATAGAAAAGATATTTAAAATTATTAATCAATTCATGTGAAAAATCAAGAATAGAATGCTCCTTTAAGAAATTTATACTAGTTAAATTAAATTTGAATTAGACCTGATTATGAGTTGTGATTATCTTAATTATATTAAATTTAATAACTAGCAATCACATGTGTACAATGCAATGTGAACGCCGAACGGTATATATTATTTGATTTAGAGGGATAGTTATTACTTTTGTAGTTGTTGTTGATAAGGGGTGTGATTGATTTCGTAAGTGTAGAAATATAGATGGGCTACTTAATTTTAAGGTTGTTTCTACATTTCAAACTTGTTAAAAATTTGTACATGACTATATTTGATACCATTTTCAATAGTTAATTTATTTTATAGTTGATGTTATATATATTTAATTTGGGTTTATTGTGTTAGTTGTGCATTGGTTGTTCAGTTGGTGTTTTGTTGGTGGCAATACACGCTGCATGAATGAATATATTTCAATATTGGGTTGGAGGCCATCATGAAGGAGAGCATCAAAACTGTGGATGATTTTTTCTATAAGATCATTCAAAGTAGAAGGCAAAATATGTCTACTCAAAACAACAACGTAAGGAAATACTCGCATCAACCATAATGGTTATTGAGAACTCTGCATAAATAATAAGTTAGCCCTTTTCATCATTACTTATAACCACGTTTCTTTTCACTTCACTGGCTTTGAAACCGTTTACAGGAAAAAACAAATATACTGTCTCGCTTCATTGGTTTAAGTGAAAGGGAGCCAGAAAAGTTATATGACAAGTATCTACGAGATATATTGTTGAATTTCATGATTACTGGAAGGGACACAAATGTAGGTACTCTATCTTGGTTCTTTTTTCTGCTCTGCAAGAATCCAGGTGTTGAAATTCATGATGACAACTCCTACACACACTTGGTAAATTGAGATGGCACCCATGGAACCACTGCAAGATGAATATCTACAAGTTTTGGCTCTGAGCTATACAAACCATGCCATGAAAACCTAAAAAATAACCAAAACCCTAACACACATTTTAGAAGAAAAGACTTACCAGGTGAAATCTTTTTGAAGATGCCAAGAAATCACCATAGGAATACTCTGCTTCAATGTTAGCTACTTCCTTCCTGTTCGGATGATTCACTATTTCTACCCTGAAAACAATATATGGAGAACACTCAGGAAAAACCTATACGAAAGTTTTAAGGATTCTGAGTGGACTGAATTAATAACAAAAAAATATGGGTTGTTAAAGGAAAGAGGGGTTTCATCAATAAAAGTCACCAAAATCTCATATAAAAAGAAAAAAAAATTAGTGCCCCCCTAAATGTTAGTGCCCTAGGTAGTTACTTAATTTATCTAGGCCTTAATCCCCCTTTGGTCCCAACATTCCTAAGTTCCTCAACATTGACCTACTCACTATCCTAAAAAACTTGACAACTCCAATAATGACTCTCCGTGAACATGGGATACCCTCCACCTTAGTTTTCCTCTTCATAATATTTTTTAATTATTTTTCTAACACACCATACCATGTTATTCCAAATATAAACATGCACTTTTTATTCATTCATATATCCAATAATTTTATGAATAATTGGAACTTTGGAAATTGGCACGATTAAATGGTATTCTATCTACATCTAATAATTGCCCTCTATTGTCAAATTTAAAAGAATGTATCTCCTAATGATCGTGCACATGTTGACAACCAAAAAGCCTTGTGACCAACGAACTCATTCATTTCCGGATCCAAACCAATTTTGTAGGTGAAAGACCCCTCCAGTACTGGTATCACACTATTTTTGGTATCAATTGTTCACAAATGTTACTTTAGGTATCACTTTCTGTAACGTTGCAAAAAGACGACGCCACGCTACGACAATGACAGTGACGATGGCGCTATGCCACAAGAATTTGACCCAAAAAGTGTGACAATTTTTTTTTTTGTGAGGTAGTGGTTCTTGGTTGATTTATTTTATCCGCAAGTTTTGTGACCTACTTGATATTGGGAAACTGATAAGCTTCAATCTTTTTCTTTGAATTTCCGATCGCAAATCTAGAACTACATGGTTGTCGCAATTCCACTCACTCGAGATTTACTTCAGTATTTGTTGAGTTCATCTCTTCCTTAGCGGAAAAAATTTTCAGCTTCACGCATGGTGATACTAAATCGAATATGTTTTTTTTTATATATTTTAATGTATAAGATCGTAGGAAAGCGTTACAAGGAATACCATTTATTGCTATTTTGTTGACTCTTTTAGAAATCGGTAAAAGTGTGTTCCTAGATGTTTCTCGGAAAGGTTAAGTGTTTTAAGTTAAGAAATATTAATTGGAATTAAGAAGGGCCTCAATCTTGTTCACTATCCTTTTGTGTGTATAACTATGAAATAGACGAATCTTTTAAGAAGCGAGTAATAGAGTAGTAGTTAGTCTTTTGAACAAGGGTCAAATCTAAAGAACCTGTGTTTCATTTTTTTTTTTCATTTTATTATTCATTTAAATTACGTCATCTCTTGATTTAATACATTACCAAATATGTAAATATAGATAAATATATATATATATATATATATATATATATATATATATATATATATTTATACATATATATTTATACATACATATATATATATATATATATATATATACATACATACATATGTATATATATATATGTATACATATATATGTATATATATATACACAAATTTATACAGGGAAATACTCATTTCGGTATGCACTTGACTCTGATTTATTTTATTGCATTGTATATTTTTAATATGCTAGATATACATACTACCTTACGTATATCTAGTGTGATTATTATAAGAAACTTTACTTCATATCACTACTATTGTTTTATATAGCGCTTAACTTAAATTTGAATTTTTTTTATACAAAGAAGTAAGAGTCGACTTGGGAAAACTTTTCAACTTTACTATAAATGTTATGGTTGGATGGTGGGTGTCAACAACCACCTGTCCACCATTATGACTCCCTCCTTACGCGCAAGAAAACTACCTGGCCGCCACTTACCATTATTCATTTAGATCTTGGAAATATTGCCTTGTTCAATCGACCAAACACTTTTCTTCTTTCCTGGCAGTGCGGGCAAGGGTGTGGAAGGTAAAGGATGAAGGCAGAGGCCGGTATAACAGGAGAAAAATTTGGTACGTATGCCCAGGCTGTGTGGAAATAGGTGAGCGCGGGGAGAACAAGTTGCCAGGACGTCAAAGTGAGCAGGCTATTCAACTGTGTTGTGATCTGTTCAGCATCGAATGCATCCACAAATACGGGTTCGCCTTCAAATATTTTATAAAAAAATCGTTTATGGGACAGTGAAGGCGTCTCCATTCTACTTTTGTTTCTTTCTATTTTTATTTTTATTTCTTTCTTTATTTAATAATCTCTCCAGTAAGATGGAGCACAAGGAGCCTGAACTATAACACTACGCATCTTTCATTGTTTGGATGCTTTGACAGAGGGTACAGGGTTCTACGGCCCTGGCCTATGCAATAGCGACCAGGAAACAGCAAGCAAGCCCTTAGGGCGGTTTCAACAAGCAGGTTGTCTAACTATGTTGTTATCAGTTCAGTATGGAATGCATCCTTAAAACAAAATGGGTTTCTCCTTCAAGATATTTTTATCAAAAATATTGTGGGACAGAGGAGGCGCCCCAAGGAAAATCACATCGATTAGGGGACAGTGAGAAACATTAAAACAGTGGCCTGTCCAGTCTGGATGATATCTGATCAGATGGATCTCTTATACCAGCAACTATTGTTTGTCTACAACAACACTTTAAAATAGGCGACCACATAACTCGTTTTTACAAGCATTGCAACGATTTAAATAGTCCCTGTGACAGTCAGTGCTTTGTGCATCAGGTTGTCTATCAGGCATATCTACTGAAACGTATCATCATTTTTTTTTATATTAGCAGTTATTTTCTTAGACACGATTTAAGGGTGATTGACTGGTCTGATTTTGAGACTAACTTTACATTTGTTTGGGCAGTGGCGAGGCCTGCCATGTAGCTTGATATTTGTGAAGCTAAGACCACTCGCAGCGTCCTAATCTGTAAAAAAAAACATTTAAAATATTTGCAAGCACTGCAACAATTTAAGTATTCACCATGACAGTCAGTGCTTTGTGTATCAAGTCGTCTATCAGGCATATCTGCTGAAACGTATCATCATTTTATATATATATATATATATTAGCAGTTATTCTCTTAGTCATGATTTAAGGATGATTGACTGGTCTTGATTTTTGAGACTAACTTTACATTTTTTTGGGCAGTTGCGTGGAGGAGGAACAACATATAGAGGTGGGTCTGTTACATATCAGAATATTCATGGACAGGAAGAAAACAGTTTGCTTTCCTTTTAGAATCCAAGAATGAAAGGAAAAGGCCCTACGTGTATTATATTTACTAATTTCATTGATATCATTTATTGATTTTGGCTTAGAGTAGTGTGTTTTATTAACATGAAGGGGATATTTAACAGTGTATGGTTAATAGGATTAAATACCAGCATATCCATTAGTATTAATAATACCTAATTATGGATAATATCCAAACTATTAGTGTTTTTGATATACATTAAGGAGTGTTGGATATTGAGCTTGATAGGTTTAAAGTATATGCATTATAATTTATTTCTATCCAATCTTTCCAACACATCACTTTCAAGTATCCAAACAAAATTTTAATATATTTCCTTTTGTAATTTCTTTCCAACATTCCACAAGAATTCAACAACATTTCCAATGAATTTTTAGAGTAAGAAATACTATCATTTCAATGCAAATTTTCCTTCAAATCTTTTACAACATGTCCTACTTCATGTGGAAAACATATTTGCAATAATGGAAGCTAAAGAAAGCAAATAATATTACATTTTTCCTCCACTCAAGGTGGGTAAATGCATGATGTTTTTACATTGTCAATAACAAGGTTCTTGTGCTCCAAAGTGTTCTTCATCCATGCTCCAAGTTCCAAGTATCTCAAATCACAACCAAGATAGGGGGAGAGGCAACACTCTCCTCCCAACCAAAACTCAATGGAGAAAAGAAGCAATCTCCTCCATTGACCCTCGAGCCCCAAACACAACACAATGAAGGGTGGTCTCCAACTCAAGGCAACAATACTTGCTTCCATAATACAATTTTCTTCACAACATTCAAGGTAAAAATAGGAAGCAACAAGGAAACACAAATAACACAATACTTTGCACAACAAGGCTTTCATCCAAGCCAACAAGAGAAGGAACTATGGGAATGTCTTCCTTATGCCTCCCAATTGAGATGAGATGCCCATCCAAACCCTCCACAATAAAACTCAAACCCCTATGACTCATATGCCTCCCTCAAGTACCCCTTTTTCCTCCCATTCTCTTATGCCTCCCTCCTCTTATGGCTCCCTCAAAGACAAAGTAAGAATGTAAACATTCTTACCCAAGATGGGCATCCCTCTCAAACTCCCTCCACAATATCCTAATCTACTCTTATGCCTCCCTCATGAGTATTCCCATAGACCTCTCCTATACTACACAATAAGCATTCTATCCATTTTTTCACAATACACCAAAGCAAACATGCATTATTCACAATTTTAGCATAGAAGCAACAATAATATGAAAGCAAAACAAAGGGGAAGGTTTCCTACCTCTCCATTGGAGAAGCCTAAACCAAGAAATTTGTCCAAGCTCCCTCCAAAACAATCCAAGCATGCAAGTCCAAGCACTCTCTTTTTCTCTTTCTCCCAATTCTTTTCTCTCCCAAAAATAACAAAAGAGAACTCTTCAACAAAACCAAAAACAAAACTCCAACCCCCTCAACATGAGAGGAAATTTCCATAAATAGACAAGAGGAAGAGTGAGGGTGATGTGGCTCCTTGTAGGATGCCACATCACACATCCTCAAGACCACCTCCCTTTAGTCAACTCAAATCCCAAAACACCATAAATGGGTGGTTGGGTTGAATGACATCTCTTTGCCACATTCATCCCTTCCTCATGGTTGTGATCATGCTGTGTTTCCTGCAAAATGTAAAATACCTCCTTTGGCCTTGCGGCCATGTCAAAAAATCTAAAATAACCATATGCATGAAATTTATTAACATCTATATGTAATTTAATCAATCATTATTTCTAGTTCTAAATCACAACTTAATTATGCATTTCATCATTATCCAAAATTATAGTAATGTAAATTCAACAACTACATTCTACTCATCATGGCGAAGAAATCCAATGTTAGAACACATGCAATATATCCATATAAAAATAATATCGGTATCCAATAGTCTATCCATGAGTCAGTGTAGGTCATACTGAAAACAAAATCCAATCATAATCCAAATGCATCTAGTCACAAAACATCATGCCAATCAACATAAGTATAAGTCATGTCCATATCCAAAGTCTGCATAACTCAAAATGGTAATCAAATAAGTGTCGTAGGGAAGTGGGCATTACATTTTCACTATGGAATTCACCCTGTAAATCCTCAAGAACACATACTTTTTGTCCCTAACCAATGTTGCCTGCTAGTAGGCTGATTCTGAATTTCCTATCTGATTCAATAGCCACTGAAATGGCAGAGCTAGCACAACCCAATATTGAGTGAAAAAAGAGAGAATTTGGGGATGACTTCCTTGGAATCAAGTTATTCCTTCTTTCCATCACTGGGAGACAGAGCCACTGCATCTTGAAAAATGCATAATTTAGTTCTAGGCAGCACATTGGAGTAATCTCCATATTCGAAGGTGACAGATCTAGAGGCAGTACAGATATAGATGGGTATTCCTTTGGGGATGGAGTTGGACTATCTATATACTATAAGGGACAGGAGTCATTTTTGGAGCGTTACCCAATAGTTGTGAGGGTAGTTGGTCACAAGGGGTTTTAGTAGGTTTTTCCTTCAATAACTTGTTTTCAAATTCATATTATGTTTAGTTGTATTCAAACATTTTTGGATAAGTGAATTAGAATGCTAAAGAAATAAATATTGAGAATGAGCTTAAGTATCTATATAATGCAAAAGAAAATTATATCTTTGTTTTGCTTGTATGGAATGAATGAAATAAAATAATTCTTATCCTACTCAAGAAAACATTAGCTTGGAGGGATGCATGGAGTGAGGTTTACTTGTGAGGGATATAAATGATTCTAAAGCCTGAGCATTCATGGCTTCAGAGTGAGGTTCCATCTATTTTGGCTCTTGATTGATCAATTTTTGTGCACCTCACTGTGTTCTATCAAGAATCAACTTGATTCAAGTCCAATTTTTCATCTAGCACTCTACTCATAGATTTTTATTTGAAAAAAGTGTGATAAGTGTCAAGGTAATAAAAGAAAAATTGAATACAGGGTGAGTTGTACATGTTTAGAAGCTTGTGTTGATGCCCCAGTGGATTGTGGACACATTTGATAATTCTGATTTAATATCAACTTGAGTTAAGGAGATTGCAAGGAAAAGAGGTGCATGCAAAAAGAATGGGCAAATTTAAAATATGATAATGTAAATTTGATTTGATATGATTTGATATTGTACGTTAGAGATTGATTGGATTCTTATATTTCAAAATATGAATCTACAATGTACAGATCCATTTTTCTTCATAACATAATCATTTTACTCATCGTGTAGGATGTCCCACAGAATTCTGTTTACCATGTAATCATAAAACAATAGGTTTCCAGGTGGAGAAAGCAAATATCCATGCAGACTCACAAGATTCCTTTGTTTGATGCTTTCAACTGTTTCGAGCTCAGTTCCAACTTCATGCAAGCTTTGTGAGTAGTGACTATGCAATCTCTTTATAGAAATTCGATTATAATTCTTTAGAACACATTTATAAACAGTGCTTGTAACACCATAACCAATTAAATATTTCTCATTTATATTTTCTCTATTTCTCATTATGCCATCATACGTGTGAAGATCCATGTCCATAAATCATTACAGCCAATGGTGCAAGGTTTAAGACCATAATTTTTCATTATGTTTCTTTTCTCTTGTGCATAATCAGAAGCTTCTTCAAAATCACACCTAAAGACATCTTTTTCGGTCACACTATTCTAGATAGAAAGTATTCCAGTGACTGCGGTGTATGGGTGAAATATATGTATAGAGTGTAGTGTAGTAAGAATATGTCGAAGTCAATGAGAGGAGGTGTAGTTAGTTACAAAAGAAAGGTATTTGTCAAATCCTTTGTGCCTCAGTCTTAAGAAATCATTAAGAATCATACAGTTGGAGCTCTGAATGTTGTTTCTATTCATTGTAATGAATCATTAGGCCCCAAGCTAGGCACCCAATCTACATGTGAAGATAAAAACTGGTATTTCAGAGCATGAACAGAAGATTTGGGGAAATTGAAAATGGCCGAAGGAAAATAACCACCTTTGAAACAGGGTGTGCAAATGCATCAAAACATAATGAAAGAACATTTTTTATAGATAACATAGTTTCAAATTCCATGGTAGCCCAAAAAATGCTCGACATCATTGCTCATTTATGGATTTTTACATTCCTCCCTTTCAATTTAGGCACAACTTGAGATAATTGTTTTCTCAAAAGATGTACATTCAATATTCATGTGTATGGATCAACCATACAAACTTCTTTAGCGCAAATACCACTGGTTTTAGACATCTATCAACTTAACAGCATGCCCCTCATAATTTACCCCCTTTTGTCAATCATAAGGGGGTTTTAGTAGGTTTTTCCATTAATAATTTGTTTTCAAATTTGTATTATGTTTAGTTGTCTTCGAACATTTTTGGATAAGTGAATTAGAATGCTAAAGAAATAAATAAATTAAGAATGAGCTTAAGTATCTATATAATGCAAAAAAAAAAAATTATACGTTTGTTTTGTTGGTATGAAATGAATGAAAGAAAGATAAGATTTTAATAACATCTACAATCTAGAAAATGGTCTATGGAATCAAGGGCTGCCATGAAAATTATCAATCTTACAAACTTTACAACCTTTTTTGATATTGGATATTTTACTGTATATCTATCTTGATCTCATCAAGCATTTTGAAGCTTCTCCCACTCAAAAAAATTGTTTGATTTGCATAGAAACATGTAGAGCCATAATATGTAGATAGACACATCTGATAGTAACTATTTCATCACTAAGTTATGCACAAAATAGCTCTAACAATGATGCTCTCAAACTCGTTGAGGTAATAAAGAAATTTGGAATGTACCATAACCATTTCAGATTTGTTTATATATAATTGCATATTCTATCTCATTTTAGTTTCATAGAGAGATAATATGTTAAAGCACTTAGTTGTTCTTTCAATATATTTTGACAACAACACTTCACATTCACTTACATTCTTGAGAGTGAGTATTAGCAAACTTACATGTCTCACTTGCATTTGTATTCAATTATTACACACCATTAACTATTATCTAACATCCCTTCTAATGTATTTTGCACCATTTGTTCTGGGCTTTAATAGAAAATTCAATATTGTCAATCACACCCCTTATCAACATAAACTACAAAAGTTATAACTGTCCTTTCTAAATCTAATAACATATAGCATTTGGTGTTCATATTGCATTGTACACATGCGATTGCTAGTTATTTATTCGAAGACAAATATTTGTGTTGTTTTAGTATTAATTGTTATGATTTCTTTAATATGGTGGGAAGGGTTGAAAGAAATTCACATTGATATGTCTTTTGATAAGTGAGATGTAGTTGAGTGAATGTGTTCATTTTTATTTATAAAATTAATTATTTTTTGAAAGATAAATATTTGTGTTGTTTTAGTATTAATTGTTATGTTTTTTTTTAATCCAGTGAAAAGGATTGAGGGAAATTTACATTGATAGACATTTTATAGAGGTAATAATGGGTGAGATGTAGTTGAATGAATGTGATCATTTTTATTTACAAAATTAATTATTTATTGAAAAATAAATATTTGTATTGCTTTAGTATTAATTGTTATGTTTTTTTTGATATGGTGAGAAGGATCTTGAGAAATTTACATTGATAAATCTTGTTGTGTGCAAGGCCCTGAGATACCTGACATGAAGAGTCAAAATGGTTCAGCCCAGGATCGTGTCCTAGGTGACTTTGTCAACTTGGATGCCCCTCCCCTGTAGTTATTAAGATGAAGGTGACCACTAGTATTGTTGTATGCTTACTCATAATGGTCAACCCACTATATGCTTCCTCAAAGTATGAGCAAAGACACCGATAATCTATGTAAAATTAGTGCCCAATTGAATGCACACGTCAATAAAAAAAAATTATTACTTTTATTTATCTTAGATGTCATCCTTAAAAAAATATTATTTTAATTGAAATTTTCCTAATAATAATTATTATGATTCATTTGAAGCAACTCTACCTTAATTTATCTCAATATACTCTTAAATCTTTTTAACACACAAATATCTTAAACATCTATAAATAAGGAAATATTTACGCGGAAGGCATTCTTGTAGTGCAGTTGAACCTATTGATTCTGACATAAGTCAGAAATTGAATAGAGGACATTTTGTCTTGAAGTGTCGTTGAAATCCAACAATAACCATATTTCAAGCATTTTAATGGTATTTTCTATTTTTGCCGCTGCATGGTAGAGACAAGTGGCTGGATGCATGTGGTTTCTTCTCCAAGATTCTGCCACCACTCCCAGGGTTCTCGCCTCCTGACTGTCCTCGCATGCAGTATTCATTTTCTAGGACTTGTCCTCGCATGCAGTTTTCACAGCTGTTCTGGCAGTTTTGGTCCTGGACGAGCCCACCTCTGGACTGGATAAATTCTCCACCATGCACTTCACAAACATTCTTGAGTATGCCATGGATGTCATGCGTTAAGGAAGGCCTGTAGATATTTTTGCAGGAGTGGGAGATTTTGATGAGAGAAACCTACGGCTTCGGGCGTTTTTCTTCACTGGAAAATTCACACATTTTTTGCGGAATTTTTTACAGCTCCGCCCAAAAAACCAATAGTATTTTTAGCTCTGTTTGTTGGGTTTAGCCAATAGTTCTCGTGTGGACAGAAATCATTTGAGTCTCGGTTTTCACGCTGCTTAAATCTGAGAAAATTTTCTGAAACCCTACCTACAGAAATCATTCGAGTCTTGGTGATGGCGATGGCGGGGCTCTGGTGTCTGGTTATAATGGCGGCGGCGGGATCTGTGCACGGAACCGATATTATCCCTCCGCCGCCGCCTCCGCCCGGGGGGGTTCTCTGCACGACTTGCACCACCTGCCAGAATCCGTGCGCCACTCCGCCGCCGCAGGACCAGCCGTCGCCGCCTCCGCCCTCGATTATTCTCCCTCCGCCGCCGCCTCCGCCTGCCATTATTCTGATTCCACCGCCTCCGGGTTTGGCTCTCATTAGGCTTAGATGTCATAATGGAGGCTTAATTTTTTCAATTAGCTGTTTAAATTTGAAAGAACAAGCATCCTGACAGGGACTAGAAATCGCATCGTATGTTTGTATGGTACTAGAACTTGGATTGTATGTTTGTATGGTAAACATTCCAATTTACTTTTATACCGGTGTCTGGAAGACTCTGCCCTTTTTATTGTTACCGCTTACAGGATTTTCTTTCTTCCCTTTGATTTGTCTGTGAGGATTAGATATTTGAACTGATTGTAAGGCAGTTGAACATATCCAATTGCAATTTTTTTCTTGAATGCCTTTTAAACTAGAGAATCATGTGTTGAATTGAAAATAGGGTGCGTCTAGGATGTGTTCCACATATTTGGATCTTTCAATTGATCTGCATGTGCCAGGATGGTTGACAAGTTTTTCAGCAGGGAGGCTTAGGTTTGTAATGCCAATCCATGTGTATTAGGATGCTTGCATTCAAAGCTGATCTGATGAGAAATTATCCAGCAGGGTGTGAGCACAGGTTGTTGGACGGTAGACAATGCCAGTAACCCAAGAATTTCTCCCGAATGCACATAGAATAATCTGTCCCGTGAATGATGACTTCACAATTGCCTCACCTCTCTGTAGGCAGCAAGAGAATTTTCCGTACTTGATTGTGGATTTTTTCAAAGAAAAAATTACCTTTGTTTTTGCTTGAATTTGATCTTTAAAAAATTTGAACCACCAACCTCCTCTAATGTCGAACACATCACTGGTGAATTACCACTTATTAGAAAGAGTGCAATACCACTGTGAGGCTGATCAATCCTACATAATAGCACATGGGTTGTACTCGCCAGATCATTATTGACATCACTTCGCCTTACCATTAAGCTATGATCCTAAAGACAATGCATGGCTAAAGGGATGCAGAGGGTGGGCCTTGATTTGATTTCAGAATCTTCTTTCTGCTTTTCACATGATCATCACCATATCACCCTTTGCACTAAGTTGATCTCTATGGGTTTATGCTGTGTACTTAGTTTTAATTGGTGCAAGTTTATGCAGGCTATCATTTTAGAAGTTAGAACTACTCAACTGATGGAATTTGGCTTCATTCAGAGCATTAACTCGCTGTGTAAGGTGTCCAGCAAGTTTAGGCTTGATTAATAGAGATCAGATAAGTTGGTCAAAGTTGGGATTGAGTTACAGTGAGATGGATGAAGAATATTTTAACTGAGTAGTTGTATTCCTCACCATTTTGAATTCTGTGGTTCAGGAAAACAGGCCTTTGAAAAAAGAGCAATTAATGTAACACATTTGGATTTTAGTGCCAATAATGTCTAGTTTAAGATATTTTCTTCTTTTAAAATGTGCACGTAGAATGCAATGATAACTAGCACGTGTTTTGCAGCTACATAATTATTACACAGGCGATGAACTTGCGTACAGAATGGCAGTGCACCCCCTTGACGATAGCATTATTTGTTCTTTTCCAAAAGGTTGCAGGTAGTTTTTCAAACTTGTAATAGTATAACTATGTACAGATTGAGAAATTTCTTGAAGTTTCAAATGACATTTCAAATAATTTTATCTGACTTGGATGATCTATGACATGGATAGTCTTTTCAAGGGATGCTTGTTTTGAAGATGAGAAACATAGCCAGCACTTCACCTTTTCTTTGCTTGAATGGTTTAACTTAGGATATTCTTTTCTAGCAGCTCCGATAGTCTTTAGTTTTGTGTCCTACGTCTCTGAAGCATATATTTCTGAAACATCCAATCTTGTTGAAACAACGGTTCAATATGATTAATTATACTTGGATTGAAACTTTTGACAATTTGGTTTTTGAGATGATGCATGAACATTACATTAACACATTTCAGCATGAAAAAACTGTAAATAATTTGAAAGAAGGGTTTAAACTTTTTTCCAATTAATGTGAATTAAAGTTGTTGAAAAAATAATCCTTTTCTCACCAAATGGTACATATTTTACTTTCAATTCTTCCTTGTAATTTGCTTTCAACCTATTCCTTGTAAAGATATCTATCCAAATTAAAAATCTTATGGTACATATTTTATTTTCAATTCTTCCTTGTAATTTGCTTTCAACTGATTCCTTGTAAAGATATCTATCCAAATTAAAATCTTAAAATTTGAAATGACAAATATTTTGTTAACAACCTATTAGTTGGGATTCTCAGATCATAGTATTTAGATTTACAGCATATTGCACTCCCCGTGTGATTCTATTTCCAATTTTGAGTTTCCAATTTTTTGAATTAGGATTAATGCTCTCTTTGGTTTTTGAAGGTAAAACTCCCCACTTTCATATTTAGGGTATTTACAATTGTATGGGTTTGGGGTTGCCTTGGTTGAACATGGGTGCATGGGAAAAGTGGTCTATTTGGTTATTGAAGGTATAATTCTCTCATTTTATATTCATATTTGTGTATTTGGATTTAATTTATTGAAATTAATATTTTAAATTGTAATGTATATATTGTTTTATGAGATTTATATTTTCCCCTTCTTTATGAGATCCTTCGAAAAGAAAAATAGGCTAGATTGTTATTTGTATCACAAAAATATTATTAATTATAAATAGATTTTAAAAAAAATATTATATAGAATGATATAGTCAATTCTTTATATATTGTTATTTGTATAATTTTTCTTTTCATAAAGTTAGTCTAAAAAGTTTCCTTACTTTAAATTATATAAGGGGGGATGAAGGCCTTGGTTTTGGCACGCTGTACCATCTCAAAATTGTCACATATTATCTGGATTACCAAACTTTACAGCAGGGGAAAATCTAGAAAAAAAGACTTTCTAACATGTCCTAAAAGAGTGATTTAAGGTCGTCAAATATCATCTTCAGAATGCCTTCCATTTTTATAGGGACATCGGTGATGCTTTATGTGCCTATTGGGAACCCCTCCAAAATCGGCTACGACATCTCCATTGATTTGATTAGGTCCAAGCAACAAAAGGACACCATATATGATCCCAACACCTCTTTCACTTGCAAAGACATCTGCTAGCAATGAAACAAATATAGTGCATTCCGAGAGTTTGACTATAAATAAGGACTCAATTATTCCATCGCGTCGAGGTCGTAAGTGCTCTTGGTTGTGTTGAACAAATCTAATTTGGAAGCAATCATGAATATGATGGTTGTTTTCATGGATAACTATAGAGTCAAATAAAATTGATAAAAAATTCAGGGCAAAATTCATCGCATAAGAGCCCTTACTACTACGAAACGAAATAATAACAAGTTTGATTAATGAATAAAATATATCTTCTACTATTCAAAAACCTTGATACCATTGAACAAAAATATACCATAGCTTCATTGCAAGATATAATTTACTTTTCATTTTTACTTTGACATATTTATCGTGTCGTTGTTGGATGGTAAAGTTTTAAATTCTTTCACCTTTAGATTTTTTCCACCCTCTCACTTCTCCACCCTCTGACCCCTTCTTTTTCACCCCTCTTCCTCTGCTACTATTTCTCTCCCTCAAATTTGACTCCTTCAAATGATCCCCTTCATCGTTTCCATTGTACATTTCACGAATGATTGCTAGTATAGATATAATATAGATATTTATACTTCTTTGACCTAAATAATTTACTTTTTAACATATCATTATAATGGAGCTCGAGGTTTCAATTAAAGCTATAAGAATATAGAGTCCCCAATAAATATCATCAAAAATCAGAAAGGTTGAGGGCCCACAAATTATTTATAATTTTATCTTTTAAATTTTATTTTCTTGAACTTCCCTTTTAAATTATTGAAATTGATGTTAATTAAAAATTTAATGCATTATTTATTTGATTTTTATTGACATTTTTTTTATCTTTATGAGAATTTTGATATGAAATTTTTATGGCCAATTGCATGTGAAAACCCCAATAAAATAAACTAAAATAAAAAATATAAATTTGTTTTAAAAATATACAAATTAAATTAATTAATAGTTAAACTAATGTAGTAATATAAATATCTTAAAAATATATAATAAAAAATAAATATTAACCTTTAAGATTTTTTTTTTAAAAATTATACAAATTAATAATTTCATTAAAATTTATTTATAGTGACAAATGATATTAATATAATTGCATTAATGACTCGAGATTAATGTTTTTCAAGGAAATAAAATATAACAATAGACATATAAAACTCTTTAATTTTTCTTCTAAATGTAATATTATACATTATTAGTTGATATTATGACATTATTTATTGATGTCACATCAATATATTTGCAAAAAATAGTGAAACTACTAGTGCTTATTATGTTCTTTAATGTGTGCATTGAAATGGGTGGACTAATGTTTGTGCTGAAAAATAAATTTTTGGTATGTTCGAATAGTGATACAATTTACCAAATCGAAACACAGATAATTCCCTTAAGTCTTCATTGAAAATGTAATCCCATTTCTTTCTTTTTCATGTTGTAACATATTTTAATATATGTAATGCCCTTCTTTTATCATTCGTGGTTTGATAATGAAGGTTCTTCTTGCTTAACGTTCAATCCACACGATTGAAGTCGTGCTGATTTATAGTTTTAATTTTTCTTCCGTGAACCTTACTTGAAAAATACGGTTATACTTTATATACCCATTTTCATTTTCATACTTGTATCAAAATCCTTTCTTATATAATGCACTGGTTACCCAGACTAATTTCGCACACATTTTTCTCATGCATTCTCAAAAATTCCTTCATTTATGTGGTTCCTGTGCGTTTCACTATAACGCAATCTGCATTACTCTGTCACTCCATTCCATACCCTTCAAATTTCCTTTTTCCTGGCCTAGGAAAATTGATTGTACCTGGGGTACATTTGGTAATTAAAATAAATTCGTTTTTGCCATTATAAAATCCATATTAAAATGATTTCGTGTAAAAGCTTCCATATATCAATTTACTAGATTTAAAAAAAATAGTGTTACTTTGATATACTTTGAAGAGGAGAGTTTTAAGACTTGTAAGGAAGAAAACTTTGGCTTTGCTAAGGTTTTTTCTCATGTTGATAGTACATCTTGCACCATTCCATACTTTTCTTTCCCCTTTACGTCACATCCATGGGTTGTAATGAAATTACTTGTATAATTCAGATTAAGAGCAATAGTAGAGCACAAAATAACACAATATTTCAGAATAATGATCTCAATATGCAATTAGAATAGCTTCGCCACTTCGAGGGGGCAACCTCCAAACCATATAACAAGATTCAAATGCTCCAATGATCATGAAATACTGCCTATAATCCCCTGAAATACTTGTAAGGATATTACTTGTATAAATCAGAACATATACAACAGAATAACATGAGAGAACACCAAAATATAGATAAATGATGACAATATGCTCATATAATAGCCTTTCCACTTCGAGGGGGCAACCTCCAATACCACTTCGAGGGGGTAACCTCCAAACCATACAATAACACTCCAATACTCAATATGATCATGAAATACTACCTATAATCCCCTATATATACTAGTCATATGCTATGGCCATCACCAAGGCCGACCTATTAAGCATGAGAAAGTATAAATGATATAATAAAATGATATGGTAAGCCACAAGTCGGCTACTCATATCCTAATACAAGAAATAGGTTAAGGGCATAGCATGGGTTAACCCACCAAATTTGCGCGGTGATCCTCTTATATAATGGCCTCTAAACCATCTGTAGAAACTATTTTTGTTAATGGTGGTGACAATGGCTCGAAAGCATGGAAGGAATTTTTTTAGGAAAGTTTAGGATGAGGTAATGACCCTGAATTCCTTCTTGATGTTGTTATAGCTGATAATTTTATTTATCATGCAGTTAAATATTTTAGCAATAATTATTTGATAGTGTAATTTTGTGGTTGTATACCCTCAGAATCCTTCCTTTAAGGATTGATCAATAACTAGTGGGAATCTAGTAGTATCTTGGTCATTGGTATCTACAACTTCACCAAGGGATTCTACCTATTTTCTTTTAGTGAACCCTCTTGGGTTCAAGATTTATTTTCGCATGCTTCATACTGCTATCTGCATAACACTTTACTTTTTATTTCACATTGGACACTCTCTTTTAACCCCTCAAGTTAGGTGTTACTCAGGATACTTGTTTGAGTGGATCTCCTTGGTCTTCCCATGTAGCTTTGGTCTTTTTTGAATAAAATAGTCTGACCCATTAGTGGAATTATTTGTCAAGATATTGAACATTTTTTTCACACTCATCCTCAAAAGTGAGTTTTTGTTGAAGCTGATCTTGCCAAGGATTTTCGGTACCATATTGAAATTCAGGTTGGGTCCAAATGTTTCTCCCAAATAATCGTGTATTTATATATTCCTAACATTATATAATTTATGTGTCAATCTCCCAACTATCACATTTACGACTGGCCACTTATCGCTCGTGTGAAACAATTTTTCAACTCCCCCCAAACCCCTAAGTATAAAAATGAAAATACAACTTATAGTTGGACCGCTATTTGTAGCAAGAAGTCACCTGGGTAAAAATAGGAACCAACAGAAACCCTGTCTACTTTGGACCCACAACCGAAACATATTATTAATCCTAAGATGCATCCAATCAAGAATCTCTAGCATAACCTGTAGCCCAACCCTTGTAAATTCATTTTATCACTTTGAAAAAAAATCACGGAACTGGGAATATTTGGTCAACCTCTATTTCTAAGTGTTTCTCCCATATTCCACTTTGCATAGTTTTTATGGGGGGATAAGGTTAAAATGGGGATAAACACTGCTCAATTAAGGTTAAACAACAAAACTCAGACCATTTGTTTACGCTTTGTAACAATTTTATTTTGCTTAGCCCTAGGGATGGTTTCCAGGATGGCCAGGGGGAGCTTATTATGACCAAGCTCTCGTGAATTTTTTCTCATGGAATGTGTGAGGTCTCACGAAGTCCTCAGGAAAATACTCTGTGAAATTTTTTGGTCCAATTATTGGTAACATAGAAATTGTTTGTTTACAAGAAGTTTTAAGGTTACTGGTTTTATGCTTCAAACCAATTTTATGTGTATTTCTAATAATTATAATAATGTTTACTCTTTGTATATAGAAGGGAGATGTGGTTTTTCCATTTATGTCTCTCCTAGATTTTCTACTTAATTTTTTTCATAGGGCATGATCCTAGAAATAATTTCATGTGGATTATTTTGGATATTAATGGTTATTGTTTTGGTATTCTCAATATTTATGATTCTAATGATGGCATGGAAAGTAATATGTTATGGAATTTGTTGGGGGATAACTTACCTCTATTCTATTGGTTAGTATGCAGAGAATTTAATATAGTTGAACATCCCGAGGATAATTTCAAAACTCTTCTCATGAGGTGGTGTATGGGGAAATGTAAGGCATGGTTTTACTTTAAATGTCATCTCTCAGGTCATTATGAACCACTTTTTAGAGGGTGGAATGATTTCCCTTTTACAACTTGGTTTACTTGGTCCAACTTTCGAGTAGGAACATACATGGTCATTAAAAGGCTTGATTTTTTCATCATCTCTCAGTAACATACTTTTTATCTTGATAGTAACAGTCATTCCATGATCATTGTCTAGTTGGCTATTCTCTATTCATACCATGGCCCTATCTCTTTCAAGATGAAATGGAGTGGGACCCCTTGTAAGGTTCCTAACAATCAATTTTATCTTAATGTCTCCTTGTTGAGTCGTGATGGTGTCATTTCTATCATTTCGAATGTTTATAATATGGTGCCATTTCTACCTTATGCTTCTTGCAAGGTTGATTGGTGGAATGCAACCATTTAGTGTACTTCCAATTTTCTCTACCATTATAGTAAGTAGGTTTCCTGGGTTTGAAAATTTTTTTTATTCTACTCTGCTTAAATAATTTTAGAGATTTCCCATTCTACTTGAATATCATTGCTTTGAAAACCCTACCCAGCTCTTCGGGAGGCCAAAATTCATAATCAACTTAAGACTATTGAAAATCATAAGAGAGGTGCTCAGATATGTTCCAGGATTCACTAGATTAAAGTGGGATACAAATCTTCCAAAATATTCTTCAAATCCCATTGGGATAAATTCAACAAATATAATATTAAAGTTTTTCAACAAGCTCACGATTGTGTCAATAGTCTCTTTGATATTGTCAATATCTTTGTGGATTATTATACCCTAGTTTTTTAGGCTAAAAAACCATCTAAAAAAATTCAAGAATCTTTGTAGCACTATATGGAAGTGGTTCCTTATAATCTATCTTCATCTGACAAAAACCATTGTGATGCTCTTGTTTCTTTAGATGAACTCTATAATGCTTTACTTTGTGTCACTAATAATAAATCTCCAAGAATTGATTATTTTCCATGTGAATTCTACAAGACATCTTGGTTAGTCCTATGTAAGGATATTCTTCAGGTCTATAGAGAGGCTTTGCAAGATCACTCTCTTGTAAATATCATTAACAAGGAAAATATTAAGTTAATTCCTAAATGTGGGAATCCTAAGCTCGTCATTAGTTTTTGTCCTATTACTCTTATTAATGTAACTTATAAGATTTTGGGTAAATATCTTAGTCTTTGTATTATTAGCCTTCCTCCTAGGATTTTTCACCCTAAGCAGAATGGTTTTTTTGAGGTAAGATATATTCTTGATAATCTCATTGCATTTTGGAAAGGCATGGAGTGGGAATTTCAGTGAAGAATATTTTCACATACAAATCTATTAGTTTTAGGTAGATTTCTTTCCCTATGCCTAATTTGTTTTCAACTTACCCTAGGCAATGGATCAAACATAGGGAAAGATTCAAATTCATGGGGATCACTTTTACCTTTAATAGTGACTTTTTCACTCTCTACAAATGTTTCATTGATCGTGTTGAGAAAAAGGTTTAGCATTGGGTTTCTAAGCCTCTCTCCTTGGCTAAAAAGATCCAAGTCTATACAAAAAAAATTATGCCACCCAATTTTATTATGCTTCCTATTTGTTCCCTTCTCAGGCATCCTTCAACAAGTTGCACAAGAATTTTTGGGATATCTATTTTCTAATAAACAATAAGGTGGATTTCATTGGGTTGTTTTTGATGTTTGTATCCTCCCACATGACCAGGGTGATATGGGAGTCATCGAGGTTTAGAGAAAAAGGTTATCTTTGTGCTAAATGGGTCATCAGAAGCATTAATAGAAACCAATCTTAGAAAATCCTAGCAACGTCATTACATGTCTTCAGGTTCTCCTTATATTAAAAATGGAGGAAAAACATTTGGTTACATACCTTGATAATCACCAGATTTCCTGTCAAATATTACAGGTACCTTTGTTATGAAGAACATATGGAAATATTTTGAATTGATTAAGTCATTTCTTTGCTTGATTGGGAATTGATTTTGAAATGGGCTCTCATTCAATGATCACAACAGTTAGTGGTCTCCTATCTTCACTAATCATATTGTCCCCTTCGATGAAGTTCTGGGTATCAATGCAATATTTCTTGCATGCACATACATCAATTTCATCTGAGACCTTGTCTCCTAGAGAGATTGGTTTTGTTGGCATGACATAAAACAAAAAAATTATTTGATCAATTCCGATCTTCCATCTGTGTTAGGAATTCAGTCATTGAAGTCAAATGTTATGCTTCATAAACTCAGTTTGCAACCTCCTTCAACTTGTTTGGCGGACTGGTGATGGAACTTGGATATTCTTATTATCAACTACTAATTTGGTGTGGTTTACAATCTTCTATGCCTTTATCTCTAGCCATCAACAAGGTTAATACCTGATGGAGCCCAAATTCCCCTATTTCCACTTGGCTTCAAAGGATAAAAAAGGCATGGAACGCCCATTTTGAACCCAAGATTAACTTTTTTCTTTCGTGTTTATCAAGGTATTCCACAGGGAGAGTGGTTAAGTCACATTGGACTCTCCAATCCTACATGCCCTTGTTGTGGCCATACTGAATCTTTGAAACATGTTTTCTGGACTTATCCAATGGCCTAATATACTTGGATTTGGATATACTTTTTGTTCATGCCCTTCCATCCTTATTTTTTAAATTTGAAATCTTCTCGCTTTGGTGAATTTGTTAATCTTCTTGCTCTTTTTATCTACATATGGATTTTTTTGAGTTGCTTTTCTCTTTTAGTTGTGGAAAAATAGAAACAATGTTATTTTTCAGTAATATGAGCTTATCTTAGAGCTAAGTGTTAATGACAAACTGACTATCATCTCTTCTATGACTGTGTAGATCCAAGCCTAGGCATAGAAAGTGGTGCTAGAATTCGCACACTTGCAACATCTTCTCGATCATTAGGAGAGTGTTCCTTGCTCTATGAGTCGAATTCCTCCAAACGAAGCTCGCGCCTCGCCACTTGCCCCTATGCCACATTGTATAATTCACTTTTCTAGCCGACATCTGTATTTACCTCGAGGTCATCCTGCTCCATCTACCTCTAGACCAGGTTGGAGTCAACCACCTCGAGGAAACGCTGTGCCCAATTCCTCCAACTGGAATTCTCCTCCTTAGGGAGCTAGTTTTGGAGGTTCACTGTTGCATGGTTGGGATATCATGGTACCTCTAAATATACAAATGTTGGACAAAGATGGTCATATTATTGATCCTCCATTTGAGGATTCGATTACAGGGTTTTTCATTCCTTCGAAGAATGATCATCCTCCACCTCCTAGTACCTACTGGTGTTTCCCCGTGTGCCTAATTTTGTGATTTTCTAGTTTTCTTTTTTTCTTTTTGGTGTTTCATGTCTTTGTGGCATTTGATTGTGGACCATGAGTTTTTTTATCATCTAAGTTGTTGTAACTCTTTTCTTTATTAATATAAAGACATGTTCCAATAGTAAAATAGTGTTACTTTTAATTGCGTCTAGGATTAAAGTTTGAATCCCTAAAAGTTAAATCACATGATTGATTGATATATAGAACTTAATTTAGACAATTTTTTAAAAATAACGGTAGAGAGTACACACTTATGATGGGAAAAATTTAGAAGGTTCATCTTTCAACTTCCAATCCTACCCATTTAAAGAGTGAATTATTATAATTACTTTTAATCTACAAATAATATAAGTAATAATATGCTTTCCAACGTCAATTGTTTACATTTATGGTGAAAATTACACTTGACATAACTAATAGAAGAAAGTGACAACATGTTTTTTTTTGTAAAGATTGAAAATCAAATCCTTCTTAAAATGCGGAACGCGTTTCCTGCCAACTACCTATTAGAGGGTACTTCATAATTTTCATGGAAATAACGCTTTGATGTACTTTTCCATGTTATCAATGTGAAGTATTTGTGGTGTATCATTTGTCAAAAATATTTCTTACATATTAAAATAAAGAGAACCTTTTTTATTTGTAATTTACGTAAATGAAAGACGAAATTATAGCAGCTAAACAAGGAATAGGTTCTTCTCCTCTCCTACCACTCAATGCTGAGCAATAGGTAAATATATTCCTCATTTAATTGTGATTAGATCGAGACATTACTACATTAGAGGTTACAAATTAATTTTTTTTTTTTTAATAGGTAGTTTACATTCTCAAATATGCATTTTGATACTCCTATCAAAATATACAACTAGAAAATATATCTAAATCTACACATTATTATTATTATTTTATAGTTATTTTTTGAGGAAAAATTTGTATTTAATATGCCAATATAAAATTAAAAACACATTATATTTTGATGAGAAAAAATGACTTCTAAAAAAGTGTACTATAAAAGATTGTAGGTGCTTCGAAACCACTAAGCATTCATTGGTTGATAGGTCTTTCTAAAGTCAATTTTCTTTGTAACTCCCATCTTCATTGTTATCTTCGTCATACATTATTTTTAATCTTATTTTCAAAATAAAATAAACTACATTTTATTTTACCCATCAAATCATCACAATAATCATTGGAATTTTCATTAATTTCCACACATACCAGGGTAACATCAAAGAGTGTGTTCTAATCGACCTTAACGAATTCTCTATCCTAAATATTCACATTCTCCTTTGACTTGTTTTCGTCTTTCTGTGAATCGATATGGTAGTTGCAATACTCGATTACCTTTGCCAAAAAATTCTTGGAATGTTGCATAGGTGTATCAGGGTGTCACTGCTTATGTCTTCCATCAAAGATTTAATAGCCAGTGGGTCCATCACCACAGCCTCCTCCACATTGAAAAACTCAAATTGCCTGAGCTCTTCAATGTAACATTGTGTAGTTCTACCATGGATTTGGAATGACGGCCACATAACTTCAATATAACATAGTAGAAAGATGGTCACGAGGCACTACTTCTCATGGCACACGAGGCACTAGTTCTCATGGCAAGGAAAGCATTTATAGAGTTTTTCTTTTCTTTTCAATTTATAGAAAATCATGGCAAGGGGTATGTGTTCATGTTCTTTTAATTTTGCAATTGAAAATGATTGGTTTTGTTTTTTGTAATAGGTTTCTTGAGCTAAACATGAAATTGATTCTATTTTTACATGAAAACTTTGCAATGAAAGTAATTGAGGATCCCATTGATTGTAAAAATATATTGTAATCAACAAATGGAAGCGGAGGATGATCATATAAAAGACAAAGAATTCGCAAACCTCTCAAACAAGTTACAAATCAATAACATCAAAGCAATAATTTTTGTATGTTTTTTGATTTAAGGCTAAATTCATTATAACGTAAATATGTAAGTTTCCTTTAAATATATCTTGTAGACTTGTTGGTCTACCAAAAACATTTATGAGTATATATAAGCAATGAATCAATGTAATGGTTTTTATACTTGTAGGAAAGTTTATTCTAATGTATTTATTAGAAAGAATCAACTAGAAGAGCTGTGATGATTTGTAGTAGAACACATACATATATAAATAGGTTAAAATACACAGATTCATTAAATAAGTTGTCAATTTTATTTTTTTCTTTACTCTTAAATTTTTACATAAAAAAGAAAACTTTATTTATATTTAAAAACACCTATCCTTTATTTATTATCTCTTAAGAGCAACACAACTTATGTTAATTTTTACAATCGCGTGTAATATATTATTGAATAGATTATGTCACCAATATAGTTTTTATATAGTTAATGCTCATTAATCTATAATCGTTTTAATTCGAAATTCAACTAAATCAAGTTAAGCCAGAGTTGTGTTAAACAGTGAAATAGAGTTTCATGTCCTCTTTATAGTCTGTTATATTTGTTTCAATTGATCTTTTTAAATTGGCATTGATAAGAGATGAGATTTGTAATAAATTTATATGATATTAGTGTTTATTTAGTTAAATTTGAAATTTGCATGTCGGTAGTTGTGCCTTTAACTAGATCAACGGTTCATGGTGTTGACAAAAAAAAAACTAGTATATCAGTGGTTGAGGAAATATAACAGTGCAATTAGTTGATGTATAGATGATCTTGCACCATCCATGTGGCGTGCACTTTGTACCGTGCATATCTTTTATAAATTGGAACAATATGTTAAAAACCAATTCTTGTGTGGGAAATGGTTGAGATATGAGAGAAAATGAGGCGTGAAATGAAATTCAAGGCTAAAGTTCAGCCCACCATGGTGATCTACCTCTACGACATACTTTCCATAAAATCATGGAGCAAGCCATGGCATTCCACCTCGTGAACACGTTGTGGAGATACATAATTTCTAGAATGCTTATCTATAACATTTCGTGCACATAACACTTATTATCCTATTCCAACCACACACTTAATTTCAGGTATTTCTTTTGTTGGAAGGCACACCACACCACGTGTCTCATGTGGTAGCGAGATTGACTCTCACTAGTGATGATGATACAAATTAGGATTCGTGAGCTATTTGTATGCATATTCACCTAGCATAAAATATTGGGATAGGGGATACATTAGACCATACTATGGTTGTTATAAAAGACAAAACAATGTTTTGGGATAATGTTTTTATTCCACACCATATGACTATGGGAGGAATGTCAAACATGAACAAAGGTAACATACATCTTATGAATAACAATTATTTTTTATTTCGCACATGGTACCTACTATTTTAGGAATGTTGTAAATATTGTGATTGGGGTAGGGTCTAAAATTGGAGTCGGGGTTGTTGTGCTTATCATTTTTTCATCATAGATTAGCTTAGTTGTATTAGTTTATGGTAAATGTAATTCTACGTTATTTGTTACATATGGAATTCGGGCAACATGGTCATTTCAATTTCAAATCTTATGTCAAGTTTCCCACAAAGTCCCTTTAAGAAGTTTAGGATGACATATTACATTCTGCCTTATACTCCTATTGAGGTAAAATGAAATACTTAGCTAATAATTATTCATCACTAGTTGATTAATCACTCTATCAATAAATCTTAATATATCTTATTTCCACTAAGGCCACATTTACATTTCACTATTGGTTATATTTATCAGTTTTTATATCAATTGAAGATCATATGTTAAGATTTAGTAAAATGATATTCATGTGATGTAAAAGGTATTGTTGACTTTGATATCCAATATCAAAAGAAAATATATTTAAGATGGATGGGTTACACAACCCACTTTACCTGCAATCATTTCAACATATAATAGATATTGTGAAACATTTGAGGAATATCCACAATAACATTGTGATTTGAAAAAAAAAAACATTGTGAATGTTTACACAATGTTATTATAGTGTATTAGAAAATTGTCAACATCCACAATACATAAATTTCATTGTGGAATATTCACATGAGCACAAATATTTTACATGGTTTAAATGAGTTTTACATTATATTTTCTATATTTTTATTTGTTGATAAATTACATAAAAAAAAAAATTGTGGAAAATTCAAAAAATTCTAATTTGTTTTTACAATTAAAAAACTTTAAATTAAATAGAATAGTGACATTTTGAAAGATATGATAACTCATCTTGAATGGAAAAATATGCTAAAGGTGAGAAATTTAAATATAAATGTGAATAGTCAAGACGATCCCATTTTTTCCTAATTTAAAACAATTAAACTAACATTGTGAATTTTTAACACAATCTATGCAGTTCCGAGTTGATAATAATGACATTCTAAAAGATAATAAAATTTATCTCGAATGAAGAAATACATATAATTTTATATTATGTACTATTTTATCTTGAATGTATATGTTATGGATTATATTCAGTGCTATCTTTATCTAAATAATTATTTAAAAAGTGTTTATGAATTAAGTAAGTCCTATTTCTTATTTAGTGTGTTTGTGTAAAATAGATCCATTTTATTTAATATTGCTATAAAATAATATTCAATAGCTATTTGTAAAGATCCTCTTAACATGATTTAAATAAAATTAAATAGAATTCCTTAAAAAATTTAAATATTTTCCATATCCTTACACATACGATGTAGCATGTTTCTGTTGTTGACATGCCTTCATCGACCTGCATATACCTGTATTAAGTCAGTAATAAGTATAAACTAATATCATTAACATGTTTGTATTGAACAAAACTATAACATGACAATATTTAAGAAAATGATGACAACACATATTAATAACAATACTTGTAATATAATTAAATTTTAGTGCTTGTAACGTCTCACAATTATTATATATTTGAGATTATTAATCTACTCCTAATATATAATTAAATTATTATAGATATATAATGAAGAAAATCCCTTAAAACTTATGAGATATCACATGTGGAACTTATGATATATCACATGTGGAATATTATCTCTATGTAGGGGAAACTTGTGATATATCACATGTGGAATACGACCTTTCCATTGACTTTCAATGTGATAGAAATTACTTCAAGATCCAAATCATGGATACAAATGAAGGTTTCAAAGATGCTCAACTATTTTTTCCCATATGGAGAGTTGGATTTAATAGTGGAAGTGATTTCAATTAATTACCCTAATTGCAAACATAATTATGTATACTTGTTTTTTACAGGTATAGAAACCTCATATAGCAGTAATTTTTGTGTTTAGGCATACCCATGCTGTCAGCCCATGATATTGACAACATAATAGAAGTTGTGGTTAATCCAAAGTCTTCTGAAGATGAAGAGGCTCATATAATTGTTCACAGGGATTTTTCTTTTTTCAAATTAGTTTATTATTCACAGGGCATTAATTACACCTTGCACAACACATAACTAGTCAATACTGCTAAAGTACAGAACATTGAAATAATGTGACCGGATATTCTTTTAGTTGTGTTAGATTTGTGAATGGATATTGAAATAGTGTACAATGAATCTTTCATGTAGTGCAGTCATTTTTATTTCATTGTATGTCTTGGGAGTGCTTTCATATATGTATCTGCAAAGTTGCAATGTTAGTTTTGTATTGCTTTAATTTTGAATAGCTTGCCAAGCAGTGGTTTTATTATCGCAAAGTATTATAACAGGCCAACATTTGGATTGAGATTCATTTTTAAATCTCTTACTTTAACCTTATCAAATAGAAATTTCAAATCATTTTTAATTTAAGTTGAAATGTTCGTAATTAGTCAATATTTATATGTTGATGATATATACTAGCTTAATGACATGCAGATGGTTTAATTTTGCATTCTTGGATGTATTTCCTTTTATTCCACAATTTAGTTAGATAGTTGATGATGAATTCTTCAATGTACGTGCATCCAAGTTTTAATTTTTGGAATCCAATAATCTACTATTTTTCGATCACATGATATTTTGATTAGTTTGGACATGATCTATTCTAGGTCTGATTTTTTAGTCCAATTGGTGGTTGTTTAATGTTATCTGTTATTATTGAGTTTGAAACTAAGTAATAGATGGTTAAAATATTCATCAGGCTAATCTATTAAAAGTAAAAAATTTACTACTCATTTATACATTGGATTTCAAATATGGGAAAAATACTACCTATTATTGAGTAATGTAATTCTTATTCTTGAAACTGTGATAGTCAGGCTCTCCCATTTAAAACTACCGAGAAAAATACTAAAAACTTAAAACTAAAGAAAATCAAAGTTTCATTATTTTATGAAACGAATCTCTCGGAAGACATATTGTAAATTTCTGTAGATAATGATGCAGGTAACGAAGTTGAAAATAGTTTAGATGGGCTTTAAAAATTACGAAATATAAATTGTAATCTATTGTAAATAAATATCTTTATTGACAATATATTATAAAATATTAAACATTCAAGGAGTAAAAATCTATATATTTACATCAATTCTTCTAATGTTATATGGCATGCCAATTTCAAAGTATGATTTTGGGTTAAGGGGATGTTGCAAACAGAGAAATAATTGATATAGGTGATGTGTCAGCATAACTTGTGGAGACCATAAATTTTGATCCGACTGTTGGATTGTCTTGAAATTTTACAGGGTGGTAGATATACATTAGTAAAATGTTGGGGTCAACAATGCTTGAAAATGTAGAAATTTTGGCACATTTTAGAGGTAATATTCCGTCATATAGTAGCCGAAAATTGGCTCTGAACATTTTTTTCACTTTTGACTAGGTCTTAGAAGTTTAATAACTTTTGTTGTGCTTTTTAGAATAAGTCAAAAAAATTTGTGAGCCTTAATTCATGACGGTATATTTGGAACACAAATTTTAGGGCCCATCTAAGCTTTTTACTAGTAGTTATTTTTTGGAATTTTAGGGTTTTTTGACATTTTAGGGTTTTTAGAGTAAACATGAAATAAAATGAGGATTGTAATGATGTAAAAGTTTAGTGTGGATTTCAGAATGATAAGATATCTATTTTTAAACTTCTGTGTTTTATTGTCATATTTTTTTATGTGTGTTTTAAATTTATTTCAACCTATTGCAGCTAGATCCACAGAAATTGGTATCAGAGAAGGATATTGATCTTGCGGGGAATAGCTAAGGTAACATATTACATTTTTCTATGTAATTTTTTCCTCTATTTTATATAAAAATAGCTAGATGCAGGAGGGTATTTTATGTCCAGATGAATATGCATATGCAGGAGCTACATCGACAAGTTGTTGAGCTCATAGGAGAAGTTACCTGCCTTGGAAGGAGACATGCAGATGGGGATGAAGACCCAGATAGTGATGATGAAGAAGTACCTCCATTAATGAATGAAGAAGGATATGAAGAATAAAATGAGATAGATGAATACACCTTGAATGAGATACCATTTGAGGAAACATTAATCCAGGCTTTAGAGGGAAATAATGATGACATCAAGATTAATGTTCCAGATTATGGTGGAGGGTTACGACTAGAGGAGTTGATTGACTGGTTGAATCGCATCACATGGAATTTTATTTGAGTAGAAAATCATTTTAGAGGAGAATAATTTTAAGTTTTCATGCACTAAGTTGGTCGGACATGCATTGATCTGGTGGGATCACATGTAAAATCAAAGACAAAGGAATGGAAAGGGGAAGATCTGAAACTGGAATAAAAATGGTAAAGAAGCTGAAAGAAAAGTTTCTTCCTATAAATTATACTCAGACACTCTTTCAAAGCTTACAAGACCTAAGACATAAGGATCTCAGCATTGAGGAGTATACCAATGAATTTTACAAGTTGTCAATCAAAGTGGAATAGGGAGATTCTGAAGAACTAAAGGCTACAAGATATATAAATGGGTTGAGCTTTACCATAAAAGATGAGCAGAGTATGTTCTAGATCCATATCCTGGATGATGCTTACAAAATTGCATTAAAAGTAGAAGAAAAGAAAAGGATGAATAATTTTAGAAGAGGTTTTAAGAGAGGGCCATCACCATCTCTAATAAGAGATACAGGTAGATTTTAACCTATAAAAGGTGGACTCCTCTAGTGCAGAAGGGCAAAAAGATTCTAGTCAAAGTCATGGTAACTACCAAAGAGGTAGGGGTTTTCAAAGGGGAATATGTTATAATGTAGTACAGGGATAGAATAGTCCCCAAAGGATATATACATGTTAGAGATGTGATGAAGAAGGGAATAGAGATTTTGAGTGTCCGCACTATCCTACAAAATAATGATGGCAGGGTAAGTGCACCAAGTTGGGGGACAATTAAGTGGACATCAAATCCTGAATTTTACATTAAAAACAACAAAACATCAAATTTAGTATTCCGCGGACTTGAACCATGCCAAAAAGTAAAAACTATGTCATAAAAATGGTACCATTGCATAGGGAAGACTATTAGCTTTGTAGAAATACTGATTTTAAAGTGAATAGAAGAGGATAAATATCATTTTATAATTTCTTACTAATAGTAGGTCTTTAAGACACTTTTTTCCTGTGAATGTTTGTCTACTTTTAAGACTGCAAAATTTGTTTCACTTATCATAATGTGATAAAACTTATACCATCCCAACCATGGTGAAATTATATACATGTTCAAAAAAAAAATTTATTTGATTTCAATAATTTTTGATGAAGTTATGGTGGGAAAATGGAAAGAGCTCTGTTTTCTTTATGTTTTCATACCACTTTCATGGAAAAAAATCATAAAAAATAAAATATTACTCAAAAAAATACAAAATAAAATCCATCCCAAGATAGATAGCGGCATATAACTTCTCACCAAAGGAAAAATATATATATCAATTTTTGGTCATCCAAATTGTGGGCAAACGAACTATAATATTATCAGCGTTTTTTAAAAAAATACCAAGTCATTGAATTTTGATTGTTTAATATAGCTAATCTTGTTCATTTTTTACAAAAATTAGTATTTTAGAAAACTAGATTCTGGATTCTACAATTCATATTAATATAATTTTGTCTAATTTTGAGTTTATGCATTGCTAATAATCCCTACATGTTGATATTATGTTGTTATTTGCAATATGATGTCCACGGATGACCCTATATTTGTCCATCAACTTCCTACACTTACCTGGCAAGGAGAACAACCATAAGTAAATATAGTTGCAGCTGAAACAAATGAAGAAATGAAGGTTGCTGCAGACTTGGGTGAAACTCTCATGATAAGGAGGATGATGATTGCCCCAAGGAAGGAGAAAGAACCGGATCCTGCTGGTGCTGATTCGTGGCTGCGGTCAAACATATTTTGAACAAGATGCACCTCTGGAGGAAAGGTATGTAAAATTATTAGTGATGGCGGTCATTTTGAAAATATGGTTTTAACTGTGATGGTTGATAAACTCAATGTGAAATGTGAGAAGCAACCATATTCCTATCATATATCATGGTTCAAGAAAGGGAATGAGGTAACGATAGATAAAAGATTCCTTATAAAGTTTATGATTGGGAATACTTACAATGATGAGGTGCGGTGTGATGTTATCCTAATGGATGCATGCCATATACTACTGGGGATGCCATGGCAATACGATAGAAAGGTTACACATGATGGAGGTAAAAACGTATACCCTTTCTAGAAGGACGGTGTAAAGGTGGTCTTGTTACTATTCAACGAAGAAGAGAAGAGTGAGGGATTATTGGATACAAAAGAGTTCGTTACAGAAATGGAAGAAGTTGGTTGGTGTTATGCACTGATGTCAATGAAGGTGTAAATGTAGGAATTTAATATACCCGTTGTTGTGGAAAAGGTACTTACAAAATACAAAGATGTCATATGAGATGAGCAACCTAATGGATTACCTCCGAAATGGAATATACAACACCATATTGATTTGATCTCAGGATCGGAACTTCCAAACCAGGAAGCCTCTCAGATGAGTCAGAAAAAGAGTGAATATTTGAACAAAAAAGTGAGAGATCTAATATAGAAAATATTAGTGAGAGAAAGCATGATTCCATGTGCAAATCTAACACTATTGACTTCTAAAAAAGATGGATACTAGAGAATGTGTGTAGACAGGAGGGCCATAAATAAAATCATAATTAAGTATCGTTTCCCAATTCCAATATTAGATGATATGATAGATGTGCTAGTGGGAGCCTGATATTTTACCAAGATTGACCTCCGGAGTGGGTAGTACCAGGTCTGAATCCGTGAAGGGGATAAATGGAAAAAATATTTCAAAACAAAATATGGATTGTACGAGTGGATGGTGATGCTATTTGGGCTATATAATGCACCTAGTACATTCATGAGGCTATATAATAGGGTACTCCGAGAATATAATGATAATTTTTTTGTTTTCTATTTTGATGATATTCTGATATTCAATAAGACAATGGAAGAACACTTGTCACCATATGAATTTTGTGTTAGAATTGTTACGTAAAGAGAGTCTATATGCAAACTTAAAGAAGTGTAGATTTCTTTAGAAGAGTCCTGTTTTTTTTGGGGTTTTTCATATCATAGGATGGAGTGAGAATGGATGATGAAAAAGTAAAAGCAATTCTAGAATGTCCTATTCCAAGGAATGTGACAGAGGTTCGTAGTTCTGATGGATTGGAAACTTTTTATAGGAAGTTCATCAGGAATTTTAGTAGCATTGTTGCACCCGTAACAGAGTGTACAAAGGGGAGGGATTTTGTATGGACCAAGGAAACAAAAAATAGTTTTGAATTGTTGAAGAAGAAAGTGTTAGAAGCACCAATTTTGGTATTGCTAGATTTCAGCAAGGTCTTCGAGGTTGACTGTGATGCCTCACATATCAGGATTGGAGTTGTACTAAGTCAAGAAAGACGACCTATGGCATTCTTTAATGAAAATCTCAATGAATTCAAGAGGAAATATTCTACTTATGATGTGTAATTTTATGCTATTGATTAGGAATTAAGTAATTGGAGACATTACTTTGTAGCTAAGGAATTTGTACTCTTCACTGACCATGAATCCTTGAGGTATGTAAACACACAGAAGAAATTAAATAGTAGGAATGCAAAATGGGTTTCATTTTTTCAAGAATATACTTTTGTCTTAAAGAATAATTTAGGTGAGAAGAATCAAGTTTCTGATGCTTTGAGTAGGTGTGTAGCACTTTTGACAACAATGGAAAAACAAGTAGTAGGGTTTGAGGCAGTTAAGGAATTGTATGAAGGTGATCCGAATTTTGGTGATGTTGTGAGAAAACTTAAGGAAACTAAGTATTATTGGCCAAAGGTAAAAAGGGACATAAGTAGGATTTTAGCAAGATGTAGAGTGTGCAAAATGGATAAGGGCCATGCACAAAATACTGGGTTGTATATGCAATTACCTATCCCGACAATGTTAAGAGATGATTTGAGTATGGATTTTGTGTTAGGAATTCCTAACACACAACAAGGGAATGTTTCTATATTTGTTGTAGTTGACATATTTTCTAATATGGAACATTTCATTGCTTGTAAAATAACTAATGATGCTTCTAGAGTTACAAATTTGTGTTTTTCAGAAGTGGTTAGATTGCATGGAGTTCCAAGAATGATCACTTCATATCGGGACATGAAATTTTTGAGTCGCTTTTGGAAGAATCTGCGGAGAATATTGAAAATTCAAAATTAGATGAATTCCGTCCATTGAATTTGCAGTAGTTAGATTATTTTCAACCAGGGGAGAATGAGGTGGCAACATAACTTGTTAAGACCATAACTTTTGATCTGACTGTTGGATTGTCTTGAAATTTTATAGGTTAGTAGATATACATTATTAATATGATAGCATCAACTTTTATTTGAAGGTTTATTACAATTTTAACACATTTTCAGGGCCAGATTCCATCATCTAGTGGCCTATAATTGGCTCTGAATGTTTTTTTCACTTTTGACTAGGTCTTAGAAGTTTAATAAATTTTATTGTTTTTGTTAAAATAGTTCAAATTTTGTGCGATCCTTAATTTACTAAGGAATATTTGGCACAAAAATTTTAGCGCCCATTCGGGTTGTTTTTCTAGTAGGGAATTTTTGGCATTTTAGGGTTTTTAGAGTAAACTTGAAATAAAAGGAGGATTGTAATGATGTAAAAGTTTAGTGTGGATTCCAGAATGATAAGAAATATATTTTTAAACTTTTGTGTTTTATTTTCAAATATTTTTATGTGTGTTTTGGACGTCTTTCAACCTCTTATAGTTGGATCCAAATCAATAGGTATCAGAGCAGGATTTTGATCTTGCAGGAATAGCCAAGGTAACATATTACATTTTTCTGTGTAATTTTTACCTCTATTTTATATAAGCATGGCTAGATGAGGGAGGGGAGGTTATTCCCAGATGAATAGGCATATGCAGGAGTTACAGAGAAAATTTCTTGAGCTCAGAGGAGAAGTTACCCAACTTATAATGAAACATGTAAATGAGGATGAAAACCTAGATAATGATGTTAAAGAAGTGCCACCATTAATAAATGAAGGAGGAGATGAACAATAATATGAGACAGATGAAGAATCCTTGAATGAGAGACAATTTGAGGAAATATTGATCCATGCTTTAGAGGGAAAGAAGGATGGCATCAAGGACTAATTTTCCAAATTATGGTGGAGGGTTATGACCAAAGGAGTTGATTGACTGGTTGAATCAGATGGAAAAATTATTTGAGTGGAAAACCCTTTCAGAGGAGAAGAAAGTTAAGTTTTTCATGCACTTAGTTGGGCCGGAAATGCATTGATGTGGTGGGATCACCTGCAAAATGAAAGACAAAGGAATGGAAAGGGCAAGATTCAAAACTGGAATAAAATGGTAAAGAAGTTGAAAGAAAAATTTCTTCCTATAAATTATACTCAAACACTCTTTCAAAGTTTCCAAAACCTAAGAAAAAAGGATTTTAGCATTGAGGAGTATACCAATGAATTTTATAAGTTTTTAATCAGGTTGGAATAGGGAGAGTGTGAAGAATATAAGGCTACAAGGTATATAAATGGGTTGAGTTATATAATACAAGATGATCTAAGTATTCTCTATATCCATAGCCTAGATGATGCTTACGATATCACATTAAAATCACAAGGAAATAACAAGAGGAATAATTTTAGAAGAGGTGTGAAGAGAGGGCCATAATCATTTCCAATGAGAGACAGAGGTAGATTTGAACCTACAAAAGGTGAATCCTCTAGTGCAGAAGGACATGAAGATTCTGGTTAAAGATGTGGTAACTACCAAAGAGGTAGGGGGTTTTAGATGGAAAGATGTTATAATGGAGGACGGGTCTATAATATCCCCCAAAGGCAATATACATGTTACAAATGTGGTGAAGAGGGTCACGAAGCTTGTAAGTGTCCACACTATCCTATAAAGGATAGATGGCAAGGAGAACAAAAATGAGTTAATCTGGTTGAAGATGAAGAGGAATAAGAAATGGAGGTTGCTACAGACTTGGTTGAAACCCTCATGATAAGGAGGATGATGATTACCCCAAGGATGGAGAAATAATAAGATGTTACTGGTGTTGATTCCTGGTTGCATTCAAATATATTTTGAACAAGATGCACCTCTGAAGGAAAGGTATGTAAAATTATTATTCATGGTGGTAGTTGTTAAAATATGGTTTCAACTGTGATGGTGTATAAACTCAACGTGAAATGTGAAAAACACCAATATCCCTATCGTATATCATGTTTCAAGAAAGAAAATGAGGTAACCATAGATAAAATATGCTTTATAAATTTTTTGATTGGGAATACTTACAAGGATGAGGTGTGGTGTGATGTTATCCCAATGGATGCATGCCTTATAATATTGGGGAAGGCCATGACAATACGATAGAAAGGTTACACATGATGGAGGGAAAAATACATACACTTTTTGGAAGGATGGTGTAAAGGTGGTCTTGTTACCCTTCAAGGAACAAGAGAGAGTGGGGGATTATAAGCTACAATAGAGTTTGTTACATAAATAGAATAATTTTGTTAGTGTTATGCACTTATGTCAAAAAAGGTTGAAATAAAGGAATTTACTATATCCGCTGCTGTGGAAAAGGTATTAAGAGAATACAAATATGTCACAACAGATGAGCTACCAAATGGGTTACCTTTGAAATAGGATATACAATACCATATTGATTTGATCCCAGGATCGGGTCTTCTAAACCAGGCATCCTATCAGATGAGTCCCTCATAGAGTGAAGATTTGAACAGACAAGTGAGAGATCTAATATAGAAAGCATTAGTGAGAGATATCATGAGTCCATGTGTAACTCTAGCACTATTGACTCACAAAAATTATGGAGAGTGGAGAATGTGTGTAGACAGTAAGGCCATAAATAAAATCAAAATTGAGTATCGTTTCCCAATTCCAAGATTAGATTATATGATGGATGTACTAGTAGGAGCCTGATAATTTAGCAAGATTGACCTGTGGAGTGGGTACTGCCAGGTCCTAATCTGTGAAGGGGATGAATGGAAAAAATATTTCAAAACAAAACATGGATTGTACGAGTGGATGGTGGTTCCATTTGGGATATCTAATGCACCCAGTAAATTCATGAGGCTAACGATCAGGGTACTCTGGGAATAAAATGGTAAGTTTTTTTGTTGTCTATTTGATGATATTTTGATATTCAGTAAGATAGTGGAATAACACTTGTTACATATGAAGTATGTGTTAGATTTGTTACATAAAGAGAGTCTATATGAAAAATTAAATAAGTTTAGATTTTTTCATAAGTATCTAATTTTTTGGGGGTTTTTCATATTAGAGGATGGATGAGGAAACAATAAAATAAATTTTGGAATGGCCTTTTCTAAGGAATGTGACAGAGGTTTTTATTTTTAATGGATTGGAAAAATTTTGTAATAATTTCATCAGGAATTTCAGTAGCATTGTTGCACCCGTAATAGAGTGTAAAAGGGGGAGGGAGTTTGTATGGATCAAGACAACACCAAATAGTTTTGAATTATTGAAGAAGAAAGTGTCAGAAGCATCATTTTTGGTATTTCCATATTTCAGCAAGGTCCTCGAGGTTGACTGTGATGCCTCATATGTTGGGAATGGACCAGTACAAAGTCAAGAAGGATAACCTGTGGCATTCTTCAGTTAAAATATCAATGAAGTGAGGACAAAATATTCTACTTATGATGTGTAATTTTATGCCATTGTTCAGGATTTAAGGAACTGGAGACATTACTTATCAGCTAAGGAATTTTTAATCTTCACTGACCATGAAGCCTTGAGGTATGTAAGCACACAGAAGAAACTAAATAGTAGACATGCAAAATGGGTTGCACTTTTTCAAGAATATAATTTTTTCTTAAAGCATTAATTGGGTAACAAGAATCAAGTTTTTGATGCCTTGAGTAGGCGTGTAGCACTTTTGACAACAATGGAAATTGAAGTAGTAGGTTTTGAAGTTGTTAAGGAATTGTATGAAGGTGATCCAGATTTTGGTGATGTTGTGAGACAACTTAAGAACACTACATTAGGTAGTGGGTCTTTTGATTATTTTATGTAGGATGGTTATTTATTCAAGGGGAAAAATTGTCCATCCTTGTTGGTTCAACGAGGGAAAATATTATAAGAGAATTTCATATTGGGGGGTTGGCTAGACACTTTTGTATAAGTAAGACAATTTCTCTTGTTTTAGAAAATTATTATTGGCCAAAGGTAAAGAGGGACATAAATAGGATTGTAGCAAGATGTAGAGTGTGCGAAATGGCTAAGGGGTAATGCACATAATACTGGGTTGTATATGCAATTACCTATCCCTACATCGCCATGGGTTTATTTGAGTACATATTTTGTGTTAGGAATTCCTAACACACAACGAGGGAATGATTCTATCTTTTTTGTGGTTGATAGATTCTCTAAGATGACACATTTCATTTCTTGTAAAAAACTAATGATGCGTCCAGAGTTACAAATTATTTTTTCAGAAGTGGTTAGATTGCATGGATTTCCAAGATCGATCACTTTAGATTAGGACACGAAGTTTTTGAGTCACTTTTGTAGGACTCAATGGAAAATATTGAAAATGCAAAATTAGGCGAATTGCGTCAACTGAATTCGTAGAAGTTAAATTTTTTTCAACCAGGGGAGAATGAAGCGGAAACATAACATTTGCAGACCATAACTTTTGATCTAAATGTTGGATCGTCTTGAAATTTTACATGGTATTAGATATACGTTATTAAATTTTTGGGTCCAGATTATGTCATCTAGTAGCCTAAAATTGACTTTGAACATTTTTTTTCTTTTAACTATGTTTTATAAGTTTAATAAATTTTATTGTGCTTCTTAGAATAAGTCAAACAAATTTGTGTGTATCACCCAAAAATTTGAAGTTCTAAAACCACCAGAAACCCTAAATACTTATTTGGAAAGTTGCGGAAATAGTTTTTTTTGTATAAAAGACTGCAAGGGTGTCAAACCTTAATACACAATTAATTAACTTCCTACCAACAATGTTACATTTCATAAGATAGATTCAGTGTAGGTTATTAATTAACTATTCTTAATTCCGTCCTAATGTTAAATTAATTATCATCACTAGATAAGTGTCCATTAATTTCTTTTACTTGATTAAATAGTATTCTCTTTCACAAAATAACATTCATCCCACATTTATTAAATCCTTACCCTTAGATATCTTAGTTCTCTTTAGATTATTTCCATTAATGTCCATTTGAATCATTTACTCGAACACAATAGGAATAGTTCCATAATTGACTTAACATACATGGGTAATGAGTGGCCCCATTCACCCATTTACACACACTCTTACATTATTTAATAACCCAAAATCTTCATTCTTAACTAACAATTGTAGGGTTGATTCCTATCCCTGGGATCAACTCAATTATGGACCATTAAGATCTTAGAGTTCCATTACTAATCCTAACTATCATTATGAAATATTATTAAACCTTTTTCTTTTCCCTAGCCTCCTCATTTGGTCTCTTTTCTTTTGTTTAACTTGCAGGTTGGAGGAAATTAAGGAAGCCACGGAAGCAAGCAAAACCCAGGAACGAAGCCTTCATGGATCCAATGTGCACAGAAAATCAAGCTTATTCTTAGTTAAATATTAGATTTAATCATGCATTCTTAGTTATTTTATTTCAATAGAAGCATCTATTCTAGATCTGGTTTGAGATCTATTGTTGATTAGTTCTCTATTATTTTTTTTGATTCCATTGATGGAAAAAAAACCCATTTGTAGATCAAGAGTTTAACGTGTTTAAATTCCTTTATGTAGGTTGGATTATGAGTTAAAAAAAGCATACACGACCCACATAGGTTGGATCTACATTTGGGTGAATTTTAGATCCATAAGAGCCAATGGCTTGGCTGGAAACATGTTTTTTTTTAAAAACAAGTTCACGCATAGGTGACCAACGTCGGTCTCTTGACTGAACACGATACCCAATGTGCTATCGACGTCGGTACAACTACCGGTGTCGGTTCCTGTGTTATTGATAAGATTTTTTTAATAATGTTTTTAAATGTAGTGGAGGTAAAAGATTAATTCCATGAGCAACTTTTATTCAAGTTTAAGAAAGCAACACAGTCTCAGATGCATCCGATATAAAAAAGATACAACAAATGACTGTCAAGTTTTCAGATATTGAAATGATGTAGCATTCAGTGACTGATGTCGGTCATAGGAATATCGACGACGGTTCAATCACCGACACCGGTTATTGCCAAAAGAGTCTATTTTATAAATTTTAACATATTTTGAGGTTCACACTTATCCTTAATACATTGCCAACAATTATCCATTAAATTAAAGGTTGTTGTGCAAGTCATGATATCATTTAAGTTGAAAACTAAGTTCGGAGTAAACTTTTAGAGTCTTTAATAAGAAACAATGACTGATTTCGGTACTGAGTACACCAACGTTGGTTACGACTGACCGGTGTTGGTCACTGTGTAGGCCAGAGAACTCTAAAAATGAACATATAAAATAACATAGATTTAAAAGGATAACTTTAACTTTGGATATAACCAAAACCAAATATTTTTTAACTATTTCAACCCAAAAATAAGGCTATGACAACCTCCCAATTCACATTTGATCAAAACATTAAGAATTTGCAACTTTATTTTCTTTCAACACAAGGTCAAATATAAACATGATATCCATTTAATTCATTCCTTTGCATAAAAATAAATTGAAGAGAAAGGAAAGACACATTATTTAATGAACTTGCTTCAATTATGATATTATAACTTGGTAAATAAAACTTGCAAAGTAACTTTTCTTTTAAATACAAGTCTACTAGTCTTCCACCTTAAGTGGGAATTACAAGAAAATTTTTACAATGAAGGTTTTTTTTGAATTCAACAAAATCTCCAAATCCCAATTCTTCAACAAGAGCTCTACCATTTCTTCAATTTAATCACAACACCAAAAATGGGGGAGAGGCAACACTCTCCACCCAACAAATAATCCAATGAGGAAAAATATTTATCCTCCTCATTGGCCCCCGAGCCTCAACCACAATGAAATAAAGGATGGATCCAACTCATGGAAACAACACAATGCTTCAACATCACAATACAAAATTTCACAACCATATAACACACATTCAACACAAGAAAACAATCACAAGAATATAACTTTCAAAATACACAAGGCTTGAAATGCAAACCAATGGAGCAAGGATCTATGGGGAGATCACTTATGCCTCCCAATGGGATTAGGTGCCCACCTTAAAACCCTCAAAAAATACATCTCAAACCCCTACACAACTCTTATGCCTCCCTCAAGATTCTCTTATGCCTCCCACATTCTCTTATGCCTCCCTACAATATCTCTTATGTCTCCCTCAAAAGAACCAAGTAAGAAATGCAAGCATTCTCTTATCCAAGGTGGGGCACCCAACCCAACTCCCTCCCAAAACATGAAATAAAATCTTATGCCTCCCTACATATAAAATCCCCATAGCCTTCTCCTACACCATACTTAGGCATTCTACCCATGAACCCAACAAGCATGCAAACCATTCACATACATATAATACACACATATAAAAATAAATAAGTAAAAAGAGTGTAGCTCCTACCTTTCCATTTTAATAACTTGATCAAGGAATCACACTCCAAGATCCTTCAAGCTCAATAAAACTCCAGCGGGCTCAAGACTTCAACAATAATTCCCAAAAATCTCTAACTCCAAAAATACAAGAGCACAAAATGAAAAGAAGTAACCCCCAAACAAACAAATAAACTTGCATATATAGAAAAAGGGAAGAGGAGGGTGAGGTGGCTCCATGTAGGATGCCACATCACTTATCCTCAACTCCACATCACAAGTCAAACCTCAACCCCAATGCACAATAAATTGGTGGTTGAGAGGAATGACAAACCTCTTACACACACAATCCAAACCCACACCCCCTAAGGATAAAATTTAAAACCCATGTAAGAAAAGTGCAATAAATGTCACTTTTGTCTTAAAAAACACTTAATGGGGTCTATTTTTTACCCCCAATCCATAGGTAGGGTTGGTATAATAAATTAAGAGGTGTTGGACAATCTTAGCTTGTCCCACAAGCCTCCAAAAATGGCCCTTAAGACCAAATCCGAAATTCCAAGGTAAGGTAGAGTGTACAACACTCAAAGTCACATACACTCAACTTAAATCCCAAAATTCAAAGGACCAACTACTCTAATAAATGACCCCTTTTTTCACATCCATAATTAACTTAATAAACATGATTAATTCACTTAATTAAGGCACATTAATCAACAATGATAAATAGGAATTACATCACAAATTAAATCACATACTCCATAATTAAATTAAATAAAATGGAGAAGAATTACACACAAAACCCTTGGTCACAATTGGAGGTCATCCCCCCCATGGGGACTCCCTAACAAAAATAAATAGACAACAACATTACACAAGTTGCCATGGTGACCATTGTTGTATCCATCCAGTATTCCACTGTGGTTGGTCTCCAATCCCCCTTTTGATTGTTGTGATATAATTACCTACAAAATCACACAATACCTCCTTTGGCCTCGTGTCCACATTAAAAACATCAAGGATAAAATATAATAATACAAATCAATAAACATCCGCATATAATTATATCATCATCTAGACTAACAATGTTATCATTTCAAAATTCCAACAACATCTCAACTCTATATTTTATCAATATCAACAAGATCACAAGATTTGTTGAAATGCTAAATCATAGTCAACAAGATGAAATTTCCAAATGTCAGTAATATATATGCTAACAACACATCATCATCATCAATATAAAAATGTCTCTCTATGCCTCTAATAATCCACACAAATCATATTATGAATCACAATCCATCAATAGTCAGAATATCTCTATCATCTAACATCATGCTAAACCAAAATGATACAATAATATCCATGTCTATAGTCAACAGTAATCAAAATCAAAATATAATAAGTGTCGAAGAGAAGTGGGCACTACATCCCCCTCCCCTTAGACTCGAATTCCTCTTGGAAGTCACTGAAATAGGTGTGGAAACTAGACTCATAGCAATGTAGCATCCTCCCATGTAGCAACAGTCTCATCATACCTGTCCCACTGGACTCACACCTGATCAATCTCTCTGCCTTGAATGCCCAGGGTCCTGCGCTCTAAAATATAGATGAGATCCACCATCATCTGCCCCTACTTATGCACCTGTAATGTGGTCCAATCCAACACATGAGATGGATCTGAGATATATATCCTAAGAATAGATACGTGAAACACATCATGCACATGAGATAAGCTGGGTGGAAAAGATAGATGATAAGCTAAGGGACCGATCCGCTCTAGGATTTCGAATGGACTCACAAATCTAAGAGAAAAATTAGAGCCTTTTCCGTAACAGATAGGACTCTTATGAGGTCTGACATGAAGAAACACCTTCATTCTGACATCATAACTATGGTCAAATATCCTATGATCTGCATACTTTTTATGCCTATCATGTTCCTCTTGTAAGCTCTGTCAGAAAAAACATCATGCTACTCCATGTCCTGTAACAAAGTTGGTCCAAGAGATACTCTATCATCCAATCTATCCCAACTCAAAGGTGTCCTGCACTACCTTCCATATAGTTCCTATAAAGGTGTCATGACAATCGAACTCTCAAAACTGTTGTTCTAGGAAAAATCCACCAAATACAAGTACTCCTCCCACATTGGCTAATGATCCATGACATACATCCGAAGCATTTCGTCTAAAATATGATTCACTTTCTGGATCTGTCCATCTATCTCTAGATGATAGGTTTTGTTGAAGTTGATGCTCATGCCAAGAGTTTGCTTCATGGTAGTCTAGAAGTGTGATGTGTATAAGGGATTGCAGTCACTGATGATCTTCCATGGAATCTTGTGCAGTCTAACAATCTCATATAGGTACACTCTTGCTAGTACACTAGCTATATAGGTGGTATTTACCAGAGAAAAATGATCCACTTTTGTCAATCTATCCACCGTGACCATGATGGCATCATGGTGGTATCTCGATGTTGGTATCCCTACTATGAAATCCATGGAAATGGTGTCCCATTTCCACTCCGGGATAACATGTGGGTAAATAAGGCTAGCTGGATGTTGATGCTCAACCTTCACCCTCTGACACTCTAAACAATGTGACACAAACTGAGATACATCTCTCTGAAGGCCTATCCAATGGTAAAGCTATCTCAAGGTGGCGTGCATTTTCTTCACCCTTGGATGGGCTGAATAAGGTGCACGATGAGCCTCTACCAAGATATCCTATCTCAAACCTCCATCCCTAGGTACATATGTTCGGCTTTGGTTCCTAAAAATTCCATCTGAATCTACTATAAAACCATCTAATTTTCCCTCAAGGGGTCTCTGAGACTCAATCTCTGATCTCACTGCAAGGTAGAAATAGTCATGTGGAAGCTATCGTAAAATCCTTCTTTGTAAATCTGTACCCACTGAAGTAGCCAAAACTAAATGTCTCTGTTTACTCAGAGTTTCAGCAACAAAATTCTCCTTCCCCTTCACATGCTCTATCTCCATGTCTTACTCACATAAAAACTCCATCCAACGCCGCTGACGAGTGTTGATATTGGGTTACATGAAGAGGTGGTGTAAGCTCAAATGGTTTGTCCTGAGAATAAACCTTCTGCCAAGAAGGAAATGTCTCCATCAAACCAAAGCATGCAAAACTGCTGCAAGCTCAAGGTCATGAGTTAGATAATTGAGCTCATGATCTTTGAGTTTTTGAGACTCAAAGGAAATGACATGGCCCTCCTACATCAATAACCCACCTAATCCTTCCAAGGAAGCATCTGTACATACAAAGAAATCCCTCTGAGGGTCTAGCACAATTTGAAGTGGCACTGACGTAAGGTATCCATTTAGTGTACTGAAGGACTGCTTAAATCTATCATAACAAAAAAAATTCTTCCCTTTCCACTGAAGGGAAGTGATGGGGTGTGCAACCCAAGAAAATTCCTGAACAAATCTCCTGTAGTATCCTACCAACCCCATGAAACTGCGCACCTCAGTCACACTAGTTGGCATGGGCCAATCCATAATAGCTCGAATCTTGGAAGGATCGATGGTGATACCTTCCCCAGAAATGATGTGACCCAAGTACTATACCTTTGACTGAAAGAATGCACACTTCTCCAGGTTCCCATAAAGCTGCTACTCACGAAGACACTATAGAACCTGTTGAAGGTGCTCCTCATGCTCCTCACACGTACGTGAGTAAATAAAAATTTCATCAAGAAAAATGAGCACGAAGTGATCCAAAAATTTCCAAAATACCCCATTCATCAAACTCATGAATACTGCAGGGGCATTCGTCAGACCAAAAGGCACTACTGTGAACTCATAGTGGCCATATCTCATATGAAAGGATGTCTTATGAATATCTTCCTCCGTATTCCTCAGCTGATGGTATCCAGACTTAAGATCTATCTTAGAAAATAGTGTTGCCCCCTTCATCTGATCAAATAAATCATCAATACGTGAAAGGGGGTAACGATTCTTGATCGTTACTTTGTTTAGCTGACGATAATCAATACAAAAATGTAGAGATCCATCCTTTTTCTTTACAAAAATCACCGATGCACCCCAAGGAGATACACTAGGATATATTAGGCCTTTCTCTAGAATTCCCTCAAGCTACAACTTGAGCTCACATAACTCAGGGGTAGTCATCATATAAGGTGCTCGTGAGATAGGCTCTGCTCCTAGAACCAAATCAATGAAAAAATATATCTCACGTGGGGAGGTAACCCTAACAGCTCCCCTGAAAATACATAAAAAAAACTCTCTCAAGATAGGATGATCGTCAAGTGACGAACCACTAGAATCATCCTCAGATCTGTCACTAACCATGAAAACATACAACTGGCAACCTTGTCGCACACATTGCTTGAGCTACATAACAGATATGGTGTGAATAAAGGGGGGTTTTATAATTCCCACTATCACTGTCTCCACTCCTAAATCATTTGCACATGATATTATATTACTGTAGAAATCAACTCTGGCCATGTGTGAAGATAACCAATCCATTCCTAGAATGATCCCAGAGGAACCCAACAGAAGAATACGAAGATTCATATTCATGGAAAAGGGTCCTAGGTCAATTATGCACTCCTTGACCAAGTAGTCCACTATGAGCTTGGCTCCAGATCAATCTCCACATCCCAACTACGGCTCTGCCTAACTACCACTAACCTATATCACTCTACTAAAAATGGAGAAATAAGATAATCTGAGGAACCTGAATCATATAAAACATGAATAAAAATTCCATCAAAGTTACCTATCGCCTCAATCAATGTGATTTGGTGCTCTTCCTGATGGTTCTCAACTGCAACATATATCTTGTGGCTCCTAGCCATGTCACCAAATGTAGGATCTAAAACTAGTGCCTTACCCTTGTTATTAGGGTTTTGAGGGCACTCTCTCTAATGATTCCCAAGTACTTTGCACCCATAACAACTACCAGGTCCCCTCTAATGAGAATGGCTCCTACATGTACTCTAGTGGTCTATGTCATAGATCTTGATGATCTTACTATGGACTAATATGGTCACTACTGATGAGCTCCTGCTGACTGAGCTCTAGGCGGTGCCTGAGTCCTTGACTGGGTCCCCTAGGAGGAGGCCACATACTGTGTCCCCTTTTAGCATCAAATCTTTGTGGAGGCCTAAATGGAGGATGAGTCTACTGCTGCTACTGAGGTGGCTATTGTGGTGGCCTGAATGAAGACTGTACAGAACCATGTCCACCATGAGGAGGAAGAGTTGACCCCCTCGATCTATTATCCTGCATCTGCTGGATATGACTCCACACTCTATCTTTGGCCTAGCTACATCTTCCCCATGGTCTCCTCCACAATGTAGGCCTTCTCAATGGCCTCTGCTAGAGTTTGCGGATAATGAATGTGTACTACCCCTCCAATGTCCAGGTTTAGGCCCCTGATGAACCTGTGGATCTCACCTACTCATCCTACATATAGTCTGCATATTGAATTAGGTCCAGGAAATGACTCTCATATTTTCCCACTGTCATAGATTCCTGACATAGGTCATGGAACTCATTTATCCTCTACTGAATGAACCTCCTAGAAAAATATATGCTCCTGAACCAATCCTTGAAGATATCCCAAGTGAATGTCTCAAAATCCACATGGAGCTTCTACTCCTTTGTCCTCCACAAAACCCTGGATCCATCTCTTAGAAGGTGGATGACAACACAAGCCTTCATGTTGTTGGTACACATGCATAGTTTGAAGCACCCACTCAAGCTAACTAACCATGCCTCTGCTTGAAATCCTCCAGTGTACCCAGAAAAATGAGATGGATGGAGCTTCAGGATCTCCCTGATGTGATATGCCATAGTGGACTATCTACCTCTAGGTCTCTCAACACGATCATCTTACTACCTAGGGATCCTAGATCTATCTTTGTGTTCTGAAGCCCTATCTCTAGGTCCTCTCTGTGGTGACTCAAGTCTAGCTAACTCAACATGGGAGTTCTTTGCACTATTCTCATCACTATGTCGGGATGGTGCACGAGCCTTTACTGATGGCTCTCTGTCCTTTCTGCTAGGTCTCCCACCTAAATACACTCAGTGTATAACGGTATTAACATCATGTAATGTCTGAAGTATCTGAGGCAATATGGTTACTACTGCCTGATTTGGGGGTGGTAAGTCTAGGTCTACGTGTAAGAACCCCTCATCTAATCCACACCTCCTGCATAGACCAAGGTGAGAGTTAGTTTATCATTCTAGGTTTTGTTTCAGTTTTCTATGTTTTCTACATTTAGAATATCATGCAAAGTTGTGTAATCTAGGTTTAGAGTTACGCTAACTCTCCTTGTTATGTCTTATGTTTCCAGTGTTCCTGGGGTCCAAATGTTGAATCCATGGCTCTGATACTAAGTGGAATGCCCACAAATTTGACATTCTAAAACCACCAGAAATGCTAAATACTTATTTAGAAATTTGTGGAAATGTTTTTTTTTAAAAGACTATCAGGGTGTCAAACCTTAATACACGATTAATTAACTTCCTAACAACAATGTTACATTTCATAAGATTGATCCAATCTAGGTTATTAATTAAATATTATTAATCCCTTCCTAATGTTAACTTAATTATCATCACTAGATAAGTGTCCATTAATTTCATTTTCTTGATTAAATAGTATTATCTTTCACAAAATAACATTTATCCCACATTTATTAAACCCTTGCCCTTAGATAACTTAGCCCATTAATTTTTTTTCCTTAATGCCGATTTAAACATTTATTAAAAAAATAGGAGAGTTGCATATTTAACTTAATATCCTAGGGTACTAAATGGCCCCATTCGCCCATGTACACATACCCTTAAACTATTTAATAGCCCAAAATATTCATTCTTACCTAATAATTATAGGGTTGATTCTTAACCCTTGGATCAAATCAATAGGAACCATAAGATCTTAGGGTTCCATAATAACCCTAATTATCCTTATGAAATTTTGTTAAACCTTTTTATTTTCCCTAGCCTCCTCATTTGGTCTCTTTTATTTTCTTTGATTTGTAGGTGAGAGGAGTGAAATCCATGAATTAAGGGAAAACCATGAAGGAGTCTTCTTAGATCCAATGTACAAGAAGAAAGGGATTCCATTTAATGGCTCCTCCTTAAGGATAGTTAAATATTAAATTTAAACATGCATTCTTAGCTATTTAATTTTAATATAAGCATCTATCATAGATCTGGTTTGAGATCTATTGTTGATTAGTTCTCTATTATTGTTTTTGATGCCATTGATGGGAAAAAACCCATTTTTTTAGATAAAGAGTTTAATATATTTAAATCCCTTTATGCAGGTTGAAGTATAAGTTCAAACACGAATACACAACCCACATAGGTTGGATCTACATTTGGGTGAAGTTTAGATCCATAAGAGCCAATGGCTTGGCTAAAAACACGTTTTTTGAAAAAAAATGTTCACGCACAGGTGACCAACGTCGGTCTCTTGACCGAATGTGATACCCAATGTGCTATCGACGTCGGTTCAACTACCGGTTCCAGTTCCTGTGTTATTGAAAATATTTTTTTAATAATGTTTTTAAATGTAGTGGAGGTAAAAGATTAATTCCATGAGAAACTTTTATTTAGTTTTAAGAAAGCAACACAGTCTCATATGCATCCGATATAAACAAGATACAACAAATGACTGTCAAGTTTGCATATATTAAAATGATGTAGCATTCAGTGACTGATGTCGGTGATAGGAATACTGATGACGGTTCAATCACCAACACCAGTTACTACCAAAAGAGTTTATTTTATATATGTTAACATATCTTTCATATTTTGAGGTTCACACTTATCCTAAATACATTGCCAACAATTATCCATTAAATTAAAGGTTGTTGTGCCAGTCATGATATCATTTAAGTTGAAAAATAAGTTTGGAGTAAAATTTTAGAGTCTGTAATAAGAAACAATGACCGATTTCAGTACTGAATACACCAATGCCAGTTACGACTGACTGGTGTTGGTCACTGTGTAGGCCAGAGAACTCTAAAAATGAACATATAAAAAAACATCGATTTCAAAGGATAACTTTAACTTTTAATATAACCAAACCAATTAGTGTTTAACTATTTCAACCCAAAATAAGGCTATGACAACCTCCCAATACACATCGATCAAGCCATTAAGATTTGTAACTTTTTATTTCTTTCAACACAAAGTAAAATTTACAAAAGATATCCATTTAATTCATTTCTTTCAACAAAACTTATTTGAAGAGAAAGGAAAGACACATTCTTTAATGAAATCCCTTCAAATATGATATTACAACTTCATAAATTAAACTTTCAAAGTAACTTTTCTTTTAAATACAAGTCTACTAGTCTTCCACCTTAAGTGGGAATTACAAGAAGATTTCTACAATGAAGAGTTGTTTTTGACTTCAACAAATGCTCCAAATTCCAATTCTCCAACAAGATCTCCACCATTCCTTCACTTTAATCACAACACCAAAAATGGGGGAGAGGAAACACTCTCCCCCCAGCCAATAATCGAATGAGGAGAAGAATATATCCTCCTCATTGGCCCCTGAGCCCCAGCCAAAATGCAATAAAGTATGGATCCAAATCATGGTAACAACACGATGCTTAAACATCACAATACAACATTTCACAACCATATAACACACATTCAACACACAAACAATCACAAGAATACAACTTTCAAAATACACAAGGCTTGAAATGCAAACTAATGGAGAAAGGATCTATGGGGAGATCACTTATGCCTCCCAATGGGATTAGGTTCCCACCTTAAAACCCTCCAAAAATACATCTCAATCCCCTACACAACTCTTATGCCTCCCACATTCTCTTATGCCTCTCTACAATTTGTTATGTCTCCCTCAAAAGAACCAAGGTGGGGAACCCAACCTAAATCCCTCCCAAAACATGAAATAAACTCTTATTCCTCCCTACATATAAAATCCCCATAGCATTCTCCTACACCATACTTAGGAATTCTACCCATGAATCCAACAAGCATATAAACTATTCACACACATACAATACACACATATAAAAACAAATAAGTATAAAGAGTGTAGCTCCTACCTTTCCATGGTAAGAAAACTATCAAGGAATCGCACTCCAAGATCAATCCAAATCCAACAAGCTCAAGACTTCAAAAAAAATTACCAAAATTCTCTAACTCCAAAAATACAAGAGCACAAAATGAAAAGAAGTAACCCCCAAACAACCAAATAAATTTGCATACATAGAAAAAGGAAAGAGGAGGTGGAGGTGACTCCATGTAGAATGTCACATCACTTATCCTCAGCTCAACATTACAAGTCAAACCTCAACCCCAATGCACAATAAATTGGTTGTTGAGAGGAATAAAAAACCTCTGACACACACAATCTAAACCCACACCCCCAAGGACAAAATTTAAAACCCATGTAAGAAAAGTGAAATAAATTTCACTTTTGTCTTAAAAAACACTTAATGTGGTTTATTTTTGACCCCCCAATCCATAGGTAGGGTTGGTATAATAAATTAATAAGTGTGAGACAAGCTTAGCTTGTCCCACAAGCTTCCAAGAATGTCCCTTAAGACCAAATCCGAAATTCCAAGGTAAGGTAGAGTGTACAACAGTCAAGTCACATACACTCAAATTAAATCCCAAAATTCAAAGGACCAACTACTCTAATAAATGACCCCATTTTTCACATCCACAATTAATTTAATAAACATGATTAATTCACTTAATTAAGGCACATTAATCAACAATGATAAAAAGGAATTACATTACAAATTAAATCACATACTCCATAATTAAATAAAATAAAAAGGAGAAGAATTACACACAAAACCCTTGGTAACAATTGGAGGTCATTCCCCCCATATGGACCCCATGAAAAAAATAAACAAACAACAACATTACATAAGTTTTCATGGTGGCCATTATTGTATCCATCTAGTATTTTGTTGTGGTTGGTCTCCAATCCCCCTTTTGATTATTGTGATATAATTACCTACAAAATCACACAATACCTCCTTCGGCCTCGTGGCCACATTAAAAACATCAAGGAAAAAATATATGCATACAAATCAATAATCATACGCATATAATTAAATCTTGATCTAGACTAACAATGCTATCATTTTAAAATTCCAACAACATCTCAACTCTATCTTTTAATAAATATCAACAAGATCACAAGATTTGTTCAAATGCCTTATAAGGAGACATGTAAATGGAGTATTAGGTTAATTAATTATGCATTATATAATTAATTTTATTAATTAAATAATGTTGTTATATGGTTATAATTATTCATAACCATCTATTTGTCTTTCGCCCTGACTAAACACACAAAGAGATGGTTGACGAGTCAAATGATGAGTGGTGTTTAAAGTGGTCGAGCTCTATTTGGAGGCCGAACTAGATTTCTTACATGGCCAGGATTGGCAACTTGCAAAAGGTGAACAACCCATGCTTCTGCATTAACAACAGACCGTGCCAAGTTGTACCTACGTTGGGGGTTATAGTGGCTGAACCAGGCCAAAACTATGATCGAGCCACCTACACAATCCACATGGTCAATACAAACTCAAACACAATGGCTCCACCCTCATCCACGGACTTGCAATAAAAAACACAGTTGTAGAGGTATACAAAACCGCTGCCTCACCTGTTACTCTCCATTCAAGCCGTTCAACCCTGCAAAAAGAAACAAATGGTGCAAAAGTAATAAAAAAAGGTGCATCAATAACAATTGATAAAGAAATACGTGCATCTATAAAGCAGAGAGATAAAGGAATTTTAGATCCTAAAATAAAGGAGAAAAACTCACACTCCTCCATGCACGTAGGCCATGTGGGAGATGTGCCACATCTTTTTTTCTAAAGTGAGTCGGGTTTTACATTAATAAAATACAAGTTTGTTCATTTGATTTCACAAGTGCTCATAGAGCCTAGGCGATTAAGTGGAACGACTTAGCTGGTGGAGGTGTGGGGTTCGAATCCCACTCACAACTTGCATTTTTAAACCATTCGACTTTGGCATCAAAAACAGTGAATCTACCATAGTTAGAGGCATATTTAGCTAAAAAACCATCACTAAACTGCTTAGTCGTAACTAAACAGGCCACTAAATATTTTAGTGAGAAAAAACCTAATTTAGGGTAAACATTTTTTTTCTCCTAATAGGTCTATTTTTTCATTCTAGGAATTTTTTGGAAAAGGAGGCCTATCCAGAAATTGCATTTTCAGCTATATTTTTACAATTTTTTGGCATAGTGGGTTGTATTGGGCTCTAGAGGCCACCAGGGCCCGTAAAACAAAATATTTTTTCCTGCCATTCAATTTTTTCCATATTTTTAAATGTAATTGAATGCTTCAATATATTGTACTAATTTACAGGTTGCCATAGTCAACTGAAAACTTTTTAACTTCTCATAAACTGGTAGAATGTTAATAAAAAAGAGAAAATTTTGGTTCTAAAACAGTCACGAGATCCTAGATCTCATTCGCAGCGTTTGGTATATACAGTGCCTTTGGGAAGCACTTATGGGTAAATTCGTCATGACTACTACTTCACTTAACACCTAATATATTTGTAACAACGTTGTCTGGGTATCATCCCTGTAAATAGATGGGGAGTAATAAGGCCACAGTGCACACACTATGAGCCATCCCATCCATCTGTGAACAATTGCACGACATAAATCTGGACTGAGAAATTATTTGAGTATATAAAAAAGTTACACGCACGTATGAGGATATTTCTTTGAGCCAGTGTCAATAATCACAAAGTCCCTTTCAGTACTGTCTTGGTATCACATATTGAATTATTTCACGTACGTTAAAGCCTCTTTCATGTACCGCTAGGTATATAGAAAGGGCAAGATTCTTCCACGTACCGCCGAGTATATCGGAAGGGTGTGTATATAGAAAGGTTTAGTATATCAGACTGATGGTATATATCTTGGGAGACCTTATACTTGGAGTGATAAGAGCCAAACCCTGTTAGTGATTTCTTCAATATCAACACCAATTCCACCAAATTTTTGTCCGGATTCACAACTTCTCAGAGGAAGAAACTATGTTGTATGGAAAAAAAAAATCAAGACAAAACTTGAGTTTGAAGAGATCTAGCCTGTTGTGATTGGTAATATGACCATATTAGCTACTGATACAACACAAAAATAATAGTTTGATAGAGAAGATCAGAAAGCTAAACTCATCATCTTATTTGGAGTGTCCGATGATGTGAAACCCCACATTCATGATGCCACAACAGCCAAAGAAGCATGGAATAAATTAAGAATAGTATACCAGGCTAAAAACAAGAATGTCATACTGAATTTGCAGATTCACTTACACACATTGAAGTTCAAGCATAATGAAAAAATTGAAGCTTTCTTAAGAAGAGTTACAGAATTGAGGGCTTCACTTCTAGCCCTAGGAGAAGCAGTCAAAAATGATGCTCTCATTACCATTGTTCTGAGAGAACTCCCTTCTTCTTACCATATTTTTGTCACAACATTAAACTTGTCAGATACGACAATAGTTTTGACAAGCTGGTAAACCTACTACAACAAGAGGAAGCCATGCACAATAAGGATGATGAAGAGGAGAAAGCACTTTCTTCACATCAAAAATGTAAAGGAAAAGGTAAAGGAAAACCTAATTCCTATGAAAAGTCCCAAAATCAGTATCAATAACAAGGGGACAAACAAAAGAAGAAGCAATGTGCAATCTGTAAAAGAGGACATGACCTAAAAGATTGTTGGTATAATAATTACAAGAAAGGTTCATCAAGAAACTTTGGACCTCAACAACAACAATCTTACAAGGGACATTCTAACCAAAATCAAGGGTAGAAAAAGGGTAACTTGAAAATAAGACCCCGCCAGCAAGTAAATATTGTTGAGCAACAAGAAGAGTCAGATAATGAAGACTTCTTATATATTGCTCGATCAAGCGAACCATCCACGTCATCTAGTGATGTCTGGTATGTTGATTCAGGATCCACTTGACACATGACCAGCCACAGAGACTGGTTTACTTCAATTAGGGACACACCTTCTAAAAATCATGTTTCGTTGGGAGATGATTCTTTATATACAGTTCAAGGGATTGGGAACATTTCTCTACCCCTTGGTTCACGCAACTGTAGACTATCAAATGTCTTATATGTCCCTGGGTTGATAAAGAATCTTCTTTCAGTCAGTCAACTCCCTGATCACAACCTAAAAATTGACTTTGATAGTCATTCTGGAAAGAAAACATGTTTGATTCGAGACAAATCATGAGGCTCAAAAACAGTTGCAAAAGCCTCTAATGTGGGATGCATATTCCATCTTGATTTTTTCCACATAGATGATTAGACACTTGTGTTTAAGAAATCTACCTTAGCACAGTTGTGACATTGGAGACTTGGTCATATAAGTCTCAAGTATCTCGAGATAGTTCACCAGCATAATATGGTACATGGGCTACCATCTCTTCAAAAGGATATCGACAAGTGTCCTCATTGCCTAGCAGGAAAAAAACACAAAGCTTTGTTCCAGAAGAGTACATATCAAGCCCATGGAAAACTTGACCTGGTTCATACTGATCTTTGCAGTCCGATGCAACCAAGTAATTCTGGGTTCTAATATTTCATGCTTTGTGTTAACAACTACTCAAGAAAAATGTGGTTTTTTTGTCTTTGCAAGAAAAGTGAATCTTTTGAAACTTTCAAGAAGTTCAATGTAGGAGTTGAGAATGAAACTAGTCGTCACATCAGAACTCTCTGCTTAGATCAAGGGGGGTAATTCACCAGTAATGAATTCAAAGACTATTTAAAAACTCACGGGATTCATCGAAAAATGCCTCCTCCACACACATTGCAGAAGAATGGTGTTGTTGAGAGAATAAATCGTACTATCATGGAAGTGTGTGATGCATGATCGATGATTCTGGACTTGCAAAGACATTCTAGACAAAAGAAACAAAGACAACAGTGTATTTGTTGAACAAAATGCCCACAGTTTCTCTTGACAGAGTAACACCACAAGAATCATGGTCAAAGTGGAAACCATCTATTGTACACCTTAGGGTATTTGGGTGCAAAGCAAGTATACACATACCCAAGCAAAACAGAAAGAAATTGGACATGAAGTCACATAAATTCATCTTCATTAGGTACAGTGAAGAGACTATTGGGTATAGATTGATGGATCCTAAGACCAGAAAATTCTACACCAATAGAGATGTTGAGTTTTTATAAGAAGGAAGTAGATTCTCCTCCTCCATACTCACCAGATGTAGATTTTTCACTAGTTGTAAAAATTGAAGTTGATGTTCCCTCAGATGATGAAAGTGAGAATGGGGATGATTGTGTTGATATGATACAACCATGACCCACGTGAACAGTTCAACGTATGCCCAAGTGGTGTAATAGTACATTACGAGAGGTAAGAATGGATGTTCCACCAGATACATCCACCCTCGGACCAAAGACTCGCAGTAAAGCAGGAGAAGAAGTTAAATTTTCTTTGATGAGTAGAGTAATTGAATCTGATGAGCCCTCTATAGTCCAGGAATCCCTACAGTCAAAAGATTGGAAATATGCCATGGAATCTTAATATCAATAAGTGATGAAAAATAATACTTGGCAGCTTGTCGATCTTCCACCATGGGAGAAACCCATTGGATGCAGATGGATGTTCAAAACAAAGAAAAAGTAGATGGGACAGTGGACAAGTATAAAGAAAGACTAGTAGCAAATAGGTATGCACAAAAAGAAGGCATTGAATCCGAGGAGACATTTTCTCCCACAACTAATATCAAAATGATCAGGATGATCTTTTCTCTAGCTGCATAGTTTGGATGGAAAGTCCATTAGATGGACGTAAAAAGTGATTTCCTAGACGGATATTTACAAGAAGAAGTCCACATGACTCAACTTGAGGGATATGTAGTACCTTGTCAAGAAGAAAAGGTATGGAGACTCAAGAAATATCTGTATGGTCTCAAACAAACACCCCGGGCATGGTACATCAAAATTTATGAGCATCTTGTACAACATGGATTTGTTAGAAATCCATACAATCCCAATCTTTACCTAAAAAATAAAGGGGGGAGATTGTGATTGTCGTTGTCTATATCGATGATCTAGTCATTACTGGTAGTTCAATGAAGATGATCGATGTAATGAAGAAATATCTTAATTGATCATTCAACATGACTGATCTTAGGCTAATGCATTATTGTATTGGATTAGAAGTATGGCAGAAAGAGAATCACATATTTGTTTCTCAGATGAAATATACCAAGACAACGCTCGATAAATTCAAGATGATGGATTGTATACCAATTTCTACACCCATGGATAATAAATTACACTTATCTTATCCAGATCCATCTCCTGAGGTAAGTGCCATTCTTTAGCAGCAGTTGATTAGGAGTCTCATTTACCTGACCTACACTAGACCAGATATCATCTTTGCAATAAGTTATCTATCCAAGTTCATGTGGGAACCCAAAGTGTGTAATTGGAAAGCAGCAAGGTGCATATTGAGATATCTCAAAGGATCAATGGATCTTGGTCTAGATTACAAGAAAAATGACAACTTCTTCTTTTCTAGATATTCAGATTCAAATCATGCAAGAAATATTAATGACAGAAAATGCACTTCTGGATTTGTGTTTTTTATGGGATCTGGACCAATATCATGGGGAAGCAAGAAACAACACTTCGTTTCTCGTTCTTCCACAGAAGACGAGTATCATTTTGTAGGAGAAGATGTCTGTGAAGTGATTTGGCTATGTCACATACTAGAAGGACTTAGAATACCACAGGACAAACTGACCACAATGTATGTTGACAATGAAGGTGTTCTCAAACTTGTTCACAATCCAATGTTTCATGAGAGAACAAAGCACATTGAGGTACAGGTTAATTTTATACGTGAGCATGTGTTGAAGCACAACATTAAACTTCAATTTTGTCCAACAACTGAACAACAAGAAGATATCTTCACGAAGTCACTTACACGTGATAAGTTTGAGTTGTTCAGAGAATTCTTCTCTTCATCCCTTGAGACAATACTCAATTAAGGGGGGGAATGTTAGGTTAATTAATTATGCATTATTTAATTAATTTTATTAATTAAATAATGTTGTTATATGGTTATATTTCTTCATAACCATCTAATTGTCTTTATGTCTACATACGAGTGTGGTTATATTTTTGTAACAATATTATTGTAATTATTCATTTATGCTTCCCGGATGTAATTTGGAAGCTACTATCTTTTAATTTGGTTGTTGCATAGTTGCAACTCCTCTTTTGTTTATATCCCATCTATCCAATATGTATAAATATTGTATCATGCACTATTGTACCTGGTTGATTCAGATTAATATAATCAACAGGCTTCCATCCCTGTTTACATGGAGATGCAGACCTAGATAGTGATCTTGAAGAAACACCCCCATTAATGAATGATGGAGGATATGAAGAATAAAATGAGAGAGATGAAGACACCTTGAAAGAGAGACCATTTGAGGAAAGATTGATCAAGGATTTAGAGGGGAAGAAGGATGGCATCAAAATTAATGTTCCAGATTATGGTAGAGGGTTATGACCTAAGGAGCTGATTGATTGGTTGAATCACATGGAAAAATTATTTGAGTGGAAAACCTTTTCAGAGGAGAAAAATGTTAAGTTTTCATGCACTAAGTTGTTCAAACATGCATTGATCTAAAGGGGATAACCTGCAAAATGAAAGATAAAGGAATGGAAAGGGTAAGATCTGAAACTGGAATAAAATGGTAAAGAAGTTGGAATAAATTTGTTTTCCTATAGATTATACTTAAACACTCTTTTGAAGGTTCCAAAACCTAAGATAGAAGGATGTTAGCATATAGCAATATACTAAATTTTTTTATAAGTTATCAATCAGGGTGGAAAGGGGAGATTATGAGGAACAGAAGGATATAAGGTATATAAATTGGCTGAGTTATACCATACAGGATGAGATGAGTATGATTTGTATCCATATCCTGGATGATGCTTACCAACTCTCATTAAAAGTAGAAGAAAAGAACAAGAGGAAAATTTTTAGAAGAGGTGTGATGAGAGGGCCATCATCATTTCCAATGAGAGGCATAGGTAGATTTGAACCTACAAAATATGAACCTTCTAGTACAGAAGGGCATGAAGATTCTATTAAAAGTTGTGGTAACTACCAAAGAGGTAGGGAGTTTCAGAGGGGAAGAGGTTATAATGGAGGATGAGGCTATAATAGCCCCTAAAGGAAATATATAATTTACAGATGTGGTGAAGATGGGAAAAGATCTTATGAGTGTCCACACTATCCTACACAAGATAGATGGCAAGGAGAACAACCAAGAGTAAATATGGTTAAAGATGAAGAGGAAGAAGAAATGGATGTTTTTGTAGACTTGGGTGAAACCCTAATGATAAGGAGGATGATGATTTCCCCAAGGAAGGAAAATGAATAGGATGTTGTTGGTGTTGATTCATGGGTTCATTCAAATATATTTTGAAAAAGATGCACCTCTGGAGGAAAGGTATGTAAAATTATTATTGATGGTGGTAGTTTTGAAAATATGGTTTAAACTGTGATGGTTGATACACACAATGTGAAATGTGAGAAACACCCATATCCCTATCATATATCATGGTTCAAGAAAGGGAATGAGATAACATATATAAAATATGCCTTATAAAGTTTTGATTGGGAATACTTACAAGGATGACGTGTGCTATGATGTTATCCCAATGGATGCATGCCATATACTACTAGGGAGGACATGTAAATGTGATAGAAAGGTTACAATGATGGAGGGAAAAATACATACACTTTTCTGAAGGATGGTGTAAAGGTCGTTTTGTTATCCTTAAAGGAAGAAGAAAAGAGTGAGGGCTATTTCTGCTATAAAAGAGTTTGTTATAAAAATGGAAGAAGTTTGTTGGTGTTATGCACTAATGTTAAAGAAGGTGGAAATAGAGGACTTTAATATACCTGTTGCTGTAAAAAAGGTACTAAAATAATATAAATATGTCATACCAAATGAGCTACTAAATAGGCTACCTCTGAGATGAGATATACAACACCATATTGATTTGATCCCAGGTTCAGCACTTCCAAACCATGCATCCTATCATATGAGTCTAACACAAAGTGAAGATTTTAACATAGAAGTGAGAGATATAATACTAAAAGGATTAGTGAGAGAAAGCATGACTCCATGTGTGAATCTAGTGCTATTGAATCCCAAAAAAATGGAGACTGGAGAATGGGTGTAGACAACAGGGCCATAAATAAAATCACAATTAAGTATCATTTCCCAATTCCAAGATTGGATGCTATGATGGATGTGTTAGCGGGAGCCCGATATTTTAGAAATATTAACCTGCAGAGTGGATACTACCTATTGGGGTTAGCACACCGGTTTTACAGATAATATATCAGATCTAAGCATACATGCAAATAAAAGTAGATATTCTACCAGAAGAAATAGAAAAAAAAAGAAATTTAAATCAACACCAGATTCAACATGTTTCACCTAGTGTGGGCTACATGAACGTCCACATAGAAACAAGAAAATCTATTATCTAAAGCTTTCACAAGATATACAATGAAGATTTACAATCTTCCACACCTCTCAGATGTACAATACATTCTTTCTCTCAAGCTTTTGTTTTTTCTCCAAGAATTCTCTCTCTCATAATTATTCTCACAATAATCATCAACTTTTTCAAGTTCTTCTTAATTATTACTTATAAACCCTATGTTTTTAATGCTTATATAGGTGTATACAAACTTAGGGAAATTATCCATGTCATTATAATAAATATATCTTCTTTAACACTAAAAATAGATCTAATTCTCGTGAGTTAATAAAAACACTCATACACAGGTAACCGATGCCGATTAGCTATAACCAATGTCGGTTCCTCCTAACTAATGCCGGTTCTTTCTTTCTTGACTGATGCCAATCATAGGTGACCGATGCTAGTCCCTATATAACCAATGTCAGTTACTGTGTTTTCCAGCAAGTTTCATATTACATGCTAATTCGAAGTAATTGAGCTCCACAACTCAACAATATCCCACTTGGAGATTAATTAGTGCATCATACCTATACAACATCATTCTTGGATACTTACTTAGCCTTGTTTCTTCCTCTTCAAGTCTCAAAATCGAAGACCAATAGAAACGGAGTGTAGCTCCAAATTCTCCTTTGCTAACAACTTTATTAACATATCCGCATGATTCTCACTCATACGAATATTTTCCAGATTCAAGTACCCATCCTCCAATACTTTCCGTATGAAGTGATACCTCAACTAAATGTGTTTCTTTCTTGAATGAAACAATGAGTTCTTTACCAAGTGAATTGCACTCTGACTTTAACTGAAAAATTTACAATCATCTTTCTCCTTTCCCAACTCTTTTATGAACCTACTTATCCATATCATCTCCTTACTAGCCTATGTATCTTGAACATACTCTTCCTTTGTAGTAGATAAAGCCACAACCTTCTATAATCTTGAAATCCAGCTAACTTTCATCTCACCTACTATGAAAATATATCCATTATTACTCCTCCTACTGTCCAGATCTCCAGCCATATCCGAATCAACATAGCCACATAATGAAATATCTGAACCTCCATAGCATAACTGCATGCTAGATGTGCCTCTAAAATACCTGAGTATCCATTGGACTACTTTCTAATTATCTTTACATAGATTGGCCATATATCTACTCACAACTCCCACTGCATGTGCAATGTACACTCTGGTACAAACCATAGCATACATGAGACTCCAAATTGTTGAAGCATATGATACTTGTGTCATGTATTTTACCTCCTCATGTGATGAAGGACACTGATCTTTGATAAATTTGAAGTGTCCAGCCATAGGTGTACTAACATGTTTTACATTCTACATATTGAACATTTCTAACACCATGTAGATATAATCCTCCTGATACAAATACAATTTATTGTTCTTCATGTCTCTGTGTATTTTCATGCCAAGAATTCTTTTTACACCTCCTAAATACTTCATAGAAAAGGTGTGAGCTAGCTTTCCCTTAAGCTCACCAATGTCCTGCATACAATATCCTGTAATAAGCATATCATCCACATATAGTAAAAAAATAATATAACTCCCATTTCCAAGCTTCTTGAAATAAACAAAATGGTCATATTCACATCTCAAGTAACCATGCTCATGCATAAAACTATCAAACCTCATGTACCATTGTCTTGGAGATTTCTTGAGCCAATATAGGCTCTTTTTCAACCTGCACACTAATTTATCCTTACCCTTGACTTCATACCCAAGCGACTGCTACATATAAATTTTCACATCTAGTTTTTCTAAATGCTAATCCTATACCACAACTAAACAAAATACAGTACGAATAGAAGTCATCTTAACAACATGAGACAATATTTCACCAAAATCAATACCTACTTTCTGTGTAAATCCCTTTACTACAAGCCTTGTGTTGTGCCTTTTCTATCCACCCTCTTCTTCCTTAGTCATGTAAACCCATTTTTTCTGTAACGTCCTCTTACCTGCTAACAACTTAACCAAATCCCAAGTCTTATTTTTTTCTAAGGAGTCCATATCCAAATCCATGACATGCTCCCACTGCACGTGGATCTCATCCTACATTGCTTCTTCAAAACTCTTTAGTTCACCATTATCAGTCAATAATAAATAAAATAGAGAGAGTGTAAATATTTATAGAGGTTTACTTACCCTTTGTGACCTTCTCACAGGAGTTTGTAGTACTAGAGGCTCATTCTGGACCTCTTGGACATTTGTATCCAAATATGTCAGTGAATGATGTTGGTCACCTGTAAGCGACGTTGGTATTGATAACCGATGCCGGTTTCACTCTTCTGTGACCAGTACAGGTTCTGCTAACCGATTTCGGTCAGGGGTCAACCGAAACTGCTTACTGTGTAACCCTTTCGCTATTACTTTTAAATCTGAGAGTTCATTTTCATTCAAAAAATTCTCAATCGATTCATCCTTGGGTACCAAAATTATATCCCTGCATATTATCTTTTCATTCCATTCAATATCATGACTCCTAATAGTTTTAAAATTCTCTAAATCCCAAAAATAGAATCCGAAATCATCAGATCCATAACTAATGAAAGTTTGTATCTTGGATTTTGCATCAAACTTTTTCCTATTTTCCTTATCAATATGCATAAAAGTTTCTGAACCAAAATCTTTAAGAAAAGAAAGATCTACCTGTTTTCCGGTCCAAGATTCCTATGGTATTCCTTTATCTAGTGAACTTGAAGGCCCATGGTTAATCAAATAAACCGATGTATCAACTACTTCTTTTCAAAACTACAAGGGCCATCCAGAATGTATCCTCATACTTCTAGCATGTTCCATGATTTTCATGTTCATTCTCTCTACAACACCATTCTCTTGTGGTGTTATTGGATCCATCATTTCTCTATGCATCTCATTCACTGAACAATAATCATTGAAATCCTTTCTACAATATTCACCACCATCGTCAGATCTAAGGTACTTGAACTTTTTTTTGATTGAAAATCATATCCATATATTAATGATGAAATAAATGTACAATGCTAATAATAAAAAATTCGGTGGAAAAGATCACACCCCAAATGCAATATCATAGTAGCCATTAAAGGCTACGAGTGGCACAGGTTACATAATCATTTCAAAAAAAGCTTTTCAATCAAAAAATGTTTGAACGGAAAGTGCAAGAAAACCAGAAAAAATCTCCAGACATGGAGCTAGGTGGTGGCAACGAACATGGAGGTGGGCTCTTTGGGTGATCACCCCAGCCACCAAGGGTATTAGTGGGGGTGTCAGCAATCAGCTCCCAGTCATCCGTCTGTGGTTTCTCTACCTCAGATCCCCACTGGGAGGGCAAGATGGCCAATGAGAGCCAAGGAAACTTAGACTGATCAGGCACTTGCCACCCAGATCCGCCACCGCCCATCTGGCCAAACACCCTAGGAGTGGGTGGAGCCCATGATGGAGGCGGAGAGGGAACCCGCCGTTGAGGAGAGGCACTCCACCAACCATGAACTGGGCCTCTATCAAAATTGTGCCGCCCACGTGAGTGGGAATGACGACCTTGTGAGTGGGAGTGATGAGGAGGAGAATATGGTGGAAAGCGACTGACAGTACAAGGGGCGCTCCCCCAATGATCTAGTAATTTCTGGAGGTGTTTAACCTCGATACGGACTTTTTCCGCTTGAACCTGGATCTGAAGCGAGACATTGGAGATAACAAGCTTGTTAGAAATAGAAAACATTCTATCCATTGTCTCCTTATTCAAAATAGTAGCATTTCTAGATTTCCAAATATGATACAATATAACTGCTATGAAAGAATGCGATATGTTGTGAAATTTTGTAGGAATAAAAGCCAAGTCCCCCAGAAGAATCATTTTCCACGTAAAGAAAGTGGGAAAAAAAGGTTGAAAAAGGGTGTGGATCTAGCACCAGGAAGACTGAGCATGAGGGAGAAACAAAAAGAGATGAATAAGAGTCTCAATGTGGTTACAAAAAGGGCAGTGCAATGGAGGAGCTCCCAAAAGAATAAGGCGTTTTCCCATGGGAAGCCGTTGGTGAAGAATTCTTCAAAGAAAGTGAGAAACTTTGGGCTCTATAGGGATGGACCAAATGACAGAGAAGCATTGTTTCCACCAAAAATGAGTAGAATGCAAGCTCCAACAAGAATTGAGCTTGTTGAGAGGGAGCTGCTTCTGTGCGAGTAGCTTGTATCCCACCCGAGGCTTATAATTCTTGAAGGGGGTGGAAGAGGGCCAATGCCAATCAAACCACCATGGCCATTACGTAGTGACACCAATTTTATGCATCCAATCACCAGGTATGAGCTCTTGAATAAGAGAAATGGATTTCTTATCATTATCATGAAGTGAAAATGTAACTTTCAGGCTGTCCTAAGGAAGCCAATCCCTAGTTATAGGACATAACAAGTCCTGAATGAACTTAATTCCTTTTTTAAAGAAACACAAGCCTTTAAGATGTAAGGAAAAAGCAAGAGGTTTGTCATGATATTGAATAACTGAATTCCACCACAAGCTGAGAGCATTGAGAGAGAGCTCATTTCGGAAACCATCACCCCACCAAAGTAGGTGGGGTTTGAGAAGCTCCCAGGCCTTCCAAATGCTTTTGGCCATAAAAGAACCACCAATTTTGATAGGAACAGGGCATAACAATAAAGAGTAGTAATTCAAACCCTGCCAAGCCTTCCGATTGAGTGGAAACCCTTGAGATATGCAATTACGGAGAAGAATTTTCCAAGACTCCTCACCTTCAAGGCTGTAGATAATCCATTTCATAGTAAGAGAAAAACCTTGCAATTGAATGTTGATAAGGCCAAGACCCCCAATTTCTTTGGGCGTACAACAAATTTCCCAAGCAACCCTGTGAAGGCCATGGTTCCCCTCGGAGTTGGGCCATAGGAATTCTCGTAGAATTTTGTCCAGCCTATGATAAGTAGCTTTAGAAGGTGCCCAACATGAGGAATAGTAAACATGAGTGACAACCAAAACCTTGGAACACACTTGAAATTTGATAGCAAGAGACAGATGCTTTGTGATCCAAAAGGAGATTTTTTGTTCAACCCGTTGAATCACGTAGTTCCAGAGGTCAGCAGGGGAAGCCATAAAAGCAAAAGAAATGCCAAGAAACTTAAATTGAACACTTGGTTCAATCCAAAGCCATTGGAATCCCTCTAGCTAGGGAGGTTTGGGACCCATTTCCTGCCTGTAACATTGGGTTTTCTTCCATTGGATTGCAGAACCAGATACAAGAGAAAAAGTGTCAAGACATTACATAGCATTAGTAATAGAGGCCTCCGACTCAGCAAGAGTGAGAAAATATTCGTAAGGGAAATGGCCATTAATCAATTACTTAGGAGAAGAAGGTAGTTGGATACCTTTGACTAATTTGACATTAGTAACATTAGCGAGCAAATAGCTGATACGTTCAGCAGCAATGACATAAAGAAAATATGACATAGGGCAACCTTGCCAAATGGAATGATGAAGAGAGAATCGTTTAGACTATTGGCCATTGATAGTGATGCAGGCACCCAAATTTTGGAAGAGCATATTCACATAGAAGATGAATCGAGGCCCAAAACCAATAGCCTGTAGCATGGCCAAAATGAAAGGCCACTCAACTCTGTCATAGGCTTTTTCAAAATCAATTTTAACAAAGAGATTTGGTTGAGAGGACTGACGGACATACTCCATGCCCTCCCAAACTGAAATAATGTTTTCCAGAATATATCTGTGTTTAATAAATCCGGTTTTCTCACTCCTAATGATCAAAGGCAATAATTTTGTCAACCTGTTAGCAAGAGCTTTGGCAATGATCTTGTAAGAAAAATTAAGCAGAGTTATGGGCCGCTAGTTGGTGATAAGCTCTGGGTCACCAGTATTGGGTATGAATTTTATGTTACCCTGGTTAATCAGGGCTCTTAGAGTGTTGGAGGATATAGCTTTCAGATAGACCTAGTAGAGATCTGGACTAATAGTAGGCCACAGAGCCTAGTAAAACTCACAAGGAAAACCATCAACTTGGGGGGCTTTATTATAGGCCATCTAAAGAGAAGCTTCTTTCAAGTCATCGAGAGTGAGAGGCTGATCACAAGTAACACGTTGACATTCAGAGAGCTCGCAGGGAACAACGTCACTACATTAAAGCAGAGAAGCATCACAAGTCGGAGTAGTAGGTTGAGCAGAAAATACAACATGGTAGTGATGCACAAAAGCTTGTAGAATATCTGGTAAAAGGGTAAGACTTTGATTGCCTTCTTTAATTTTTTTGATTTTGGTGAGAGTTTGGTTAGATTTAAGAGAAGCAAAAAACTCCTTAATAACTCTGTCACCAATTCGGAGCCAATGCAGTTTGGATCGAACTTGAGCTCCTCTAGCCGTATAGTGCTCCTCAACCTGAAGCTTATGCTTCCAATGAGCAGCTTACACTTGAATTTGAGTGTTGGAAAAAGAAAAGTTAAGCTCTTGAATAGATCTCAAGTATTCAATATGAGAGGCTTCATGAGCATTCTTGTGAAAAAAATCAGCTTGTTTCCCATACAGCCAAAGAAAGGAAGTAGTGCGAGTGATGGCATGAGACCACCAATCAATCCATCCAATCCCGTCAATAGGTCTAGGGTCCAAATTCCAAATACATCTTATGTAATCCAAAGTATTGGGATGAGAGAGGTGAGACATATTCAAATAGAACTGAGTGGACTTGGGCTTGGGACACTAAAATTTCCATTAAAGCCCAAAGAAAATAGGCTTATGGTCAGATACCAAAGCATTTTCCACGACCGATATCGGGAAGCTGTGTGAAGCATCAAAGGAGAACCATTGTTGTTTTGAAAATAGAGCTCTGTCAAGGTGTTTATAAACTTTGTCCTCGTCATCTCTGAAGTTAGACCATGTGAACCAAAGAGTGGCAACATTAGAATGCTTACGGTGGTTGGGATCAAACAAATAGAGCTTATTGCACAAGTAAAACTAGGCTTCACGCTCGCCAGCACACCAACTCGTAGGAAGCCGGCCCAACTTGTCTTTGGGAGATTCAACCATGTTAAAATCACCACTAAAAATCTAGGTAGCAGAGGGTAGGTGATCAGCCAGCCACCACCAAAAAGAAGATCTCTCTGAAGCATCATTATCATGTTGGAGGTGAGGTCAGGTCTTAAAAGAGTGACAACACCACCTCGACCATTATCATGTCCTAACATCTGACATAGATAACTAGGCCAGATGGTATGTATAGCAGCAGAAAGATTGAAGCTGGTGATTTTGACTTCCTGTAAACATAACACCTGAAACTTTGTAAAATTATTACAATTGTCTCTGACAAGATATCTATGAGTCAGATCATTTATCCCCCTGAAATTCTATGAGTAAACTATCATGGAGAATTATCAAGGTGCATGTTTTCCTCCTCGAGGCCTGCAAATGTTCCAAAGTGGTTAGAAAAAGTGACTTGCCACGTATTCCCATGCATATAATCTCTGAGCTCAAAATGCTAGAGAGGTCGCTATGAAAAATCCTCCTTGAAAGGAGGGGAGGGACTTTGTGATTGGTATAAGGCATGTTTTCTTTTTATCTGAGAAGTTGAACCACTAGCAGTGTTATCCAAAAAGTTGGTGGTTTCAAGCAGCGAAGGGTGTGACAAAGCAGGAGCTAATGACAATAGCAATTTACGGGGTCTGAGAAATAATGGAGGTGGGCTTGGGAAGGATTGTAGTAGAGGGATTTGTAGGAGAAGATGCGGAAGCACTTACTGGCTTATAGGTGGATTTTTGGGGCTTGTTGTGAGCTGAAGATTTCTGGCTAGAGACAGTGGTCAAACCATCAGCAGAGGAGTTGTTGGATTTAGGGTCTGACGAGGGTTTCTCTGAAACTAACGGTGAGATTTTTGTCATGAGGGGACAATCCTTGATCATATGGCCTACGGATTGGCACTGAAAACAAGTGTTGGGTAGGTTAATATAAAGAATCTTCTATGAAAAATGTGTGTCCCCAACATGTATGTCTAGGGTATTCTTAAGATCTTTCGAGAGATCAATCTCAACACAAACCCATTTCTGGGGTCGAGCCGAGTAAAACTTAGGTTACTCATGGCAGATGAGACAACCCAAGGGTTTTATAAGCTGATCAATAAAACCGCATAGAGGCAAGGGAAGACTTGGAAATTCAATCTAAACAAGAATCTTGAGTTTGTTTTGCTCAGAGACTTGAAAGTCCCGAGTCCAGTGGGAGAACACCACAAGGGTATTATGAATAAACCAGAGACCATGGTTGACAACAACTTTGTAATGTTTAGCATTGGCGAAGCGAACAAAAAGAAACCCTTATTCATATTTTGGACTCCCTCCACCTTGACTCGATGGGGTTGCCAATGGTTATGGATCCATTGGCGGAGGATACCTTCCGGGGGAACTCGACCCACAAAATAAGCAACAAGAAAAAAGATTCAAACCAGTTGCAGGATTTATCAAAAGTAGGTAAATCAAGAACAATATCGGGGGAAGGAGTATCAAAGTCCTTACCTCGTCGAAGACTTTCGGAACAAACTTCCTCGCTCTTTTCGGTGCCATTGTCTAGAGCTCTAGCGTTAAGACCAGCATCAATAGATGCATGGCCTGCGGAGGTGGTCATTATATAAACCACCACCCAAGGGGTGGAAAGGAAATCAATACAAAATTAATTCAGATATTCCCACCTGGATCAGAAGATCGACGGTGTGACGCGATGGCGACGTATGACAAGGCCGAGCATTCACTGCTCATAACACTCGTAGAGCCCAAAACCCTAGCATATGACTATCCTATAAAAACACACACACACACACATAACATTGACCGGTACTTTAAATTTAAATTTTATTCATTCTCAAAAAGGTCTTTCCATCTTTTAAATGTTTAATACAATAAACTCATACCTTTCTTGTAGCATCATCAATGAAAATAACATAATACTCTGATCCTCTATGAGAAGCTACCTGATTTGGTCCCCACACATATGAGTGTACAAGATCCAACCTATGCTCCTTTTTAATTTCTCCAACTTTGAGAAATATCACTCTCTTTTACTTTCCAAAAACACAATTCTCACAGAAATCAAGATCTAAATCTTTCAAATATGATAACTTACCCTTATCCTTTAAGATCTTCATTCTTTTCTGACTCTTATGGCCCAAACGACTATGCCACATACATGCATCTTAATCTAAAGTAGATAATGTAGAAAAGGAATTAGTAATACAAGTAGATAAATATAACATTCCTACCTTCTTACCTCTTTCCACAACAAAATCACCCTTGGTGACTTTCCAAGAGTCTCCTATAAAAGTAACAATGCAACCAACTTCACCTAGTTACCCTACAAAAATAAGATTCCTCCCGAGGTTTGGCACATGCCTCACATATTTAAATACCCATGATTTCCATTTTGAAATTTTAGATGAAATTTCCCTTTACCAGTAATATTGCAAGGTTCATCATCACCCAAATGAACATGCCCAAAATTTCCTTTGACATAATTTCTGAAATAACCCTTATTAGGGGTTGCATGGAAAGAAGGTACTGAATCTAAAACCCATGATTCAATTCTATTTTTTAAGAAAGAATAAGAGAATCTTGTCTCACCTCTGCTGCAAAAATATTTTATTCTTTACCTTTGTCTGGTTGTTGTTTATCTTTATCCTTTGACCAACCATATTTCTTTGCATGTCCTTTCTTTCCACATTTCCAACAAGCGATTCTCTTACCTCTGGATTTAGATTTGATATCCCTTGAAATTTATTTTCCATTCCTCTTACTCTTATATCTCTTCTTCTACATTTCCCTTCTTTCTACATTCCAAGCATTCCCAGATGATGATTCCTCTTTACTTTTCCTGTGAATTTCTTCATTCAAGATTATAGTAACCACATCATCAATCTTCAAAATATTATTAGCAGATTTTTTATTACTAATAACCATTACCAAGTTATCCCAACTATCAGGCAAAGAACATAAGAATAAAACTTCTTTCACTTCATCATCAAATGGTATATCAACCAATTTTGAATTGATTTACAATAGATCTAAAATCATTCAAATGACTAGATGCAGATCCACCTTCATGCATCTTAGAACTAAATTTTTTTTTCATCAAATAAACTTTATTTCAAGCACTAGGTTTTTCATATAAATTAGAAAGATATTTCATTAACCCTACTATAGAAGTCTCTTCTGTAATAGTGGAAGCCACAGATGATGTCAGGCTCAATCTTATAGATCCTAGAGCCTTTCTGTCAATAATATTCCATTGTTCATCAGTCATCTTTGTAGGTATAGAATTATCATCCAACGGTAAATAAAAATATATTTGATACAAATAATTCTCAATATGCATCTTCCATGATTGATAATTTCAGTCGTTAAATTTATCTTCCTTTTATTTTTTCTTCTACCATTGATATAGCTCTCACTTAATCAGAAAATCCTCTGTGAGTAAATATTTCAACACAAAAAACCCTCAAACAAAGCTCTGGTACCAGTTTTTCAGGATAGCACATTGGTTATACAGATAATATATCAGATCTAAGAATACATGCAAATAAAAGTGAATATTCTACCAGAAGAAATACACAAAATAAGAGATACAAATCAACACCATATTTAACTTGGTTTACCCAGTGTGGGATAAATCCACAAAGAAACAAGTCAATCTATTATCCAAAGCTTTCACAAGATATATAATGAAGGTTTACAATCTTCCACACCTCTCATATTTACAGTAATTTCTTTCTTTCAAGATTTTTCTTCTTCTCCAAGAATTCTCTCTCTCACAATTATTCTCACAATAATCATTAACTTTTACAAGTTATTCTTAATTTTTACTTCTAAACCGTAGATTTAATGTTTATATAGGCTTATACAAACTTAGGGAACTTATCCATGAAATTACAATCAATAAATATGATTTAACACTAAAAATAGATCTAATTCTTGTGAGTTAATAAAAAACTCATACATACGTAACTGACGCAGGTTAGCCCTAACCGTAACCGATGACGGTTTGTCCTTGCCTGACCGATGTCGGTCCCTCCATAACAAATGTTGGTTACTATTTTTTCTAGTAAGTTTCATATTGCATTCTAATATGAAGTAATTGAGCTCCAAAACTCAACACTACCAGGTTTGAATCCCAGAAGGGGATGAATGAAAAATAACTTTCAAAACAAAATATGGATTGTACAAGTGGATAGTGATGCAATTTTTGATATCTAATGCATCCATTACATTCATTAGGCTAATCAACAGGGTACTCCAAGAATAAAATGGTAAGTTTGTTGTATTCTATTTTGATGATATTCTTATATTCAGTAAGACAATGGAAGAACACTTGTTACATATGAAGTTTTTGTTAGACTTGTTACGTAAAGAGAGTTTATATGCAAACTTAAATAAGTGTAGATTTATTCAAAAGAGTCTTGTTATTTTAAGGTTTTCTATATTAGAGGACGAAGTGAGAATTGATAAGGAAAAAGTAAAGGAAATTATGGAATCACCTTTTCCAAGGAATGTGACAGAGGTTCGTAGTTTTCATGGATTGTAACCTTTTAATAGGAAGTTTATTATGAATTTCAGTAGCATTTTTGCACCTGTAATAGAGTGTACAAAGGGGAGGGAGTTTGTATTGACCAAGGCATCGGTCAAGCAAGGAGGAACCGACATCGGTTACCTGTGTATGAGTGTTTTTATTAACTCATGAGAATTAGATCTATTTTTAATTTCAAAACAGATCTATTGATTATAATTACATGGCTAAGTACCATAAGTTTGTATATGCTTATATAAGCATGAAAGATAGGGTTTAGAAGTAAGAATTAAGAAGAACTTGCTAAAGTTGATGATTATTGTGAGAATAATTGTGAGAGAGAGAATTCTTGGAGAAGAAGCAAAAGCTTGAAAGAAAGAAAGTACTCTACATCTTAGAGGTGTGGAAGATTGTAAATATTCATTGTATATCTTGTTAAATATTTGGATAATAGATTGACTTGTTTCTTGGTAGACGTAGCCCACATTAGGTGAATCACGTTAAATATGGTGTTGATTTATATCTCTTATTTTGTGTCTTCTGGTAGAATATCCTCTTTTTGTTTGCATGTATGCTTAGATATGATATATTATCTGTACAAACAGTGTGCTAACCCCAAAAATTAGTATCAGAGATTTTTTTGAGGGTTTTGTGTGTTGACAAATTTACTCACATTGAGTTTTTTGATTGAGTGGGAGCTATAACAATGGAAGAAGAAAACAAATACAAGGTAGAGAAATTTGATGGCCAAAATTAACAATTATGGAAGATGTAAATTGAGGATTATCTGTATAAAAGAGATTTGTATTTACCATTGGATGAGAAGTCTAGACCTACAAAGATGAATGATGAAGAATGGTAGATTCTTGATAGAAAGACTTTCGGATCTATAAGATTGAGCCTGGAAGCATCAGTGGCTTCCAATATTACAAACGTGACTTATACGGTAGAGTTAATGAAATATCTTACTAATTTATATGAAAAACCTAGTGCTTCAAATAAAGTTTATTTGATGAAGAAACAATTTAGTTCTAAGATGCATGAAGGTAGATCTGTAACTATTCATTTGAATGATTTCAAATCTATTGTAAATCAATTAAAATCAATGGATATACCGTTTGATGATGAATTCAAAGTAATTTTATTCTTATGTTATTTACCTGATAGTTGAGATAAGTTGGTAATGGTTGTTAGTAATACAACATCTGCTAATAATATTTTGAAGTTTGATGATGTGGTTGGTATAATATTGAATAAATAAATTCGTAGGAAGAGTACAAAGGAATCGTCATCTCGGAATGCTTTGAATGTAGAAAGAAGGGGCAGGTAGAATGAGAGATCTAAGAGTAAGAGTAATGGGGAATCAAAGTCTAGAGATAGTAGATCTAAATCTAGGGGTAAGGGAATTACTTGTTGGAAATGTGGAAAGAAAGGACATGTATAGAAAGATTGTTGGTCAAAGGATAAAGAGAACCAACAACCAGACAAAGGTAAAGAAGAAAATTTTGCTGCACCAGAGATAATGCAAGATGATCTTATTCTTTCTTTAGATAATTGAATTGAATCATGGATTTTAGATTTAAGAGCTCCTTCCCATGCAACCCTTAATAAGGGTTATTTATGAAATTATTTCTAGGAAAATTTTGGGTATTTTTATTTGGGTGATGATGAACCTTGTAGTATTACTAGTAAAGGGTAAGTTCATCTAAAATTGTACAATGGAAATACATGGGTATTGAAAGATGTGAGGCATGTGCCAAGCCTAAGGAGAAATATTATTTCTGCAGGGTAACTAGTTGAATCTGGTTGAATAGATAATTTTAGATGATACTCTTGGAAAGTCACTAAGGGTGTTTTTTTTGTGGCAAGAGGTAGGAAGGTAGGAAATTTATATTTATCTACCTATGTTACTGATTCATTTTATGCATTATCTACTTTAGATTCACATGCATGTATGTGGCATTATCGATTGGGCCATATGAGTCAAAAGGGAAAAAGGCTAAGGGTAAGTTATCAAATTTTAAAGATTTAGATCTTGATTTCTGTGAGCATTGTGTCTTTGGAAATCAAAAGAGAGTGAGATTTCTCAAGGTTGGGGCAACTAAGAAGGAGCAGAAATTGGAGCTTTTACACTCAGATGTGTGAGGACCATCTCAGGTAGCTTATCATAGAGGTTCCCAATATTATGTTACTTTCATTGATGATGCTACAAGAAAGGTATGGGTTTATTGTATTAAACATAAATTATTATTTTTTGAAACTTTTAAAAGATGGAAATCCCTTGTTGAGAATGAGTCAAATTCATAGTTAAAGTGCTTTAGATATGACAATGGTGGTGAATATTGTAGCAAGGCTTTAAATGATTATTGTTCAGTGAATGGGATACATAGAGAAAGAACGGTTCCAAGAACACTATAAGATAATGGTGTTGCAAAGAGAATGAACAGGACAATCATAGAATGTGCTAGAAGTATGAGGATACATTCTGGATTTCCCTTCAAGTTTTGGGAAGAAGCAGTTGATATAGTGGTTTATTTGATTAATTGTGGGTCTTCAAGTTCACTAGATGGAGGAATATTAGACGAAGCTTGGACCGAGAAAGAGGTAGATATTTCATTTCTTAAAGTTTTTCGTTTAGAAGCTTTTGTGCATATTGATAAGGAAAATAGGAAAACATTGGATGCAAAATCCAAGAGATGAAATTTCATTGGTTATGAATCTGGTGATTTAGGATTCCATTTTTGGGATTTAGATAATTCTAAAATTATTAGGAGTCGTGATATTGAATGAAATGAAAAGAGAATGTACAGGGATAAAATTTTGGTACCCAAGGACGAATTGGTTGAGAATTCTATGGATGAAAATGAACTTTTGGATTTAAAATTAATACTGATAAAGTTACACAGTAACCAGTGTCGATTGACTCCTGACCAGTGTCGGTCAGCAGAACTGGTATCAGTTACAGAAGATCCCAACTGGTATCAGTTAACAGACTCGACGTTGGTTACAAGTGAGTGGTGTTGGTCACTGATAGATTTGGATACAAATGTCCAGGAGGTCCAGAATGAGCCTCCGGTACCCCAAACTCCTGTGAGAAGGTCACAAAGGGTAAGTAAACCTCTAGAAATATTTACACCTCTATTTTATTTATTATTGATTAATAATGGTGAACCAGAAAGTTTTGAAGAAGCAATGTAGGATGACACCCATGTGTAGTGGGAGCATGGCATGGATAAGGATATGGACTCCTTGAAACAGAACCAGACTTGGAATTTGGTTAAGTTTCTAGTAGGTAAGAGGAAATTGCAAAACAAGTGGGTTTACAAGATCAAGGAAGAAGAGGGTGGACACAAGAGGTACAAGACAAGACTTTTAGTAAATGTATTTTCACATAAATCAGGTATTGACTTTGGTAAAATATTTTCTCTTATTTTTAAGATGACTTCTATTCTTACTATATTGATTTTAGTTGTAATAGAGGATTTGCATTTAGAGAAACTAGATGTAAAGATGGATTTCCTTCATAGTTATTTGGGTGAAGAGATTTATATGCATCATCCTCTTGGGTATGAAGTCAAGGTTCCAAAGAAATTAGTGTTCAGGTTGAAAAAGAGCCTATATGGGCTCAAGAAATCTCCAAGGAAATGTCACATGAGGTTTGATAGTTTTATGCATGATCATGGTTACTTGAGATGTGAATATGACCATTGTGTTTATTTCAAAAAACTTAGAAATGGGAGCTATATTATTTTATTATTGTATGTGGATGATATGCTTATTGAAGAATCTAGTATGTAGGACATTGGTGAGCTAAAGGGAAAACTAGCTCACATATTTTCTATGAAGGATTTAGGAGCTGCAAGAAGAATCCTTGGTATGAAAATACACAGAGACAAGAAGAACAAGAAATTACATTTGTCTTAGGAGAATTATATCTACAGGGTATTAGAAAGGTTTAAGATGTAGAATGCATAACCCATTAGTACACCTATGGCTAGACACTTCAAATTAAGCAAAGATCATTGTCATTCATCACATGAGGAGGTAAAATAAATGTCACGAGTGTCTTATGCTTCAGCAGTTGGGAGTCTCATATATGTTATGTATTATACCAGAACCGACATTATATAGGAAGTGGGAGTTACGAGTAGATATATGGCCAATCCAAGTAAAGAACATTGGAAAGCAGACCAATGGATACTCAGGTATTTAAAGGGACATCTAGCATGCAATTATGATATAGAGGCTCGAATATTTCAGTATGTGGCTATGTTGATTCAGATATGGTTGAAGATATAGATGGTAGGAGGAGCACTACTGGTTATATTTTCATAGTAGGTGGGAAGGGAGTTAGCTAGATTTTAAGATTAGAAGGTTATGGTTTTGTATACTACAGAGGCAGAGTATGTTACAGCTATAAAGGCTATCAAGGAGATGATGATGAGTAGGTCCATGAAAGAGTTAGGAAAGGAGTAAGATGATTGTAAATTTTTAAGTCACAGTCAAAGTGTAATTCATTTAGAAAATAACTCATCGTTTCATTCGAGAACGAAAAACATTCAATTTAGGTATCACTTCATACGGTAGGTATTAAAGGATGGACAATTGAATATGGAGAAGATCTATATGAGTGAGAACCCTACGGATATACTCAAAAATCTGTTAGAAAAGGAGAAGTTGGAGTTACACTCTACTTCTATTGGTCTTTGAGTTTGAGACTTGAAGAGGAAGAAAAAAATCTAAGGATCCAAGAATGACATTGTACATGTATGGTGCAGTAATTAATCTCCAAGTGGGAGATTGTTGAATTTTGGAGCTCAATTACTTTAGATTAGCATACAATACGAAACTTGCTAGAAAACACAGTAACTGACATTGGTTATGGAGAGACCGGAATCGGTCACCTATGACCAGCATCGGTCAGGCAAGGAGGAACTGACATCGATTAGGACTAACCAGTGTCAGTTACTTGTGTATGATTATTTTTCTTAACTCATGGGCATTAGATCTATTTTTAGGTTTAAAGAAGATCTATTGATTGTAATTGCATGGCTAAGTTCCCTAAATTTTTATACACCTATATAAGTATGAATGATAGGGTTTACAATTAATAATTAAGAAGAACTTGTAAAAGTTGATGATTATTGTGAGAATAATTGTGAGAGAGAATTCTTGGAGAAGAAGCAAAAACTTGAAAGAAAGAAATTATTGTACATTTGAGAGGTGTGGAAGATTGTAAATCTTCATTTTATATATTTTCAATGCTTTGGATAATAGATTGGCTTGTTTCTTGGTGGACTTATCCCACACTAGGTGAACCACGTTAAATCTGGTGTTGATTTATATCTCTTGTTTTGTGTATTTCTTCTGGTAGAATATCCACTTTTTATTTGCATGTATGATTAGATCCGATATATTTGTACAACCGGTGTGTTAACCCCAACATAAAGAACAAAGAAAAAAAGTAAGAATGAATATCACTCTCATTTGGTAGAAGTGGCCCTTGCTCCTGACCTTCGATCAGGTTTGTACTAAGATTATGAAAAATAAACTTTCTCTTGAATTTGATCTTTATTGAATTCAAAATATGTTGCTACAATTGAAAAATACGGAACTCTTAAGTCTAAATAAATTCTCTCTTTTATACAAAAAGAGTCATAGTATCTCCATGAGACATAGTTATTTTGAATGAATAATTTTAAATCTAATTAACTATTTAAATTAAGCAATTCCCTTGATTCTTGGTAATACATTAATGGCGGAAATAATTCATAAATGTTTGATCTGGAAGTGTTTATAATAGTTGAAGAGGGGATCTGTGATTGACTCCTTGAAGGATTCAATCACCCCTAGAAGATTCTCCAAATCATAACTAATCAAACAAACTGAAGTGATGGTGAGTCTTCAGCCATTATTGTTTCACTCTTCTTGTGGCTTGAATGTTGATTGATAAATGGCAAAGATTCATAGTAGAAAAATATGTTACTAGCTAGAATTCAGGAATGTAAGTCATCTACATGTGTGCTTGTATCACACAAGATTTGAGGGATCAAATTTGATGATTTTGATGCTTTAATGTACTATTTTTAGGCCTTAATCAATGAGGATGAGAGTCCTACGCTAATACATGAACCACGGTCCTGTGCTAACACATTAAATATAGTCCTTAGCCAGCGTATTTACTAAGTCCTGCACTTAATATAATAATTCAACATATGCAATTTTTGCACAAATAATTAATGTTTATCCATATCCTATTCAAGTCATTTATGCACAATAATTAACAAGGTGAAACATAAAAAGCACACAAAACAACTTACATAAACATAATAAAGTAGTAAATATAAAGTATGTATTTTTCCATCATGCATAATAATATCAAAAGTAGTATAGGTTCTGACATGGCTTAAACATAATTACACAAGGTTTATGATGACAAAAATGGCACTCATCACCTCCCCTGAGTAGAGTTTTAGCAGGTCCTCCTTCCATCTATTAAGGAGTTCTAATATCCAAGAACAGTTATACTCATTTTTGAATGTTTTCCATGTCTCATCAGCTGTTGTATCAAAAAACCAAAAGTGATCCACCACATTCTTTCACCAAGTAGTATAACTATCTTCTTCCTAATACTTAGTTGAGTTCCATCCTGGTATTGGTGCAAGAAGAAGAGATGGCCTTTAGTGCATCCCAATCCATTGCTCTTTAAGTCCCAGAATCATTTTGCATACATATTTTTCCCTTTTTAAAGACTACCTGAGGTTAGTGGGTGAAATGAATTCCTTCCTTTTATATGATTCGGTGAATAGTTGATATCGTACCTATGATGCAAGAAATTTGACATTAAAATTGGTAATTGGTAAGTCCAAAATATGTCTCGTTAATGTGCAATAAATGGTCTTATTTTACTCTCTTCTTTTATCAAGTTTGACTGCATTTTTTACTTTTGTTTGATATAATATAAGTTAGGATGTAATTGTCCATTTTTATTTTATTTTAGTTCTAATGTTTAAAAAATCTGTAATTCCTAACAAAGTGTTTTTGAAGTTTATTTTTGTAATAAAATAGGTCACAATCAGTCGGAAGAACAAAGTATGAAGAAGTCAACATGTTTTTGGAAGAACTGGTTTCAATACGGCTTAGTTCTGGAACTCCATCACGTAGTTACGAGCTCTATCACTTAGTTTCAGAACTTTCGGCCTCAGTTCTAGAACTCTAGTACTTGGTTCCAGATTTTTTGGACTTAGTTCTGAAACTCTTGCATGTAGCTTTGGAACCCTCACGATTAGATCTAGAATGATTTCCTTTAGTTCCAAAACTTGTCTAAAGTTCCGTAACTAATGAGAATCTGTTTATTCCAATAACGTTCGGTGATTTAGCAATCAATTAACCTTTCAATCAGTAGCAAATTAGAAGATTTCCAATTCTTCATACTCACATATCCAGGGATAACTATCATACAGTTGTACATCCAGCCATGTTCCAATTTAACATCTATTTTGGGCACGATTCGGTTCCATCTGAATTGGTGGGAAAACTATGGCCGTAAATTCACCTTTGGAAGGATTATATATATATATATATATATATATATATACATAGATGCAGACACAAAGATATAGAAAGATACAATATGTCTTTATAATGTAGAACATTTTATCAATAAAATAGCAATTTCTGTTTTGAGAGAATATTAAGTTGTCCAATCATGTTTCAAATTGGAGCAAGGGCCTAATCCTCCAAGAACTGTAGTGCCCACATTTTTTATAGCTCAGTAGCTTGTTGTTCCTTTGCTCATAGACATGTTTTGACATAGTTTTGTTATATCGTGGACATTATATTAGAGATTTGATCTTATTAGACATGTGTGGACATTCAGGCGTATAGCGCCAATTTAGCTTAATTTCTATGTTGTCACTTGTTCATATGACGTCGTGGATACTAATGGATATGATGTTGTTTTTGAACATAATTATATGGATGGATATTTAGTTGTTGCCTGTTGGGATTCTATGGTTATATGTCACTCTATCATCTTGTCTAACTTTTGGAATATTGGGTATAGTTGTGCAAGTTGTCACATTTTGATTTTAGTAGGATGTTAGGCTAGTTTAGAACTTATTGATATCTTACTGTGTCATTGTTTTATATTTTATCATATAGATACGGTTAATGTGTGCAATGAGTGTGCAAGTGACAGGGTTACAAGAGAACGTGGGATTCAGGCCAGCTACACAATCTTGCACAAGTAGCCCACGGGCTGAGTCCTAGCCATGTTCATTGTGTGAAGCCTTAGTATAGGAGATTATTATTTTGGGTACTATGAGTGACCCCAATTTTTGTAATGTATTGTGCCTTGCATTATTAATTTTTGTTTAGGGTAATTCATTATATTGTAAACCTGTTTTGGGAGTTAATAATCCCACTTTCATTAAAATTTTGATTTTGTTTAATTATTCACTTAATCACAAGGGTTTATGGTCATATGTGAGACCCTTGGGTAGTCCCCACACCCTCTACCCTTGTGCCAAAAATGCAAAACCCGAAATTAGGTTATTTTGGGCATTTTTGGGGACCTCTTTTTAGCTTGGGAGTTCCCCTAACATAAAAATGAGCCCTTGGACCCTACCTAATGGGTAGGGGGGCTTATTTTCAAGGCTAGAGGGAGTTTTCCCTCCTTTTTTACCTCTTGTTTGGCCACATCCATGTAAGGGATGTGGATTTGAGTACTTATCAAACGTATCACTAATTTTGTCTTGCTAACATTTAGGGGATTTTGGGAGAAGAGGGCAAAAAGACAATTTTACCCTTTCTCTCTTTTGTTTTGGTATCTTTGACCTTGAAGAAGGAGAGGGGTGACACATGTCACCCCCTCATTTGTGAGGATTCTTTCTTGCTCCTCTTCAAATTCCCATTCATGGGAAAAGAGAGGGACTTTTTTTTTTGGCACTTCTTGCTTGGATGCTTGGGTGAATTGGAGCTAGTGATTTGCTTGAGTCAAGAGTGGAGAAATTTGAAGTTGGAAATCTTTTTAGAGAGCTTTCTTTGAGGTAGGCTCTTATGTCTTATTGTTTGTGTTGTTTTCTTTTTAGTTGTTAGATTGGTTGCTTGAAATTGTACTGTTGCTTGTGGATTTTGGTTTTGTGTTGCTTGTTTTACTCCCTCCATCATATGGCATGATGGGGTTTTGGAGTTGTGGGGGAAGAGAAAGGGATTTTCTCTCTCAATCCTCAAGGCTTAATGGACAAGCCTTGTAGGGTTTTATAGTTTTTCCCCTCAAATGGTTGAGGTGGGGAAGTTGATTCATTTGGTTTGAATCTCCTTCCCTATTCTTGGTAAGGAAACCCCTTTGGGGTTTGAAAATCCTTCCAAGAAGGACTTGGGAAAAGGGTGGAGGAATAAGGAGGGATTGTATGTAAATGGATTAATAAGGAGGGTATGGAGTATTTGGTTTTATGTAACTATTATTGGAGGACATCTTTCCTCTCTTCCCCATGTTATTTTAGAGTTAGAACTTGGGTTCTTCTCTTCTTCCTTGTAAATTTTGGAGTCTTGTCTTGTTTTTGTCCTATTTTTGTGTGTATGTATCATTGTTAGTTCACCCTTCTTCTTGTGCAATATTTTGGATGGTTGTCCTCTTTCCCATGGGCTTGGGGAGGCTAGCATGCATCCCAACCTTGGGAGAGGCATGTAATGATGCCTATGGTTGGGTGGCAAACAAGCTCTTTCTCCTTGTTGGTTTTCTTGAAGGCATAAAGTTTGGAGCTCAAAGTTGATAGTTGGTGTTGTTGGAGTCCTGTTTGGCTTCTTCTCTCTCTTTGGGGACATTACCTCTTTGTATCTTTTGGTTAAGGCTTTGTGGAAACTTGCATTTCTTGTAAAACCCTTATTTTGTAAATTGCATTCTTATAATTTTGAGTCATTATTGATTTAGCAATCTCCTTAAACATCTTGTAAGAGACTTGTAACTCATTTAAGGAGTAGTTATGTATGTTGTGAAAAGCATGATAAACATTGAATTTGAGACTCTTATAAATGAAATTTTGGTAACTCCTTTTGAGTGAAAAGTGGATTTTGAAAGCATGCTCCTTTATAAGAAAATATCAAAATTATTGGATATCTAGCTTATGTGTGCAAATCTAAAAATCTTAAAAAAGTCTTGCATTGGAAATGAAATTTTGGTTGTAAAAAAAAAATTGGTATTTATTTGTGGAAGAAAATAAAAAATTACAAATATACAAGTTCTTTTCTTTAAGATAATATTTCATGTAATACCTTTACATTAGTGTTGTTCTCATTTAAATCGTCAAATTCTGTAAATTATTATTTGAATCATTTTAGTGTATATATGGATATTAAATAAAATAAAAAAACAAAATATATATATATATATATATATATATATATATATATATATATAATATAGATGTATGTATGTATGTATAACACAAAAGAAAGAAACTATAATTTTCTTTAAAAAAAAGGGGGATAAATGTACACACACACACACACACACACACACACACACACACACACACACACACACACACACACGTTATAAAAATAAATAAATAAATAAATAATAATAATAATAAAACATTTTTTTTAAATTAGAAATTTATATTTAACAAAAAAAAATGTGTTGGGGGAGGGGGTTTGGCCCCCCCACCCCTGCGTTTAAAAAAAAAAAAAAACCCTGCACCCTCCCCTCCACGCCACAGCCTGCCTTCCCTGCCCCTTCTCCACACTGCCCCACCCGGCACCCAACACTGCCGCCCTCCACCCGCTGTCCACCCTTCCCACTACCTCTCTGCACACTCCCTTTCTCCCGGCCCTGTGCTGGCCGCGGCTGTCTCACTGCCCCCCCCCCCCCCTCCCCACATTGCTTAATAAAAACAAACTAAAACAAATTTAGACCCAACGGTATATATATATATATATATATGTTTGGATTTTCTTTTATATAAAAAATATATATACAACTGAGATAATTTAGTGTTTTTTTTTCGCTATCAAACAAGAAAAAAACAACTCGATAGTTTCCTCCATGCAACCTGCAAAAGAGAGAGTATAGCAAAATGAAGAAAAAAAAAGAGAAAGAAAAGAAAGGAGAGGAAAACAAGAATGAAAATCTAAATGAAAGGAAAAGGAAAAGATAGGGAATCTTAGGTCATCTTTAGGGCAAAAAGGGAGATCAAGGGTTAAGATTGACTTAATACTAGGGTCCTTAAGTGACCCTCTACACTTTTGAATATGAGTAATATTGTGGGAATAAACCTTTGAGTGGGGGATGGAATTTTAATTATGGATGGACAGTTATTTTCTCATAAAGGTGGAATTAGTCAATGAGATATATCATTTTATAAATGTGTGAAAATTGTTGGCAGCTAAATAAATTAATTAATTAGAACAAATGTCTTAGCAATTTGGTTAAAATTATATCGTTAAGAAATTTAATCTCTTATCGAGAACAGTTAGGTGAAACATTAGTTCGCATTTCAAAAATAAAAAAAATAAAAAAAATAAAAACAAATTTCAACTTTTTTAAGAGCTATTCTGGTGTCCCATGGAGGGGCATTACAAGAACAAAGATCTTTGTTTTATTGGTATTTATATTTCTAAAGAAAATAGTATAGATCTATTAATTCTGTAGATACTTTTGATTCTTTAAGTTTAAATCTGTCGTATACTTATTCCTGAAGGTGTTCTAGATTAGATTCTTATATCCTTGTAATCATTTTCCAGCATTCTTAATTATGTTTTTATTTCCAAAGAAAGTGTGTTTATTTCTGTAATGTGTGTTTACTTACATCAATCTATTTCATTATGCAAATGTGTGTTTATTTCCAACAATTTATTTCTGCATAAAGTGTTTACTTCTAGCAAGTTTTCATAGTTTGATTTTAATAAGGTTTTCACCAAGAAGTCCTCAAGAAATTGAGAAGATCCCCCAGAAAATCTATTAAAAAACAAAATACCTACATTAAATTACTAGATCACTAGGATTCTTCTTGTTACATATAGCTTCAGACACACCCCTAGTTTGAATATGACATCAATTGAGAGTTGATTAAATGAAGGGAATAACAACACCCATAATTTATGGCGCCATTATCGGGGACACCACTATTTAGACTTTTCTAATTAGGTGTCAACCAGAGCAATAATCATACATGTAGTAATTGAAAAATCTTCCCTAAGCTATCACAAAATCTATGAGTAGACCAAGAGACTCCAAGGGTATATTTATACCAAAAATATCTGAACAAGAATTACCAACATCCTCTAGTTCAAATAAGGAAGTTGACCAAGAATTAGAAGCACCATTGTCCCCTGTTAGACAAGAAGAAAAATTCCACCTTTGGAATTATGGGATCATTCACCAGAAGCAAGTGAAACCTTTAGAAAATAGATTATATCCCAAGACCCATTTAGATAAAGTTTTTATTCACAATTGATTAGTCAACCTCCTACTCCTGACTTTTCACCTTCTCCAAAGTAGATAACATACCGTATTGATTGGGAAAGAGGGCTAGAAAACACTACAGAGATGGAATGAGAAGTTGAAAGAGAACCTGATAGGACCTTTACCTATCCAATTCAGTTGGAGGATGATGAAACCACTATGAAGAATATTTCACCTACACACTTTCCCACATTTAGAGGGATGTCATCTGAGGATCCTAACCAATTTTTGTTTGAATTTAAAATATTGTGTCAGATCTATGATTACAAGACGGATAATCAGAAGCTCAAGTTTTTCCCATCTACCCTGAAGGATGCAACAATGAGGTGGTTTATGGGATTAACATCTAATTCTATTACCAATTGGGCATAATTGGAAACTATCTTCCTAGAAAAATATCAAGATTACTATAGAGGAAGAAACAAGAAGGAAGAATTTTTCAAAATCAAACAGGAAGAGGATGAAAATATGGAAGATTATTTGGATAGATTCCTCTTTGTAAGTAAAAGATGTGGATTTGTACTTCAAGAAGAGTTAAGCAATTCCATTTTTCTCAATCGTCTGGATGATGGATCTAGTGAAACTCTTAATTTAAAAAGAGGTGGAAACATTGATCAATTAAGAATGAATGATATTAAATTCATTTATAGAAGCTATTCAAGAATAAGGGGTGGACCTAGGAAGGGAAAACAATTTAAAAGTTTGAATCCAGATATGAAAAAACATATGGATTAACTGGAAAACTTTAAAACATACATTCTAGTTCAATTAACCTCCACCATGGATGGATTGTAAGCCAAAGCAAATGCTAAAACTAAATCATTAGCCATGTACTATCCTAGATGTAGGAAAAAGCATGAAATAAGATATTTTCCACTGGATAAAACATAAATGTGTCTTATCTGTGAATCTAGGGACCATGAGAGTAATGTTTGTTCTATTCTTCCATTTATAAAAAATCAACTCAAACAAACCAGCACATCAGAAGAAGTAATTTTTTTCCAGAGACAACCTAGCCAAGGGCAGTTCATGCCAAGCTCATCTCCTAATCTATGGATGATTCCATGGGATGCTCAATCAGTACCAAAAAGTCAGGGACAACCACCTTAGGCCCCTCAACCAAATTGGAACCCCCAGGATTGGATAGGACAATCTTGGTATGCTCAAGGACACCAACAACCATGGTCTAGTCAAAGTAACACGTATGCTTGGTCATAACCTAGGTGGATCCCTTATAACTATACTCAGGGGAAAAACATATACCAATCAAAATCAACAAGCCATAATGAATGCCCTAACATAAAATTCACAAACTGAAAATGTGGTTCAAACAAAAATACTAGCACAACCAGTTGTTAATCCTAGAAACAAACAAAAAACTCTTGTCTATTGGACAGAACAATAAAAACTAGTTGATCTTCATGCCTTGGATTATAAAAATATTCAAACTCGATCTGGAAAAATAATTAGCATTCCACCTATGATAATTACAGAAATGACAGAAGAAGCTGAAACCCCTAGTTCGGTTGTTCCCAAGAAGGATGAAAAAGAAAAAGATAAGGAGCCAAATAACAACTCTACTGAGACTCCATTTCTAGAGAGATATAAAGAAGTTATAGGGACCAAGGATTCTAAGTTGGTGTAGGAATTGAGGAAATTAAATATTGAAATACCATTGTTGCAAACAATCAAGGATATTCTGGAGTTAAACAAGTTAATCGAAATGCTATGTTTAAAAAGACCTAGAAGGAAGAAGTAGTACCCCATGACTATTAAGGCAGATGGGAAACTTGTTGATTTATTAGCAGGAAAACTCTTACTTCCCAAATATGGAGATCCTGGAAGTCTTGTTATTTGTGTCTCTATAGGGAATAAAAATATACATAACATTTTGGTTGATTTGGGAGTAGCTATAAATGTGATGATAGTGGACCTTTGAAAACATTACCATTAACATGTGTACAACCTACTAACACCATATTGTAGATGGCAGACCATTCGGTGGAAAAACCAGAAGGAGTTATTGAAGATGTGGCAGTTATGGTGGAATCATGGGAATATCCGATGGACTTCCTTATATTGCAGCCAAAAGGTAAAACACTTGGTTATCCCATTATTTTGGGCAGACCATGGTTAGCTACAATTGCTTCCTTAATTGATTGCAGATCAGGTGATATGACTATCTCAAATGGTAAGAATTACAAGAAAATTTCCTTATATCCCTCTGCACGACCTTTTATTGATAATCATGAACAATTATGGGTTGATGATCCTGATACTAATAATCAAAATATGTCTTCTTTGGCTATGATAGCATTGCAGGATCATGTATGGGAGATGGAGGACATGATTAATCAACCTTTGAACGAACTCCAACTATCCTTGGAGAAATTGGGGATAGTTATGGAACCTACGGAATTAGTTCTGGAATCTACAGACTTAGTTCTGAAACCATCAGATGTAGTTCTGGAATACTCACATTTAGTTCCAGAACCTTCAGACTTATGTCCGGAACTACAGCAATAGCAATTTCAGGAAAGTGTAAATAACTTCACTCCAGAGGAACAAGATTTATCTTGGGGAGGAATAGAAATATCTACGGAAATAGTATCTTCAGTTTCAAATCTATCAGGAAATGGTGAGGGATTTTTGGAAACCAAAAGTGACGAGGAGTTTTACTGACAACAAGATAAGTATCATATCTCTTCCTACTATCCTTTGCCCAACATTTTTTCTCGATGGAATTTTGGAGATATTGCTATATATCATATGTTATTACCACATCCATGTCCACTAAACACCTTAATGTAACCCTTCCAAAAAATTAGTTCATCACAAACTGGAACCAAACATGTTAAGATTCAACCGAGTCAAATTTTGAATATTAATAGCTGGTTGAAGAACGATGAAGAAGCTAAACTATTTAATGATCTAAAATATCATACTAGATATTTTTCTTGGGAATATAAAGACATGAAAGGAATTCATCCAAGTATTTTCACCCATCACATCTATACTGAAAACATTAAACCAGTTAGGAAACCTTAGAGAAGGATTAATCCAGCCTTAGAGACATAGTCAAATAAGAAATTGAAAAACTATTACAAGTAGGTTTTATCTACCCTATCTCAGATAGTCAGTGGGTGTCTCCTCTTTTAATTGTTCCTAAAAAGAATGGAAAATGGAGAATTTTTGTTGATTATAGGGAGTTTAACAAAGCCACACTAAGATATTATTTTCCCTTACCATTCATAGATCAAGTTTTAGACAACCTTACAGGTAAACAATAATTTTCCTTCCTATCCTAAGAGACAAGTCATATCAAGTCATACCCCCACAGATATCAAACCATATTTAGGGCATATCAAGTCATATTTAGGGCATACCAAAACAAAATCAAGATTATTTTAAACTCACCTATCCCTCAAACCCCCATAGATATCAATTCATATTTAGGGCATGATGGATACTACATGCGCTTTATTAAGGATTTTAGTAAAAAAAATTCCCTCATGTTTACTTTACTTACCAAGGATTGTGAATTATTTTGGGATGAAAATTATCGACATGATTTTGAAAAAATAAAAGAAAAATTAATCATTTCCCCAATATTGAGAGGACCTAATTTGGAGAAACCTTTTCACATCCAGACAGATGCCTCAAATAACTCAATTGGTGCAGTTTTGGGACATAAAGACGAAGAAGGGAAAATGTATGCTATTTACTATCTTAGTAAAAATATTATTGCCACTGAAAGAAATTACACTACCACTGAAAAAGAATTTCTGGCTGTGATCTATACAATTAATAAATTCAGACATTATATTAGAGGGTAAAAAATATTTGTACATATAGATCACTCAGCAATTAGATACTTAATGAACAAACCAGTGGTTGGAGGTAGGATAATTAGATGGTTATTAATTTACAAGAATTTGATATTACCATAGTATATAACCTAGGAAAATATAATGTGGTACCTGATTTATTTTCAAGATTGACCACTACAGGGGAACAAGATCTAGTTAAGGACAACTTTCCAGATGAACAATTGTTTTCTATTTCAGCTGATACACCATGGTTTGCTGATATGGAAAATTATCTTGCAATAGGGAAGTTTCCTCCTTCTTTCATTAAGGAACAAATGAAGAAGTTAATAAAAAACAATGCACAATTTAAATGGTTAAATGGGATGTTATTTAAATGTGGTCCTGATTTGGTATTACGTAGGTGCGTGAGGGGAGATGAAATCTTTGACATACTCAGGGCATGTCATGATGAACCAAGTGGAGGAAAATTTCTAGTGAAAAGAACATCTCACAAGATACTTGGCACTAGATACTATTGGCCATCTCTGTATAAATATATGAAGAGATATATCAATAGGTATGATCCTTGTCAAAGGATGGGACAACCAACCTTTACTGGTGAAATGCCTCTGCAACCTCAAAAAGTGATTGAACCATTTGAAAGGTGGGGGCTAGATGTTGTTGGTCCCTTTAGTCCTCCTTCACAAAGAAAAGATCACATTCTTGTGTTTACTGATTATGTGACAAAGTGGGCAAAGGTATAAGATTTAACAAATGACATTGAAGAAGCAATTGTTGATTTCCTTTGGCAAAAAATGATGGTGAAGTTTGGTGCACCAAGGAGTATAGTTTCATATCAAGGGACACAATTCATGTCAAATATGATCCAAGCCTTCAAAATTTACTGTCAGATTAATCATAGGAAGTCATCTCCCTATCACCCACAATCAAATGGACAAGCAGAAGTAACAAACAGAGAATTGAAAAAAATTCTTACCAAAATAGTTGAAGCAGGTAGAAGAGATTGGGTAAAGAGACTGCTTGATGATTTATGGGCTTATAATACAAATTTTAATACTAAAATGGGGTTTTCATCGTATGAGTTAGTCTATGGGAAAAATCCCTTATTACCTATTGAATTTGAACTACAGACACTCGGGACAACAGTTATAGGGGGTATTGAGTTGGATGTAACACAAAAGGAAAGAATTATTCAACTCGATGAATTAGATGAGTTAAGAATGGAAGAAATTCAATAGACAAAGATAAACAAATATCAAAGGAAGCAGTGGCATGACACACATATAAATAAAAGGCAATTCAAGGTAGGATACTGGGCATTACTGTTTGATTCCAAGTACCAGCAATTCAAAGGCAAGCTGAGAACCAGATGGTTAGGACCCTATCAGATTGAGAAGATATTTTACAATGGTTCTATTCAGCTACCTCCCGTTGATGACAGCAAAAGGAAACTTGTGTTCAATGGAAATAGGCTAAAACTTTATAGGAAGCCTCCTACTAGGGATGAATTTTTTAAGCAAATTGAAGCAGACATAGAATTTGATCATATGGAAGAAACCAGTTCTTCCAAAATGATGAAATAATCAGATGCATAAATCCAAAATAAAGGGAAGAGAATGAAAACCAGCAAATGGTGTTCTCTTTCCCAAAAAATATATAAAAATAAATAAAATAAAATAAAAAGTAAAAAGGGAAGAGAATGAAAACCAGTAAATGGCATTCTCTTCCCCAATTTTTTTTTCTTTTAGAGATCAATTGAAAACCAACAATGATAGTTGATCTCTTCAATAAATGGCTAACTTAAAATAAAAGGAACTTCTTTGGAATCCCAATTGTCTTCTCTAACCCTTTTTTTCGTTTTGTTTCACTTTTAGGAATGATAAGTCATCATGATGGAGGGATTACATCATCAAAGATGGTAATTATTTCTTTAACTTATTAAAGGCTAGATTAAAATTTCACATGTGTGATTAAATTTGATTTAAAGGTGTGTATGATAAGTAATCTTTTGTACATTATGATTAAAAGTGAGTAATCATGAGGATGATGTCGGTGGAAAAAAAGTGGCAGCATATTTATAATGATCTATCATTTGTGTGGAATAAACAAAGTCAAGAAGTAGTTGTAGAAAAACTTCAAGGAATAAGAAGAAGAATTAGATTTGCATTCCACAACTAAACACATAAGTTCCGCAACTAAGCATAGCAGTTCCACAACTAAATCCATCCATTCCGTAACTAAGAAAAGTGTTCTGTATCTAATCCAGATAGAGTAATAATTTAAAGGAGAATGAATTTGAATCACCCTCTTTACCATGGGGATTAAAAAGAAGTTGTAATCAGAGGATGATACCCAACTTCTTACAAATGAAGAAGTGACAAATATCTTTGAACAGGCAGGGTGGTTGGAATTCCTGAAAAAATTCTAAAGGTATAATGACAAATTGGTAAGACAATTTGTTATAAATTTAGAACAATTTAGGAAAAAGGTTAGAAATATTGTAATTCCTTTTTCTATGAATACAATAAGCAATGTATCTGGTGTGCCAATTGTGCATGTCCTAAATCATGTCAAAGGGACCTTAAAATAACTGGTTGAAACCCTACTACAAGAGGGGGAAACTGAAACCCAATATATTTATAGCACTAAGAAAATCATAAAAGGGGTCAGAAGGGCCAACTTGCCCAAACCCTTTGATAGAGTGGTATTTTGGATATTCAATTCGAGTCACTAGGAAGAAAAGTCCTGAAGATGCTCATATATCTTAGATATGGAGCTACCAAACTAGAATATATAGTAAACCTTCCAGGGTTTCTTTTTGACTCCATGCAGAGAATGGCCCAATGGTATTCCTGGGGTGTTGGAACAATCAAACATCATGGGTTATTTCATTTGGTGTGTCATCACCATTTTCTTTCAAATAAAAATGGAGAAGAAATATGGGAGAAATTTCTTAACAAGTTTAAGAAAAACCTTGATATTATCAGGAGGGAAATACCGACTCGTTTTTCACCTACAACTAATTTGGAAATTGATTCCCCTACAGAGGAAAATAAGGAAATAGGTGGGGAGAATGTACCAAAAAGAATATGATTTGGAAGAAGGATTAAAGCTGCAGAACCCACTATACTTTTAAAATAAACTGCTTCCTCTGCAACAGTGATAAGAGAACTAATATCTGTCTCTGACAGTGATTGTTCACCTAAGCAAGAGCAAAAAGTGACAATCAGAAGAAGCTCTAGGAGGATACCCATTTTTGGACATTTTGAGGCTCCTCAAAGAAGAAGAATTCATAAAAATCCTAGGGAAATTCCAGAGGAGGTGGAAGATCAAGATGGGTTATAAAAATAAGTTGCTTATATTTTAGGAAGCATGGCCATGACTCCTCCTGGACCAAGCCAAATTGAGATGGAGAAAGAAGATGAGAGATTCAAAGAACATGTTTTTTAAGAGATGGGTGAATCAACAACACTGTCACATGAAGAAGAGGAATTGGTATATTGGAAATGGAAATCCCCTTTGGTAGAAGAGGAATGCTCATTCCCCAGAGAAATTTTAGAGAAAGAAGAGAAACAAAAGGTTAGACAAGCTCTATTTTTTTTCCAGAGAAAAACACATTATCAGAGAGAAGGATGAGGAATTAAACCTCCTCAAACTCAAATTAGAACAAATAGAAATGCTCATTAGGGAACTAGTAACTTAGCTCACAGACAAGACTGGGGAATTGACAAGAGTTAAACAACAAATGATGGAGAACAAGGAAGAATTAAAAATTTCTAGAAAACAAAGTGTTATGTCAGCAGTCTCTGCATAGACTTAATTAACTTATTGGCCACTCAAGTAGTTATGGGATGATACTTATAGGGAACTCAGTGAAATCAAAAAATCTAATGAGGACTTAAGAAGCAAGATGGAAGAAGAAAAGAAAGCAATAAAGGAATGGGAAGAAACATTTTACAAAGAGGAAGAAGACAAATATAAATGTCTTGTAAAAATATAAATGGTTTACATAATGAGTGAAAAATCGCTTGCATGCATGAGACCTTCTCTTGCATATAGTGTGTTTTTGGAGGAACAAATCATTCGCTAACAGCTATCAAAAATTTCATGTGGCCTTCCACATGAAATAAAAAGATGAATATGAGTTCATGACAACCTATTCTTCAGCCAGTGTAGAGCAGAAAAATATTCTTTGTGAATTCTATCTCTACAATCTTATGCTGGAAAAGAACATAGGTTTCATGATCAATTTGTATGTAGGAGAAAGCCAACTTAATGTGTTTGTTTGTGTTCTTCAAAATCAAATTGCATGGAAAGAGAGGGAGTCTGAGAATCTATTAAAAGCTAGTTCATCTGGTCTCTGCATGAGGACCCACTATGGTAAACCATTTGCATTTGTTGTACATTTCAGATCCCATGCCTTTGATAAACAATTCATGAAACCTTATCTTGCCAGTTTATAGAAAATTATTGATGTCTTCATGTCTTATGAGGAGGAATATTTTGAAGATATTTATGAGGGATGTTTGAAAAGATGGGAATTTCTCACAATTGCATTTAGGAGAAGGGAAGTGATATCTCCCATAAACTTAATCTGGATTTTGCAAAGAGAAAAATTCTTATGTACACTAAACTCTCATATCAATGAAAAGCACAGGGGAATATGGGTGGGGATGAAAACAAGGCCTCCACTCCTTCTCACCCCCATGTCACCATGGAAAAGTAGAGAGCCTTAAGATCCCACTCAATTTTAAGAATGGCAGAGGAAGGTAGAGGCAGGAACAGGGTAAAGTACTTATGAATTAAAACACTAGGATATTCAATATCAGCCATTTTACTTGAGCAGTCAATTGGAATGCAGAATCCATGACCCAAGATTTGATTATTAAATTTTGTAAGGGGAATTACAAACAAGTAAGTATGAGGGAGATGATAAGGACAAAATATGTCACGTTAATTTGCAATAAATGATCTTATTTTACTCTTCTTTGTATCAAGTTTGACTACATTTTGTGACTTTTGTTTTATCTAATATAAGTTAGGATGTAATTTTCAATCTTTTGTTGATTGTAGTTCTAACGTTTAAAAACTCTATAATTCCTAAAAAAGTTTTTTTAAATTTAGTTTCGTAATAAAACAGGTCACATTCAGTCAGAAGAACAAAATATGAAGTAGTCAACATGTTTTTGGAAGCATTGGTTTCAAAATGGATTAGTTTCGGAACTTCCAGACTTAGTTCCATAACTCCATCACACAGTTTCGAGCTCTATCACTTAGTTCCAAAACTTTCAAACTTAGTTCCGGAACTCTAGTACTTGGTTCCAGAATTTTTGGACTTAGTTCTAGAACTCCTGCATGTAGCTCTAGAAGTCTCATGGTTAGATTTGGAATGATTTCCTTTAGTTCTAGAACTTCTCTAAAGTTCCAAAACTGATGAGAATATGTTTATTCCAACAACATATGGTGATTTAGCAATCAATGATCCTTTCAATATGGATCAGATTATAAGATTTCTGATTCTTCATACTCGTAGATTTAGGGCTAACTATCATATAGTTATATGTCTCGCCATGTTCCAATTGAACATCTATTTTGGGCACAATTCAGTTCCATTTGAATTGGTTGGACAACTATGGCTGTAAATGCACCTTTGGAAGGAATACACACACACACACACACACACACACACACACACACACACACACACACACACACACACACACACACACATATACATAGATACAAACATAGAGATATAGAAAGATATAGTACGTATTTGTAATGCAGAACATTTTTATCAATAAAATAGCCATTTCTTTTTTAAGAGAATATTAAATTTTCAAATCTTGTTTCAAGGTGGAGAAAGGGCCCACTCCTCTAAGAACCAGGATCTTAGTTTTATTGGTATTTATATTTCTAAAGAAAATAGTATAGATCTGTTAATTATGTAGATATTATTGATTTTTCAAGTTGAAGTCTGTCGTATACTTTTTTTGGCATGTGTTCTAGATTATATTCTTGTATCCTTACAATCATTTTCTAGCATTCTCAATTGTGTTCTTATTTCCAAAGAAAGTGTGTTTATTTCTGTAACGTGTGTTTACTTACAACAATCGATTTCATTATGTAAATGTGTGTTTATTTCCAGAAATTTATTTCTGCAGAGAGTGTTTACTTCCAGCAAGTTTTCATAGTTTGATTTTAATAAGGTGTTGGCCAAGAATTCCTCAAGACATTGAGAAGATCCCCCATAAAATATAAAAAAAAAAATACCTACAATCAATTACTAGATCACTAGGATTCTTCTTGTTGCATATATCTTTAGACACACCCCTGGTTTGAATATGACATCAAATGAGAGTTGATTAAATGAAGAGAATAACGACACCCATCAGTAATCACTTGCTCTAAGAAGTTCTTGACATAATTCTAGATAATTTCAATGTACCTATCTACGAGACGTAGATAGTACACTTGTGATCTAAACCTTTTGAAAAATCTTACTGGTGCTGGGAAATCATGCCTCATGAAGAGGCCTACTGTAGACTTTAAATGTAAAAATGTTTCCCTTTTATCTCTCCATTCATCTTGATGTCTTAGGGTTGAAAAAAATGACCTCCATTGAACTTATCCCACATACAGATTTACTGGTATTTCAATTTTCTCAGGGAGCAAGAATTTTTGCACATAAAATTCGCATAATAAATTATTTTCAACATCATTTGCAGCAGTGTATGCTCCTACAAATTTATGATCATCGTCAAATTCAATGTCCAATTGGGCCCTAGCTTTATTGATTTTCCATTTGAAGAATTGTTCCTTTTAGAACATGGCATTAAAATTTGAGGGAGGTTTACAAGAGAGCACTTGGTCATACAATTGAATAACATGGACAAAATTTTGTTTTAGAAACTCAATTTATTATATTAAACTTGTATTCTCTTCCTCTACTCTTTTCAACTAGTAGCATTATTCCATCCATTTGGTCATCCCATTTAATACAATGATTTGAGGGAAGGCATGCTCTTGTTATTTCTGCAATTGAGTAACAAATGTTTCTAATTCTAATTTAGCAGCTTCCAATACATATACTTACTACTCCATTTCATGCATGACCTATTTTTATTGAAGAGTTTCCTCTTCCTGGTGTGATACCATACTCTGCAGTTCTTGAATTCATTTTTCTTGAGAAGATGATCGATGGGAAAAACTAACATTCTTAGCTTCCAATAATGTTTACAATTGGTTAACCCTTTCTTGATTCATTTGAAATTCAAACTACATTTTAGACAAGGACAACACATTGGGAAAAAAAGTATCAGGGTCTAAAGGAGAAATAGGTTCTCCTTCCTCCATGGGTACTTTACCTTTATACCTAACCAATCATTCTTCAATAATGGATGGAATAGTTTTCTCAGTTGGAGAATCAGGTGGAGTGTTAACCAATGTTTGAATGGTTTCGGATGCTTCATGTTCTTCCTTTTTCAATGGATTTTCTAGTAGGGATTCAAGGATAACATTGTATGTATGAGAGGTACGATGGAATTTTCTAAGTCTGCCAGAAGTGGATGAGGGAGATTATGATTGTAGAAATTTAAGCCACCATCTTATGCCATTTATCTTTTTCAAAAACTTATGCTTGCAGATTAAATGAATGAGACCCTAAAACTTGAGATAGGTTTCCCCCAAGTGAAAATTGTCAAGGGAAACATAGATAGCTTCTTAGAGAAGTTGGGGAAAAGTAATCTTATACTAGGGTTTTTCCTCACCATGTCGTAAATGTATGGACATCCTCACAATTGGACCTAGCACTATCTCATACTTCCCTTCATAAGTAAAATATCTAATCAACCATTTTGCTACCCCTACCCCAGGTTCTGGTATACTTATTCTTATGATCCCTTTTTCCTTCCCTTTACTATCAAATACCAACTGTAATTTTTCTCTTCTTGCTACTACAAATATTTTAATTAATTCATGGTATATTGTTCGTTTAGTAATAGCTAAATCATCATTTGGAACTTAGACAATTGACTAATTATAGTTGGGGAGAAAGGTATTTCCTTACCATTTACGGTTGAGTAGATTTCCTCCATATTCCTTGTGAATTCCTCTCATGGGGATGTTGAATTCTTCATCTTCCAGGAGAAAATCCAAACCACCCAGCTTTGTCAAAACATTCCACTAAATTCGCATCCGCTAAGATCTCAACTGAACCGGTAGGCTCATGTCTGAGTCTAGGTATCATTTTAGGATTGAGGAAGTAGGAAGTAAGAAACACAAGATTGGTAATGCAGGAGTTGCTAGGAATAACACAAGATAAGTATGGCGTAGGATAGAGAGAAACCCAATTGAGAGCACAAATTTTGAACAATTTTTTTTTGCAAGGGATAAACTGGATGTGGGAAAATATGGCCAAAATCCCCAGGTGATGGGATTATTATTTAGATATGTTTAAAACATTATGGAATTTAATGGGTGGTAGATTTGGAATGGATTTTGGGATGTTTGATATGATTTGGGAAAATTTTGTTAATTAATATACATGATGGAACAATTGAATTTTAAATTTAAAACCTTACAACGATAAGGGTCATTACTTGTGCATACCTTGATATTAATTCTTGTCAATATTTGTCGTTATTTACAATTTAAAGTGTCACACCTCTCTACCTCCTGTCATGATGTCATGATCCATGCGTAAGTGGTACTACCTTTTTATTTTTGTTTATCAATTGAGGAGAGATAAGACCGCCATTTCTAGTTTTCAATATTATCCATTATTGTTTTTCACGAAGAATTGGGTGCCATATCTGGTTTTCACCCAATGCTCTGGAGGAAGATGATTTCCATTTCTGGTTTTTAATCATCCCCTTTTTATTTCGTAGTAGATGATGATTTAGGTCTACATTGTGATAGGAAAAGAAATATTTCCTACACAATGAATATATGAATATTATTGTATTTCTCTCTGAAACTCTTATTGAGTAGTTGGTTTATGGTACATTCTCAGTCTCTGACCATTAACCAACATGAATTTATTTTCACCATCAATTGGAATCAATAGGACTGTCCCATTATGATATACTTCTGCAATTTGGTAAGGACCCATCAACCTAATATGTAGCTTCCCTTTGAAATATTTATGTTTTGAATCAAAAAGTAAGGACCAGTTTCCTTTTTGAATTTATTTGGCTTGATCTATTTTTCAAGCCAAAGTTTCCTTTTTTGTTGGATGATCTCAATATTTTGCAGTGCCTGAAGCCTGATCTCATCCAATTCATTAAATTTAATAATTATTGCTTGTTGTACCTCGTTCAATTCAATTCCCACCTCAGATGTCATCCTCAATGTCTGGATTTCAAATTTTATGGGCACGATTCGTCTCTTACCATAGACCAATTCATATGGTGTAAACTTTTTTTGTTTTCCATGTAGTATTATAGGCCCATATTGCTTCTGGTAAATTGTGAGCCTAATTTTTCTTTGAAATGTCCACTGTCTTTGTGCGTATGTTTTCTAATTCTTTTTTGGTCACATTTACTTGCCCGTTTGATTTTGGATGGTAGGGGGATGAATTCTTGACACTTGTGTTTCAACTGATATGTCTCCACAAAAGAGTTGATTATCCCTAACATGAATTGTGGCCCTTGGTCTTACATAATTGACCTTGGTGCTCCAAATCTTTAGAAGATTCATTTATAGAGAAAATATATAATCTTGTCATCTCTTGTATGTGGCAGTGCCTGCACTTGAGCCCATTTGGTAACATAGTCAGTAAAAACTAATATATACTCCTTACCTTGTGAGGTTGGGTTGAATGGCCCAATAAAATCTAGGCCCCATTTCTCAAATGGTTCTAGAAAAACTTGTGGTTGGAGGGGCATATCTGATGTAAATTTTGGTTTCCCCATTTTGTGGCATTTATCACACCTCCAAAAATACTTCTTGACATCCTTGAACAATGAATGGAAATAGTATCCAGATCCCATGATTTTACGAATGGTTATTTATGCCGAATAGTGGCCTCCTGATGGTTCATCGTGACATGCCCATAGGATATCAAATATTTCATTCTCAGAAACACACCTACGTAACACATGATCAAGACCACATTTAAATAGGATTCCATTCAACCAAGTATACATCACACTCTGCTTAATTAATTTATTCTTTTTCTTGGGTGTGAAAAAGTTTTGAAACTTCCCTACAGCTAAGTAATTAGCCATGTATATATACCAAGGAGAAGTGGTAGACAATGCAAACCAAGAATATTTCTACTGGAGAATATTCATAATTGGGTGAATATACCATTTTTGAAAATTTTGAAAAGGTGAACTTTGTAGAGTCAGTGTACTGTTTGCCTAAAATTTCCAGTATAAATTTTTTTAGGCGTCGGCTTCGCCTACCATTGAAAACTACTCCTATATAAACCTAGGCAATTCACATAGTAGTGTACTAGTAACTTACTAAGGTACCATCTGAATTACTTGTAAATTAACGTAGAGGACGTCTAGATCAGAGTTTCAGACTGGTTTTTGTAGACTTACAATAGGAAAGTGTCATTGACATTCGACAAGGAAGATTTTCATTTCCAAATGAGCGACAATATAGTGTTGCTGACACGTGACAAGAGAAGGTTTTAATGTGCGACCTGAGGGTTGTTGACGTGTGACCAAAGGGTTTTTCACGCGCAACAAGAGGGTTGCTGACGCACAACCGGAGGGTTGTTGATGCGTGACTAGAGGTTTTTTGACATGCTACCAGACGGTTGTTGACGCATGAAAAGGAAGGGTTATACGTGGGAGAAAAATGAGTGTTTTTGACAAGCGACAAGGGGGTTGCAGACGATTAAAAAAATGAAGCATTTTTTTAACAATGAACCCTGTTGTTGCACGATAACAAGCCTTGTTGTTGTACGATAGCAAGGCTTGTTTTCATGCAGAAGCAAGGATTATTTTCATGTGATAATAAACCTTGTTGTCGCCCGACACCAAAAAAATGTTGAGTTCTCTCCCTTAAGAAAATGACAGGTGAAAATTTGAATTTGAAATCATAGAAAATTCACCTTTCCGATGAAAGTGGTTCCAGGTATATTGGCCAAGGATTTTCCACCTCCAATTTACCAGAGGCTTCTTAAAATGAACCCTGGTGCAAACAAATGTTCATCTAGAAAGTCAAAGCTGACTTTTTTATATTCTTCTGAAGTTGTAATCCTAGAGAGGAAATCATCCACAACGTTGGACTTCCCTGGTTTATCAACAATTTTATTATTGAATTCATGTAGTAGCAATAACCATCCGACAATTCTGCCATGCACTAACGGTTTATTCATGAGATATTTAATGGAAGAGTGGTTAGTGTGTACAATGAATTCATTTCTTGTAATATAATGTCTAATCTTATTTATTGAATATACCAAAACCAAGAATTATTTTTCAGCTATATATTTTTTCTCAGTAGGAGAAATATTTTTACTAACATAGTAAATTACATGCATTGGTTTCCCTTCCTCCTTCTATCCCAGGAAAACACCAATTACTTCATTGGAGGCATATGTTTGAATGTGGAATTGTAACTCTAAATGAGACCTCTCAACACTGGATTACTAATCAGTTTGTCCTTAATTTCATCAAAGGCTCCTTGGAATGCTTCTGTCTATTAAAACTCAGAATCTTTAGTTAGTAGAGAAAAAAATGGAGAAGCGATTTTACTAAAATTTGATATGAATCTTTGATCATAAACAGCATGACCGAGAAAAATTCTTACCTCCGTCTGATTAGTGGGTGATGTCAATTTCACAATGATTCTCACCGAATCCGGGTCAACCTTAATTCCTTCTATTAAAACATGATGACCTATGACAATACCTTTATCCATCATTAAAAAAAAAAATCTCATGGTTGAAAGAGAGTTGATGTTTTTCACAGTGAGTAATAAATTTATGCAAATTATTGATTGCTTCTTTAAATGTTTCACCAAAAATTGTAAAATCATCCATGTAAATTTCTACACAGTCATGAGAGAGGTCAGAGAAGAGAGCTAACATGGATCTTTGGAAAGTGGTTGGGGCATTGCATAACTTAAAAGGAAGTACCCTGAAAGAAATGGTCCCCCAAGGACAGGTGAAAGTTCTTTTGTCTTGGTCTTTAGGCGCTACTGTTATCTAATTTTATATACTAAATCCATATAGAAATGATAAGTATATTTTGCCTAATAAGTTATCTAGGACCTAATCAATAAATGGTAATGTGAAATAGTCCCTGTGAGTGGCCTTTTTCAAATCTCTATAGTCCACACACACTCTCCATTTCCCATTATTTTTAGGTACTATGGCTAAAGGAGAAACCCACTGACTGTCTGAAATTGCTTAGATAAAACCTACATTCAAGAGCTTTTCAGTTTTAGTCTTAACAATGTCTCTAAGTACCGGGTTTATCCTTCTTTGAGGTTTCCTGACTAGTTTGGCCTTAGTTGTGTAAATGTGATGTTTACATATGCTAGGGTGTATACCTTTTATATCACTATATTCCAAAGTAAAATCTTGGGGATGAGTGTAGAATAGTTTGAACAATGTATTTTCCTCTTCATCCTTCAACCAATTGTTTATTGTTAGAGTTTTTCCAGAAAGAATAGGAAATTATTTTATATCAGTTTGAACTGAATTGACCTCTATATTAACTCCTCATAAGTGCATTTAATGGACATTTATGTGGTAGAAGTATGTGCACCGATGTTATGTTTTAAAATAAGCATTCCATTAAATCTATGTTCCTCAAAAATGGACAAATAATGGGTTGGTTATTCTCATTAATGAAGTCATTACTGATCTCAGTAAGTTAGAGCGTTAGACTAGTACAAGAATCAGTACATGAGTTGGGCGTAGGACCTAAAATGAACTGAGCGTAGGAATCAGGCACAGGACTCAGACTATGTACCACATCACTGTCATGTTATTCATATTGAATCTGATATGAGTTTTCTCGAATTACTACTATGGCGAGAGAGTAGATAATATCCTCATAACCATTAGAGCCATCATTAGACAAATGTTTGTTGTCTGTGGAAAATGGTTTAGTTGCAAGGTATAGTGACCATTTCTTGGAATCTTAACCATTGGTAATGACCATATTTCATTTCCTACAGTTAATGAGGGCAATAGATGTAGCTAACAAAGGACATCCTAGGATTATGGGGTAACCCATCTTTCTATTTTTTGTTTTGATTATCATGAAAAATACCACATAGTCCCAGGACTCAATTGTTACAGTAACATCTTCTATTATTCCCTTGGGTTTATTCATTGATTGATCTTCCATTTTCAAGACGATATGTGTTGACTAAGGTTTAGGAAGTGCTAATGTAGACTGAGTATCTGTAGTCATGACATTTATAGAAGCTCCTAAATCAATGAGGACATTAGGGATTTGGAAATTTCCTATGCAAATAGTTACAATAGGACTTCCAGGATCCCCATACTTAGGAGGAGTAGTTCCTTCTAAGATGCTAGCAAGTTTCCCATCAATATGAATAGTTTTTGGTTGATTCCTCCTTCTCCCTGGAGTCTTGAAATAGAGATATTTAATGGTTTTGTTTAGTTAATGAATATCCTTAAGATCCTGTAGAAAAGGAATTCCAACACTTAACTTCCTTTTTCCTTGAATTAATTCTAACTCCAACATCTTAGGAATTGTGGCAGTTTGTTTCTCAGCTAGGCTATATGGAAAAGGAATGTTAATGTCTGATTGATGAGTTTATTCAAAATTCCTAGGCTATGTTTTCTTTGGTTCTTCGTTTTCTTTAGGGATCTCCTCAATGAAAGAAGAAGAAGGTTTAGATGTAACCTTCCCTGAAGGTAACATTATATTCTTGCAATCCACAGAGGTTAATGTAGGGTTCTTCTCTGTTTCTACTGTATATGTTGAATTTCTCTGCCTTATAGTTTTAGGATTTTCCACAATCTGAGGAGGTATCTGTGGTTGGGAAGGTTGTTCAAGTTGGGCATAATTACTTGGTCCAGCCAACAAGGCTTGTTGACCTTGTGATCTTCATTGATTATAATATTACTGTCCAGACCCTTGTGATTCATTCCACTGATGTTGGTATTGAGGATTATATTGTGAATATTGAGGAATGTTTGGATGTGAAGCCCATGGTTGTTGATAAAAATTTGGTTGTGCATATTGTGGGCTCTAATCCTATAGAACTTGCTAGACCCAAGGGGGTGGATATGACCATATTCCATTCCATTGGTTTGGAACCCATTGTACTTTTTGGTTGTAGTTTTGATTTTGGTTGGACTGAAAATTTCCTCCCTATCTCTTACCCATGTAGTTAAGCTCAAATTATTCTTCTTTTTTTTTTTCTTTAAATGATTCTTTAGCAAGGGAAGAAGACCACACTCATAAGTGGCATGCTTAAGTTCACAGATAACACGTATTTTTGTCATTTCTAATGGACAGTCCTTCATTTTATGGTTTTATCTACACCATCTCGGGTAGTCAATGAATAAGGGATTTGTATTTATAGCATTTTCTCTATCCATAATAGTGTTGAATTGAATTAAAAGAGAGGTTTTAACATTTTCAATTTCTTCTCTCAACTTCGATAGATCCCCATTAGTCATTTTGCATTTTTGTTTCCTAAGATTTGTGTGAGTTCTTCAATATTTCCGAAAAAGATCAATGATGTCTGTGAACTATAACTTGTTCATATATCCCTTCCCCATTAGGTTATATGCTTCTTGTGTTTCATCATCTAATCCTTAGAGGAATAGGGTTTTGAGTACGTTAATGTCTAGGCCATCTCCACACCTTCTATGAAGAAAAAGAAACTGGTCTAGGTAGTCTTTTGCAATTACATCCTCTTTCTGCTAAATGTGGAAGAGTTCTTATTTCCTATCCCTTACTCGACAATAATATTGGTATTTATCCAGGAAAAATCATTCCATTTCTTCCCACATATTGATGGAATATGAGGTCAACCCCATAAACCATCTCATAGCTGCATCTTTTAAGGTAAAGGGAAGATGTTTAAGTTTCTGGCCATCAATAGTGTAGTCATAAGTTTAACATAAAATGTTAAATTCGAAAAGGAATTCATCAGGTTCCTCTGAAACTAGCTCCCAGAAGTTTGGAAAAATTGAAGGGGATTTGTTTTTCATAGAGGCTTGATCATCAAGATCCTACTGGATAGGATAGGTAAATGTTCTTCCTAGTGGATTTTATACACCATTATCTCCACCATTGGGGTCAGCCATCTTATTTTGAGCAACAAGTTGTTCCACAGGTCAGTTTTGATGGGGGTTTTGAAGGTTTATCCTAATAAATCTTCCTCTATGGTCTCTAGATCTAAACATACAATCCTAAGATACTGAAAATGGTTTCCTAAGTATTGATATTGAACTTGGTTGTGTGTGTTCGACATACTCATTCCAAGGGAACCTTGTTGTCACTACAAAGTCTCCTGATTCTTTTTAAAATAAAGATTTCTGGAAATGAAATTTCTAAATGGAAACTTATCAGACACCCTCACAATATCTTCTAGTTAGCACCTTAACCTTTGACAACACCTTATTCCCCAACAATGATGCCAAAATGTGATTAGTGTCATTAGGGCTCATACTTTAATCAATTTAATATGTCAATGCAGGGAAACATCCAATAGTTTTTATAAAAAGGGAACAGTAGGAACATAAACTCACCATGGATTTCTATCTTAAAACTAAGAATTCATTGAACTGATCGTGATTAAAAACAAAAGGCATGAAATTAAAGTACTGGAATTGAAATAAAAAATGGAATTTAACTGCAAAATTAACATTAAAGACTTCATTGCATTTGGAAATAAATAGTAAACTTATAATATTAATTGTTAAAGAAAAAAGTAAGAAAGTAAGAATGAATATCCCTCTCATTGGGTAGGAGTGGCCCTTGCTCCTATCCTTCAATCAAGTTTGTACTGAGCTTCTAAATGAAAAAAATTTCTTCTCAATTTGATCTTTATTGAATTCAAAATATGTTGCTACAATTGAAAAATATGGAACTCTTAAGTCTAATTACATTCTTTCTTTTATACAAAAAGAGTCTTAGTCTCTCGTGAGACATAGCTATTCTAAATGACTACTTCTAAAGCTAGCTAACTATTTGAACTAAGAAATTCCCTTGATTCTTGATAATACATTAATGGCAGGAATAATTCGTAGGTGTTTGATCTTGAATCATTTATAATAATTGAAAAGGGGATACATGATTAACTCCTTGAAGGAGTAAATCACCCCTAGAAGATTCTTCAAATCATAACTGATCGACGAAACTGAATTGATGGTGAGTATTTAGTCATTATTGTTTCGATCTTCTTATGGCTTGAATGTTGATTGATAAATGATGATGACTCATGGTAGTAAAATATGTTGTCAGTTGGAATTCAAGGATATACATTATCTGAATGTGTGCTTGTATCACACGAGCTCTGAGGTATCAGTTTTGATGAGATGGATGTTTAAATGTAATATCTTTAGGAGTTTATTGGCGAGGATGAAAGTATTGTACCAATACACGACCCATAGTCATGTGCTAACAATAAAACAGATTCCTGCACCAGCATATGTACTAAGTCCTACACTCAATATAATAATTCAATAGATGCACTTTTTACACAGAGAATTACTATTTATAAATATTATATTCAAGCCATTTATGCACAAGAATTAATAAGGTGAAACATCTAAATTACACTCTATAAAATCCAATAAACATAATAAAGTAGTAAATATTAAGTATGTATTTGTCCATCATGCATAATAATATCAAAAGTAGTATAGGTTCTAACATGGCTTAAAAATAATTACACAAAGTTGATCATGGCAGAAATGGGGCTTGAACATTTAGTATTCTTCAACAGCTTGGTGAGCTAGCTGGTGAGCTAGCCCTATTTCAAACATTCTACAATCAAATTCCCCCATTTTATTGATAGCATTAAAATCAGTGGGCTCACCAGAAAATTTAAAATGCTTCCCGGGTCTTTTACAACATAGAAAAAATTATGAAGGAGAGAAAAGGACAAATTATAATTTCAAGTAACTATTTTTTACCGCACAATCCCGTGAAATGGTGGGTAAGCCTAGAAATAGATAAAAAGGTACTTGCACTCAAATGATCATAACTCCCTCTTTTCTCAACCAAATTGCACAAAATTAGACTTGTTGGAATCATGGATCCATCCTCTACACTTAAAAAATAAATAAATTGAATATTTGATGAATTTCTGGTTATGTAAAATTCATAAAATGATCCCATTTTAAAATAACGACCTTAAGGTGGTTGTGAATGCAATAAATGAGCATGGGAAACCATTTTTCTTTCATTGCAAGTTACAAGACAACAAGTGATGGATTTTACAGGTATCTCATCATGATTTGGAGCCACTGATGGTACTTTTCAAGTAGGTGAAAGGGAAATTTGATTTTATAACTTCTCTCTCTTCTCCCTCATTTTCTATAAATTGGAGTGCCCTCTCATTTAAGAGTGGGGGGAATTCTCATTATAACAAAACTCTGTCAAAATTATTTTGGAACACCAATGTACTGAAAACCTTCATTTGGACTTCTTGCATGATGATCCAAGCCTTTTTATTTAATTTTAATGGACTGTGTGTACTAATAAAGTAATAGATTTGTGTTTGTGGATATCTTTATTCCCTTGCTTGTATTTTTCGCATTCTCTTACCTCTCTATTTCAGTTACATGTGTGTTGTGTCTATTTTATTCATCTTGAAAGGTTTATTATTGTTGTGTCTCGATGGAAATGGTAATGTGAGTGTTGTTTTTGAACTGTGGTGATTATTTCCACCCTCTTTGCCTTTCATTTCCTTCCATTTTCACTCATTGGAGAGGTTTTCTACACCCTTATCTTGGATCATCACCTCTTTTAGTGTAGATTTATTTCATTTTCATGTTATTCCTCTCTCCCTGGTCCCATGGAATTAATAAGTTAGGAGTAGTTGGAAAATTTTCCTTTACTAGGGCTAGTTGTTGCATTAGTTTGGGAAAAGGAACCAACCTTCTCTGGAGGTTCATATCAAGTAGTGGGTTCCACAACTTGAGGTAAGGTACCCATGTTATCCATTCAAACTACTTTCCTTAACAAATTCACATGCTAAGAATAAAGAGGGTGTTGTCATTCGGTGATAACAATCCCCTCTGGGTTCCATAAACTTATTTGTACTTGTTCCTTTTTGGGTCTTTTCTAGTTGTTGGGAATCCTTATCTCTTACGGTTTGACCTTTTAGTGATCAATTACGAAATCCAAATAAGGGAAGCATATAAATAAAATGTTATGGGATCAAATTAAGTGACCAAAGTTTAATAATCTATTATCACAACCTAAGGTTAGATCCACAAAACATTTAAGAGAATCATTGCATCCATCTAGCGTCATCCAAGGGACAAGGGTTGGTTATTCTACGTACACACATAGGAGGGGAAGTTCATTTTTCCATCCAAATATCTATTTACATCTAGTTATTGCTCGTTATCACATGTGTCGTGCATAAGAGCCACCTACATCACGATTATTCACACACACACACACACACACACACACACACACACACACACACACACACACACACACACACACACACACAACTACATTGGGTTTGAGATGTAGTACAACACTCAGTTGTAAGATCACTTGTTTGATAGCTGAGGAGAGTTTGACCCCTCATTTACATATTTTTCTTTATGGGATTTGATGTGTTTTGGAATTTTGTAGTTGATATATTTATTACAGGTTATCAATGACATCGGTGATCATTGTGTGACTTTCTAGTGACATGAATCAAGGATCATTGAAAACCTCACAACCCTACAAATAATTAATTTCTGAGAATTTGTGCAGACCCTAGGGCCCAAATAAGGAACCTAGCACCCCAGTGCCACTGTACCAGTCAAGGCACCCTTGTCCCTCCTTCTCTGACATTCCTACATTTTTCTAATCTTAGTTGTGACCTCATGCACTTCTATTTTGTCAGTATTGCATTTATACACACCTCTAGGAATATTTCAAAACCAGCTAAGTGTTTAAACTCTTCATTTCACTTAGGTTTTTACTTGCTATTGTCACTTCCATGTATTTTTACTACTATATCTATCGATGTGACTTATAGGATAGCCTATCTAGGGTTTAAACAAAAATTTAATTTTTGTTAAATCACAAATTCCATTACCAAAACATTTTTTTATTTTTTAATTACAAAGATTTGAAACTTTACAGAAAATTTACAAAGTTTAAAAGTATAAAATATGAAGACATAATCACATCAAATCAAAATAGGTGCATTGATAATAATCCATGTATATGTTAGCAAACCAATAATGAAAAAATAGTCAAATTGTAAGATGGAAAAAATTGACTCAATTGTTACCATCATTGGATCGCCTTAAATTTTTTTATAAAAAGCTTGAATATAAATTTTATTTTAATATCATTTCAATCATATGCATGAGTTTCAACAATAAAAGGAATCTTGATATTGCTAGACAAGTAAAAAATGGGTCTTTTTTTTTTAAAATATGTATAGACTGTAGCAGAATCTAGAACCTCATGTCATTATTTCCCTTTGAAAATATACATTCCCATTGATTTTCATTCTAGTTGGCTATTTTTGGCATCATGTGCACAATGATATTTTAATTAAGATTAATTTTAAATTGCATTGTTGGAAACTTAGATATTAATAATTGATAAAAATGATTATCTTATTTAATTCAGTGTTTGTTGAGTATTGGATTTGTGTTGATAGATGTCAACCTTAAAATTATAACTTTTAATGTATTTTTACTATTTTGGAATATTGTAATTATACTATTATGTCTTTTAATAATATAAACATTTAACTAATATATTAAAAAAATTGTAAATGCGATGAAAATAGAAAATATCTCTTAAGAGAAAAACATGTTATCGTAAGAATAAATTTGGACACATATTTTAAATGTCACAACAAATTCAATAACTTTAAATATTATGAAAAAATATAGGTGGATATATTGCAAGCTGGGGGACATGTATAAGAAAATTCACAAGGAAAAATATGTGTACACGTATTCATTATTCGAAGATCTCTCTCTCTCTCTCTCTCTCTCTCTCTCTCTCTCTCTCTCTCTCCTCTCTCTCTCTCTCTCTCTCTCTCTCACACACACACACACACACACACACACACACACACACACACACACACACATTCTTCCCAATAATAACAAAAATGTAAAATAGAGGATGGTGCTAAGATGCACCTTTATAAAGGGAACAACATGAAGCAAGATGCCATCTCATAACACAACCATATAATTCCTAATAGATCTTTATTGTGTTACTGAATAATGTAAATGATGTATTGACGATCACCAAACATGTTGAAATAGATGTCAGGCTTTACCTTACATCTATACACTTTTCGATCACACTTGTTAATTTTCTATCATCTTTCATAAACACCCTTATCCTAATTGAATGAACACTTATCAATATAAATATAATCATTTATATTGTATCTCTAATAATCAAATAACATGATTTGCATGATTATTTGATATAATACTCAATTTTGATAGATATTTATAATACAACTACAATTAAAAAAAATTAATAAACACACTTATGGTATGGAAGATTTAGACTATTCAACTTTCTTATTCAAACCCTTCATAATTAAAAAAAATGCATTATTTAATTATTTATAATCTATGACAATTGTTATTTATGATATGCTTTAAATGTTAAATTGTTTAAATTAAGCGACAAAAATAAATAACCTTTATTTGTTACAAACTAACCAATAATATCTTTTCTAGGAAATATTGAAAAATAAATCTTTTTAAAACTACGAATTAAACGGTAGTTTATGACTGTCATGAACATAACACCTCCTTGCTATTAATGTGAAGTATCAGTCTATTAGAATCCAAAAGTATTAAACATACTCTCTCCATGTTTGATATTTCTCCCATATCATCTTCCATACTAACTTGCTAACCTTTTTTGTATTTGTAATTTAACTAAATGAAAGACAAGAATGGTGCAGTTAATCACGTGGTTCAACTTCTCTCTACCCTTCAATGCTGAACACTATAGGTAAATATATGCGTATTTTGAGGTTTGAGTTATTTTTCTTTAATTATTTGTTTTAATTTCCATGTTCTATTTGCATTTTTGAGGATTGAGTTTTTTTTTGGGGGATGTAATTGTTTTATTTTTTGGATTCATTAACTTTGTGCTGGAAGAAAATGTTTAGATTTGGAAATAAGCTTCTAAGTTTTTTATTATGTTTTCTCTAAGTGTTAGTGCTAACTGCATTACATTTCAATTTTGCTTGTTATTTAATTGAAAGGATTGATATTTTTTTACTTTTACATGTTATTTAATTCCTCAATGTTTAGAGGGTGATATTTTGTTATGTGAGGTCTCATCTGCCTATTTCAATGTCTGAGGTGTTTTTTATTCATGTATTTGTAAAGAACATATTCCTGTTTATTTTTTGAAGTATTTTGGGTCCATCAACTGAACTATATATTTTTAGGAGCAGGGGATGTTAAATTTGTTCATGGTTTTGAAGAATATATTCATATTTATAGATAGGATTTTATGTTTTATTTTACTATGTTTACTCAAGTGTTTGTGTTTCTCTCGTAACCACATTTATGAAATGTGGATGAAATATGCTACGTTTCCTTTATATCTCATTTGGTTTTTTCTGCTAAATTAGCTGAAACAATAAGGAATTGATTCGACCAAATACTGTAATTCTCTTATGCTAAATTTAGTTGAAATAGGTTTTGGGCGTTGAGAGAAATATTGTTTATTTTGTTTACGTATGTTTCAGGGAATTAGTACTTTGTGTGCCTTTAATTTTGGGTAAATAACAAGGTTATATTTTGACTTCATTTAGATTTTGAGAAAAGGTTGAATTAAGGGACACACCTTAAATGTACTTAAGGGTTTGTAATAAATTTATTTCAAATAATTTTTAGGTATTGTAGAAGATGTCTATTTATTGAGGTTTTTAATATGTAAAAATATTTATTTTCGGTAGGTTTTGATTTATATTGTTTTGATGTAAATATTGTTTAAATTTACACAGAAAGCGTGAGAGGCCATTTCGCTATATGTACTTTAGAAATAGCCGATTAAGAGTATTTAACGTTCACGGTTACTTGTTGGTAACTTTTAGTTTACTCTGAAATGACTCACGACCATATCTCAGGAATTAATTAGTTATGCGTTTTGACATGTATTATTAGCAATAATTTCTAGTTTTAGTTTTGGGATAATTTGTGTGTTTTTCTTTGATGGTAAATAGATTAATGAATTTCATGTTTGGAATTTTTTATGCTTTCACAAATTTTTATTAATAAACAATTACACATGAGATGGAAACTACACCGAGAGGGAAATAATGTTAAATTTATTAAAGTTATTAAGTTTGTTAAAGTTGTATTTTGGAGTCAAATATATGTTATTCAAAATTGTGTTCCATTAAAGAGGATAATATTTTTACAACAAGGGGGGGTGTTTTGAGACATTAATTAGAGACAAAAATATATTTTTGTCTCTAATTAATACACTCCCCCTACTTTTGTCTCTAAATACCCTTAATATAACTTTTTTTAATTAAAAAGACTCTTTCATTTGGGCGGCTTGCAAAGCGGAGAAAGACTCTTTCATTTGGGCGGCTTGCAAAGCGGAGAAACTGCACCGAGGAAAATGGAAAACTCCAATATTGGGCGGGAGGGAATTTCATTCTCGCATGCAGCTGCTGGTGTGGATCTTTGCCGAGGAAGAGGACGAGCAGGTATCTGCCTCCCTGTTTTATTTTTTAACCTGTTCCTGCTGGTTCAGTTATGGTATTGTTTTATTTTTTGGATTTCTGAGGAGTGTGCGCAGTACAGAAATGGCGAGGGTTTGGTTTTCGGGATGGGAACTGTGTTTCAAGGCCTTTGAATATACAACAATTATTCATTCATGCATGATACTACAAGGCTTTGTTTTATTTTTGATGGGTCGTAGAACAGTTCTTTGGACAATTTATTCTGATTTTACTATTGGTGCAGAGCTTAGACCCCATGATAAGCCGATCGAATTATACAGGACTGAATTTATTTGTAATGTCGCTTGGATTGGGATGGATGACAAATTGATTTGAGCAGCATCCAGGACCCAAAAAAAACCCATGCCTCATTAATAGAGTAGATAGTGCCATGTTCTGTCTAATTTTGGAGTTTAAGAGCCTTATAAACTGTGCAAATCTTGTTACCGATTTGTTTACCTTCTGGTCTATTTTTAAACCTTATTTGCGCTTTCTTTCTTTTTTTTTCTAATGCTAAATGGGACTAAATTGTTCAAGTTGCACGTGGTAATAAGCTAATAAAATTCCCACATTTTCCGTCTCTATATCTATCTTTGCGGATTTTGGTTTAGTATTTTGATGATTTTTTTCCGTGATACTAAGAATTTGAGATTTGTTTTGGACGCGTTTACTTTATGCAATTTGTTTCTGGGCATTTATCTTTTCTTTCCTTATCATGTTTGTATAATGAAAATATTACGTTTATGGATATCCTTGACAAGCTTCCATTGCACTTTTATGGATATCCTTTCCCTGTTCTGTAGCTGCAACTAATGTGTGTATTAGGAATTTATTTGGGTTAATAAGTTAGCCATTAGGTTCAGAGGTGTAGAAGCTGATATCAATTTTAATCGTTCTGATTATGACAATGATTTTAAATAGTTGAAATTGAGACAACAATGATTTTAAATAGTTGAAATTGAGACAATGGGGCAAGTATTAGGACTCCTAGACAGTGGATTGTTTTTTTCAATAGGGATGCCTATGCATTTCGACGAAATTATTGAAAAATGCTACACTAGAAAAAATAAATTGAATGTCCTTTTTGGAATTTGGTAGTTTTCCCTTTTTTACTCTTAATAACAATCTTCAGAGTGTGTCAAATTACATATGAATAAAAGCATTTTACTTAAAACACCTTTCCTTCTAATAGTAGTTCTTTGTAACTATGTCTAATATATATTTTTCATATCAGACGTCTAATGGCTGGGGAGAGTGTACTTTTATGATGAATTGCATGACGTTAATTAGTTTCTCATTGTTGATACGAAGGATCTATTTGGCGGGACAATTGTTGAATAATATATATCTGTTGGTAGGAATCAACTGAAATGATCTGACATTTTTCCTCCATATAAATAATGATCTCCTTTCGTAGTGTGTTGTTGATTGATTTTATTCAAGATCATATCCAGTGAGAACCAAGAATTCTAACTACTTGCACCAATTCAATTTCTAGTAATGTATGTAGAGCCTATTTTCTAAAGATTCACCTATGAAGATCATCGTGATCTCTTCAAGAAAGTAGTCCATGAGCTGCTGTAGATGATGCAAAAGATAATAGAACTTGGAAAACGATTCTTGGGGTTCCCCATTCTATTTGTAATTCAAGGAAGGGGTCGACGTTGATGTTGAAGCAAGTGAGCATTTGGAGGATATAAAAGCTATGCCCATGCTGCTAATGATTCCTGTCACAAGGACAACCTTGGCAATATTTCCAAAAGACCACGCCAATATTCCATGCAATTCCCAAGGCAAAGGCATTTCGAATGGTCACAAAATTCTTTGTGCTTGTAAGATTTTTAGAAGTAACAGATTTGGTGGAAAATTTTCAATTTAAAAATGTAAATTGAAAGTGTTTTTAAAGTCGACTCATTCTATTTACTTATAAGATTTAATTTGATTATTTTCAATCTCTCTGACTGCATAGTCGATCTGTATATTATATAATGTCAATACCAGTGACTTCCCTGCTCAACAATGACCCCATCGTGGATAATAGCCACATAATGTGCACCCCAAATGGTGGTCAATCGACGGGCAATCAAGAGGGTGGTTCGACCCACCATAACTCTGTCTAAAGCCTCCTGCACCACCTTCTCACTCTCCCCATCCAATGCACTTGTCGCCTCGTCCAGCAACAATATGCTCGGATTCTTTATTATGGCCCTCGCTATTGCAATGCGTTCTTTCTGTCCCCCGGAAAATTGCACTCCTCTCTCTCCACAGTAAGTCTCATACCCATCCTTCAAATGCCTGTAAAATGAGAACATATTAACCAAAATATGGTTAAACAACAAAAAAAATCTGTAGGGTATTTCAGAAGATGGGATCATCAACTTTATGGACCCTGAAAAGCTTTTGTCATTTTTGAAAAAAATAAGTGTTGTGCTATTATCAATAGTTATTGTAGACCTACGATATGAAATGGTGTGCATTGGCAACTGTAGCAGCCTGAATAATTTCAGCCTCGGTTGCAGTGGGCCTCCCATATAAGATATTATCTTTAATGCTTCCTCTGAACAAAACTGGTTCCTGCCCAACCAATGCAATATGTTCTCTCAAACATCTCAAATTCAATATTTTCAAGTCTGTTCCATCAACTGTGATGTTCCCTTTGACAGGGTCATAGAATCTCTCCATCAGTCCAATGATGGTGGACTTCCCTGACCCACTTGGGCCGACTAAAGCTATACTGCTCCTTGAGCTAACCTTCAAGTTAAAATCCTTCAGTATTACAGCATCTAGCCGAGCTGGATAAACAAAGGTTACGTTTTTGAATTCGATGTTTCCTTGAATTGTGACTGGTTTTTTGCCCTGAGGATCATCTGGATTGATTTTGGTGACTCTGTCGAGAATACCAAACACAGATTTAAAAGCAGCAGAGCCTTTGGCCAAGTCTGAAGTCATGCTACCTGCTTATGCAATTACTCTTCCTGTGCTCACCAGAATGAAAAAGGTCTTAAATACATCTCCCCGGCTGATCAATCCCTCCCCCACGAGCCTTCCACCATACCAGTAATCCAAACCCCAGGTTAAGAAGGTCAGGCTCTGAGCACTGCCAATTCCAATACCTGCTAACCATGATTGCTTAATGCCCTCCTTGCGGGTGTGTATCTCAGTTTCTCTGAAGAGAAAGAGGACCCTTTCATTGGAACAGAAGGCTGTGATTGTTCTGTGGTTAGCCATTGCTTCTGGTGCTATTTGGCTGCACTGATTTTGGGCATCTCCAGATTTTTTAGACATATTAATTAACAGAACTTTTCTGGTGTAATAACACAGTTGTGAGAGGTTGTATTACTATCATCACTATAGCAAGGCACCACGCTATTGATAATCCTAATGCCACTGCCAACGTGACTCCTCTGTTCGCCTCACTCGTTAGGCCTTCAACACCTATCTCATCACTGATGGTCACTGGAGGTATGCCTTTCCATTTTTTTCTAGCGCTTCTGGTATGTACCAAAACCAACAGCCAAATTTTGTTCCTACAAGTGGAGTCTATGGAACTTACAATTATGCAGCACCCCTAATTCGTTATTGCTAATAGATTACATCTGCTGGTTTACAAAACTATGCTGTACAACAGCCTCCTACTGTATCTACCCTTTCAGTTTCTTCTGCTCTTTCTACTCCTTGAGACTCCATCTTCAGCAGGAGATTCAGATGGTTATATGTATGGTCAAAGTCCTACAGCTGCATCTCGTGAAATTAATTGATTCTGCTGGTTTACAAAACTATATCTACTCTTAAATCAGCAAAATCCAAGGTTTCAATACAAGAACAGATTTCCAAATTCCAAAAAAATCAGCACCAGCTGCATGAGAAAATGAAAATATTCCCTCCCGCACCCGAATGCAATTTTCCATTTTCCTGGCATTTATTTTCAACGCAGTTTCTTCATGCGCTTTGCATGCCGCCCAAAAGATAGAGTATTTTTAGTTAAAATTTGTTTTTTTTTGGGTATTAGAGACAAAAGTGGGTGGGTGTATTAATTAGAGACAAAAATATATTTTTGTCTCTAATTAATGTCTCAAAACACCCCTTCTTGTAGTAGTTTCAATACAAGAACAGATTTCCAAATTCCAAAAAAATCAGCAAAATCAGACAACCAAAATCAATATTTCCAATGAAGGATTCTTAACAAAATTTAGTTGTAATCAGTTGATATTTGCAATGAGATTATAGGCATGGCGCATAGGTTCATATTGAAATTTTCTAAAATTTAAGTACATCATATAAGTCTTATAGCTAATAAGGGCAGATACATAACTGTTTGTAGACCACAGAAAATCAATTTTATCTTTAGCTGTGTACAACTGCTCTAACAAGCCGTTGCCAGAGAAATGTTCACCACCCCAAATTCCAATAAGTTCTTTGTGCCACAACCATTTTACGAATGGTTTTGTATTTTTGGTTGATGTTTCAACAGGAAGAAGGGATTCCAGGCTAACCTTCTCCATTCCCATTGAAGAAGTCTATGTACTTACCTGTATTTTATAGACAGAGACATCCTTATACAGCTCCATATGATCTACAACTTTAATCATATTGTGATTACAATAATTCTAAAGTGAAAATATGACTAACCCTTGCTGTGTTGAAGACAACATTCTCACAACCAGGAAATATATGGACTGACCAAGCAGGTAGGTAATATGACTTTCCATTGAATTGTACAGTTGCATCCTTCCTAGGGTGTGCATTGCTGAGAAAAGCAGCACACGTGCCAGAAGTGTTCACAGAATATATTGTTGCCTGAATATCAGATACAACATTTTGTATTAAATGCCATTTTTTTTAACACCATAATATTTATAGTGCTAGTTCTAGAAGCATTAGCTTTAAGTAAAATCAGATATTATTCTCAAAATAATTCTAAGAGATTTGTTTCCTATAATCAATCTTTAAGAGCAGAGCAGAATTAGATCACTTGTAAAAGATTGACGAACTCTAAAGATAAGATAGCACGAGATTAACTCGTCCTTGTTTATGTGCATGTAGTTCCAAACACCAAAGACCCGAAGCCGGTCTTAGTGATGGCAGACACCCTAGATCTATTTATTCCTATATGGGCATTGAAACGCCACAATTGTGGGATAGATGAGATAGCACGAGATTAACTTGGCCTTGTTTATGTGCATGTAGCTCCAAACACCATGGAGTGCCATGTTAGTGGGAGAGAGCTGAAGGGGAATCAGCAATTTGGAATTGGAATTAAGAACATTGTTGAGGTTTCCAAGAGCAATATCTACCTCCTCTAGCTCATGCAAGAACCTTGAAGATGACGATGAGGATCTCCTTTTCAACCTAAATGCCTCTTTTAGCTTGTCTTGTAGAGAAGTGAAACTCCTAGGAAGAGGAAGAGCTTGAATCTTCAGTCGTGGTGTCTTGAAAGAAACAACAGTGACAAGTGCAGAGCAAACCAAGATGGTGATGGCCTTTGTGTGGTTTATGTCGATGGCTATGGCAGGAGCTTCTAGTCCTGCTCGTGCTTTCTCCTCAAGGTTGAGCTTATCTGCCATTCGCCTTAGAATAGACATGCATTTCTCCAACCTGGACTAGGTTTCCTTGTTCCCTAGCCAACAGGCAAGGGAGTTGCATGCTCTTTGAAGTGCATGGGCATTTGGATTGATTCCGAGGCCGCGAATGGCTACCTGCACACACATGTGTTGCTTCCTGATTTCTGAGATGCTATCCCTCAGTAGATTGCACACTTCAAGTAGGTGGACCATGTCATCCAGATGTTGGTTCATCCACTTACACCCCATTCCCTCAGTGTCTATGTCTATTTGTGAGAGATTGGAATTGGCATTGACCACCACCTGCAGTGCTTGGCCAAGCCAATCTGCCCCAAAACATGAAGAAGAAGAACACTCTGCCTGTTGTTCCAATCTTTGCACCTCACCTGCAAGATGGTCTTGAAAAGAAGTAAGGATTGGACACTCCTGTAGTCTTGAGGGCATGCTCTTTGACCACTTATGTTTATGCTTCCGAGGAGAGTGCAGGTTCACAAGAGATGAGAGAAGAGACAGAGGGTACTGCAATGCTCATGCTCATTGTATTGATTCCTCTGATGCCGATGCTTGTTGCTTCAAGGATCTCATCTGATGACTTCCTTCCTGCCTATTAATATGATTTATACAACTCAACATGATCATGAAGGGGCACTCCAAGCAGACAGAAAGCATCTAATTCTGCAAAATTTGTATCATTATATCAATCATGCATTTTTCTCTTGTCCCCTGCTTCCCAATGTGAGATGGGCCACATGGTTTCCACCCCCTACCAGGAAAAACTCTCAAACACCATGGCTAAGCATCATGTGGCCAACAAAATTTACATTACAAATAATTAGAACTAAAAATCTGTAATGCGAATCACCCACAATTTTTTGTTTCTCATCATTAACAATTTCTCCATGTAAACGTTCAACTGAAACACATTTGTATGGCTTGTCACGCCCACATTCAAAAACATTTATATTTACCATACTCTGTCCCTTCTGTTAACAACAATTAATCTTTTTCTAAAGCTATCTCCTCTACACGTGTGGATGAGCTGTTCATAATTAATTATATTGCAATTGAAATTTCTGTCCATGTTTTGGGATGCAACAGCAATATATCTACTTTGCTCGTCATCAGCCGGAGGAGAATCTTGAAATAACAATGGCTCGAGTCTTGATATTTGTTTATACCCCAATTCTATTAGCCTTCCAAATAGGCACTTAACTCACTAGTTGCTTCTCACTCTCAAGTAACCCCATAGTGACTTTCACAACTTAATACACTATATATATATATATATATATATATATATATATATATATATATATATAGCTTGACCTTGCACAAATGCATGAAAGTACACTAGCATCGATGCAAACATACAATATAGAATGTCATGCAATTGAGGTGGATCTACCAACTCTAGTATATTCTCCAGACACTATATATCTGAACACCTGCTTTATACTTGTGTGCCTTGTGTGGAGGCCACTAAAAGGGACCATGAACTTCTGTTTTGGTTGTCAAATCACCACCATTACAACTCTCCTACCCCAAAAGACAACGACTGGGTCGCTGCATTTTTGGCTGGAACATTAAATATATTATTTTATCTGCTAATTATTTCAGTTCATTAATAGTCCCTCTATTTGCAGAGTTCCAGCTGGAGTTTTACACAAATAAACAAACATGGGTTCAGCACCAGTCCAGATTTAAGGTGATAGACTCATTTTTAAGTGGAAATGGAATCTGTTTAACGACTACATAGAGTTAAGATTATTGAAGCAAAACAATATAACATTTAGGTAATAGAATCTTTTGTAACTACCTCAAGGCTTCATAGGAGCTGTCAGTCACTTCATCAGTTTATAAATTTGCACAGTGCAGATCAGGGTCTCGGTCCAAAAGATTTCGTGTTGTATTAGTGTGCAATCCATCTATAGCCTACTTAATATTCACGCTGAATTCCTAGTGAGATTCTGAGTGTCATTAGAAAATAGATTACATCTAAGAGAATAAAGAGATTTGGCCTGATCCCAAGACTCTCAAGGGCTGCTGCTTATGACAGGCTTCAAGGGTAACCATCTCGTAGCCATCCCTTTTCTTGTGAATCTTCTTGTGCCAGCCGCTCCTTCACCATTTATACTCCCAAAAGATCAAGAAGAGAGCATTAATAACAAATTAACACACAAAAAAATGAGATGAATGCACAAAAGATAGAAGTAGATCTACCGTGCAAACAATTTCATCTGGAACCAAAGACCCCCTTTCCATGCACTCCTTGGCTCTCTTCCCATTCTTTGTCCCTACTGCAGCTTCTGCTCTTAGCAAGTCTCCACCAGCAACATGTACATGTATTATATGTTTAGTTACGATGTGTTTTATATATCATAGCTTGGATATGGAACATGATTTGAGAGTGGAGATTTTTCCCAAATCTGAGAGGACGAGCTTACTACAATTTCTCAATGTTAAATACTGAAGTTGCAATAGTTGAGTAAAAGAATGTGGCATCTCTTTTAAATAGTTGATGTTGTGATGAAAATAATTTGTCTGGTTAGGAGTGGACGAACTCCCTCCATAGTATTTGTCTGGTTAGGATGCTTTCTAGCCTGATATTTCTTGGTTTCTACAAGATTTTTCCTACTTTCTTTGGATTACTATTCTAACCCAAACTATCTTTAGGCTTGATTAATGTTCCTCCTTGTTAGTATAGTTTTAATGTTATAATACATTACAGCTGAGCACACTGTAACTTATTCTCGGGTTTGGAAAATTCTAAGATCAGAAATAAAGGCTATATTCGAAAAGATTAAGTGGAGTAACACAATAATAAAGTAGAATAATCTCTTGTCATTATAATATATAATCACAAGATACGTGCTTTGATAAGAGGCTTTTCTGCCCTCCTTTCATTTGAGAAAGGAATTAAAATATTTCATGACTTGTACATTTGGGCAGAGAAGCCTCTTATCAAGGCACATATTTGGTCATTAGATATTATAATGACGGAGCTTGTAGAGTATAAATTGGATTGATACTGGATACTAGACAATGAAAAGCAATCTACTTTATTTGTAATGAAAACAAAGACCTATGATAAGTTCCAAGATTCAAGTTTGCTTCCAAGTTAACCTTGTAACTTATCATAGGTCTTATTGCAGCATGGTTTTGAATATGTGGACCTTCTCATGCTATTTTGTTTTCATTTTTAATAAATTAGATTGCTTTTCCTTGTCTAAGTTCTTCGTCTTTTCTTTTTTTCCAGGTTTCATTGTCTTCTCTTTCTCTAGTTGGTGTGGAGTGGCTTTACTGCAAGAAGGTAAGATAAGATGACATTCTAGTCCTAGATATATTGGTAAATAATTAGAACGTGCAGATACTTTTATTCATTTTTTAAAAATATTTTTCTTTATTATTATGACGAGTGTTACTTTTTTTTGTAGGACACTATTACCTAATTAGCCACTATTCTTGGAAAAAATGGAAAGACAGGTACTTTCATTTTCTGTCACTTGTATTATTTCTTTAATGAATTTAATCTCAATAAAGATTAATATTATCATAGTCATGAGTTTTTTTAATAATACTCAGATCTTAAATAACACTCATAATGGACCCTATTTTAGCTTACAAAAAATGGATTATGAAACGTGGCTTATTTAACAAGCTACGTTAAACAAGCCACGTTAAATAAGCCACGTTTCAGACCCACAGTGAGCGTTTTAGGCATCTCATAGTTCAAACTAATGATGTTTTAGTTTACGAAAACATCATAACAGAATTACCCATTTCCAAACTATAAAAATAGAAGTCTCAAGTTGAGAGGTAGATGCTCATTATTTAAAGTATATGATTTATGCAGGAAAATAGTATATCTTCATCTGAATGTTCAGATGAACATATACCAAGACCTACTCCAGGGACAAATGAATATTTTAATGAAATGATATATTGTACTTGTGAAAAGTGCAAAAATAGAAAATTAAAGAAGCGTCGACTCGTTGGTATCCATAGGTTGAAGTATGGAGTTTATATAGAAGAGGTATACTATAATGAAATTTCAAAAATGCTTGTTATTAAAAAATATAAACTTTTCATATCGCATTGACTATTTTAAATGATATTGTAATGTTTAGCCAATCCAAGTTCATAACAATGTTGAGGAAAGGGCATATGACAATGATGATAGTGGCACTCACAATGAAGAAGAAGACACATATATGGGTGATACCACTTCTCAATTAAATGAAGATGGGGTGAACGAATTTTTACAAGACTTCTACACATATGCTGAAGAAGTTGATGATTCGCCCCTAACTCAACTTGCTAGGACGCCTCTATACCCAAATGCAAATTTGTCTGTATTGGCAACACTTATGTTATTTTTGAACTTGAAAGTTATGCATGGAATGACGAATACATGCTTCACTGATATCTTGAGGTATATTTTAAACTCCTCTAAACTATATCTCTCCATGTCATTCAAGTTTTGAATATTGTGTATAGTGAATAATAGAAAGATCTTTTGTTGTTTTATGCAGACTTTTGGCAGATAAGATACTTCCAAAGGAAAATAAGATGCCTCGTTCACAAAAGGAAGTATCTTCAGCAATGAAAGACATTGGGATGGAGTACAAAACATATGATGCATGTCCAAATGACCATATCTTATACTATGGTGAAAATGAAAATTTACAGCAATGCCCAATATGTTTCACCAATAGATATCGTGAAGATCAAGTGTCCAAGAAAGTTCCTTATAAGGTTCTACGCCACATTCCAATAACACCGAGGTTTGAGAGGATGTTCAAATGTAAAGATTTGGCAAAATTTATGGACTATCATGCACTAAGAAGGAGCCAAGATGGTGTCATGCGTATGGTGGCTGATAGCAAAGATTGGAAGGAGCTTGAAGAAAAATGGCCTGATTTAAGAAATGAGCCAAGGAATGCAAGACTTTCATTGGCAATGGATGGTGTCAATCCTTTCGGAGATCTTAGAACAACATACTCTGTTTGGCCGGTTTTCCTTGTTAACAATAATCTTCCCCCTTGGATGGCAATGAAAAAAGAGCATGCAATGCTAACTCTAATAATACCAGGTATATGAACTTCTTAGTGTTATGTTCTCTTGAAAATGATGTACATTTACATGAATATATTTAAATTTTAATTCACATTTTCTTCATAGGAAAACACCAGGTGAAAGATATGGACACATACATGGAGCCTCTCATTGATGAGTTATGCGAATTATGGAAGGGTGTCAACATGTATGATGTATCAAGACCTAGCAATGATAGGATCTTCCTTTTTCGTGCAATACTTATGTGGACAATTCACGACGCTCCGGGGCTCTCTGTGTGTTGTGGTAATCTATTTATCATATTCATTTGTAATCATTCTATTTATGTTGCTGCCCATTAATTAAATATGGTTTCCATACTAATTTTTCAGGCCTACAAACTAAAGGGAAACATGGTTGTCCATCATGTGGGCCAAACACTGTATCTAGGCAATCAAAGGATCTTAAAAAAACCGTGTACGATGAATACAGACACTTCTTACCTCAAAACCATCGTTATCGCATGCATGAGAAAAATAAGTTCAATGGAAAGGAAGAGGAAAGGAGGCGGCCAAAAAGGATGAACCCTTTGAGGTGGAAATCAGCATATGACAAAAAGGAAGGGAGAGCTTATCCATTGGGAATGAAAAGACTATCTAAGTTTTATAAGTTAGATTATTACGAGCATCTCCCAATAGCTCATTTATTTGATACAATGCATATTGGAAAAAATGTGGCAGAGTGCTTATGGAAACATCTAAAGGGAACCAACAATGAAGACCAAATAAAATTAAGGAAGGACCTCAAAACCGTCAATATGATGCCAAACATGTGGTTACATGAAAATAACACATATGATCCTGCGCCATGGGTTCTTACAGCAGAGGAGAAACAATATATGTTTGATACTATGCGTGCCATAAGATTTCCAACTGGTTTTGGTGCGACATTAAAAACCGTATTCACAAGAGATGGTTCAGAGTTTTCTGGAATGAAAACACATGATTGGCATAATTGGATAAAGGTAATTCGTGATATCTTATATTTCTTGATAGTATAATTGAAATTTTCAATATATTAGTAATGTAGAAGATAATATATATTTTAAACGCTATTTTTCAATGTTGGTGTAGTATGTGCTTCCTACAGCAATACAAAGCACTTTCAACCATGACATCGCACAAACAATTTACAAATTGTCCAAATATTTGAGGTATTATAAACCATCAATTGTTATTCAATAATTAATTTTTTTCCTTCTATAAATATCATTTTCAATGTCTTTATAATTGTTTTAACATATATTTTGCAAATATTATAACTGGTGATATGTTAATGCTTGTTAGTAAAATTTATAGGTGGGTATCTTCTAAAGAGATACATCCAGATGAGATGAACTATTGGAAGAGGAATGTTGCTCTTTTGATGTGTGACATTCAAATGTGTTTCCCTCCAAGTTTCTTCAATTCTCAAGAGCACTACCTTATACACCTGGTAGAAGAGATTGAACAATGTGGGCCCATCCATCTTAGGACAATGTGGCTTGTAGAGAGATATATGAAGGTCCTAAAACATTTTGTGAGGCAAAGAGCTCGACCTGAAGGTTCTATGGTTGAAGGGTACATGGTTTTTCAAACCATGGTTCATTTATCTGAGTACTTGCCTCAATTGCATCTGGAGGCTCCAAGATTATGGGGTGATCAGCAACCTCAATCCATTGGAGATAGAAAACTAGAGGGTCAAGGAACTTCAAAGAGGATAAAAGGTAATCTTAAATGTTAGTAGTAGTTTTTTAATCCTAAGTATTGTATGATGCATCCTTTAAAGAATGGTTAGATCAATGATTAGTTAAATACTTTTTGTTGTAGATGCTAAGGAGTGGGAGTCATTGCATTTGTATGTTGCATACAACTCTAAATTTATGTTACAATGGATGGAGAAGTATGCTGAACAAAAGAAAATAGAAGATGAAAAGGCATGGGCTGATATATATAATAGACATGGTCAAAACTCTAATAGAGGACTTCCTGCATGCCATAAAAGAAAATGGCCAGATAGATGCTCATGGCATTGGTTAAAGACAAATGTTGAACACGAGGCAACCAAGGGAATGAAAGCAGTGACAAAAAAACAAGTAGATTTCGTTAAAGGATCTATAAATGGGGAGGTAATATACAAATAAAGTATTATGATGAAAATTGTTTAATCTAAAGATTTTTTTATCATTGAAACTAGTTAGTTAACTTTGTGTCCTTGAATCTAATTGGATAATATGTACATATGCATTTAGGTAACATATTACAAAGCAATGTGGATTAGCGGTAATCATTTTCGAATCAGGAAGATCGATGAGAAGCGGAAAACTTATGATAGTGGAATTTCAGCACCATTTGAAGTGGAGTGTCGTTCACATGCATATGACACAAACACAATCACGAGTACACTTCGGTATTATGGAGTGTTGGAGGATATAATAGAGCTTGATTTCACATCTTTTAAAAAAGTTATTTTTCGTGTTGAATGGTATAGGCTCATTGAAGTGGGCCTTGACAAAACTATTTTGTTGCATGAGAATGGATTCAATATGATAAATACATCGAGGTTTGAATCTACTTCTGAACCTTATGTGTTTCCAAACCAATGTAGTCAAATATTTCTTGTTCCAAATTTAGAACACCCTGGCTGGTCCTTTGTGATAGATTATGATCCAAGAGGGCGAAGAGTCACCTTTTCTGAAGATGTAGAAGGCCATGATGTAATTGAAGAGGTAGAAGATCCACTTGAAGACATAGATGACCAAGTGGAGGATGATGATAACATGACTATTGATGATGAATATGAACAAGATGAAGTTCCAGTAGGACAAGAACAACATTTTGGTGATGAAATACATGAACATGATGAGTTTATTGATCATCATTTACCTATGGCTGAAGGGGATGAAGATCATGAGAACCATGGTATTAATTTATTTGTGGATCTGGGGCCCATTAATTATGGTGTATTCATGCCTCCAGATGAGGAAATTGTAATGTCAGATGAAGATGATTTTATTTAATCATAATGTAAACCTTAAATTCATTGTAAGGACATAACACAATTTGATATATTTTATGAGTGGATTGCTAATGTTTTTTTCTCTATGTCAATGCATACATTGCACATGTTTCCTTGTTTCATTAAATGTTTCCTTATTGAAGATTATATGAAGATGCACACCTTTTGGTCCTTTTGAATATATATATTTTTGGATACATGAAATGGCCAACAAAATGTCAAAGTAGTTCTGTTTTGCTGCTCTCAACATGCAATGGCCAACAAAATGTCAAAGCATACCTTACCAATTTAGTATTGCATATGTTATTATTCATTTGTTAGTGAAGTTGTTCAATGTTACATACAACTTTGAAGTTTTTTTGACTATTAATAATTTTGTTTTATGATATTTTGAAGGATCGTGGCAGGCCCTCTACATATGCACTAGAAAATCCTAACATGAGAGTGCCGCCGACAAGTAAATCCCGTACCATACTTTCTACATCCAACATTGAAACATTTAGTATTCCAATTCCGTCAAGCATGCCAACACATAATATAGCACCAGAGTTAAGGAGTAACCCTTCATGTGTGGGTTCTCTCCGAATTCACCCTCCAACACCACAACATGCTTCCTTGACAAGTATCATAGAATCACAAGCCAAAATTTTAACGCTCCTACCAGATACTCCTGAATTTTATGAAGTTAGACAGGAAGTAATTAAGCAAATTCATGCATTGGAGTCTACATTGCTGGAAAGTACAGGTCTTGCTGCACCTGAACAGGTATGCTTATGATAATTAATTATGTATAAAATATTCCTAACAGTCCTAATTATCATTCATGTGCTATAAAACAGTCATAACAACAATTTTTCATATTGCATGGTTTACAACATTCCTAACAAACATTCATGCTCTATACATACAGGAAGAAAATGGCATGCCCCCTGATGTACCTAATGGGGAAGCTACTGTGACCCCTACGACTGCAACAATCTCCACAGTGAACACAAAAGGAAAGAAAGAGGTTACAATCTTGTTAACCTCGGATGGAAATGTCTTAAAAGATGAAATGGGGTTGAAATTTTTCCAATTTCTATTTCATCGCGCAGAATGCCTATTTGGAAATACCATACAAGTGGATTGGAGAAAGCAAGCCAATTCTAAGAAAGATGAACTCTTTGAAGATGTCATAAAAGAGTTTGGAAATCCCGGTTTTAACAAGGATTTCATAATGGATTATGCACGGAAATTCATTCATTCTAAAAGAGACAAAATAAGGTCAAAGCTAACAAATGACTTGAGATATCCCCGACCAACATGGATCACTAACCAAACAACATGGGATGAGCTTACCAAAGATGCCAAATTCAAGAGAAAGTCCTTCAAAAATCCAAACTACATGCCATCTGCACAAGAAGGAGGTAAAAGACGCCTTCGAGATACAACAAAGGCTACCCAAGCTAGGTTGTCAAGTATTGGGTCCCATAAATTGGGGTCGGGTGGGTATAATAGTATTCGTGGGAGCTTGGTAAGTGAATAATTTCATTTAATTTTTTTATATTTTTTCAGTGACTTGAATGTATTGGATGACAAATGATACTTGATAAATTAAAATGTCTTTGTACACTTAGGTTCACCACTTTCAAAAGGAAGCTTCAGATGAAGATCTGAAATATGCACTAATGCATGGTTCCCAAGGGCTCCGACAACATATGATAGATCGAGGGGAGAAATTGGTCATTGAGCATGAATCTGAGGTAAGTTTATTGTAGTATTTGATGACATAATAAAACATTTAAGTATCAATGTTGTGGTAATTTAATTAACTAAAGTATGTTGTTTAATAGGATGTGCAACAATCAAACTCCTTAAAGGGTGCAACTGAAAGTGAACATGAAGATGCCATAGAAGGATGTGATGATTTTTTTGTTGGACGAAATGAATCGATTGACCTTATTACAAATCATCTGGAAAACAACCCAGAAATCCAACAGACAAGAGTTCAGGATGATTATCATGTTGCACCATCTATTATAGTTCCTCGTCAATAGAGGACAAAAAAAAATAGACATTTTTCCTTTCCGGCTAAATAGATTTAAATTGACTGTTATTTTATGAATTATTGGCTATTTCATTACCAGTGAACTTATTGATTTGTTTTATGAACTTATTGAGAGTTTGATCGATCTATAAAACTGCTCAAATGCGTGTCAAACACAGATATTTATGTGATAACCAGATTTATAGCATGTATCTGTACATTTTAAGATGGCTTTTTTTGCCTCATAAGAACTTCTATAACCTTATTTTTTATGATATGGCTATAATATGCTCAATAAGGTTGATTGATATTTAATTCTATTATAATCATTATCTTTTGGTTTGTAGATAAATGTATTGATCTCATTTCAATAAGTCAGTAATGTATCTGTTGAATCTTCCATTGCTAATCATTTGCTTGCATTGATAGGTATGCAATTGCAGGTGCTCGTTCAGATGGTCTACTTTTGCTTTGTGGAGGAAGAGATGCAAGCAGTGTGGTAAGAATTGTAGTTTCTGACATTTTATTACTGGAGAATCTATATGCTTATTATAGTATGGTGATTGTCATCCATAGTTAAATAATGGTATGGATGAATATTGCTATTATGATCTGATTTTGGGGCATATAAATTTATTTTCGTGATGTTGCTATGATTTTAGTAAGAAAAAAGGGATGGTTTGTCCAGTGCATGCTGAGATCAAGGTCTCTTTCATTCCTGTACCAACAGCTAAACCTCCCAGTTAATATTTTTTACTGATATTTTTACAACCCTAATGTATAAACACCTGAAACTACACAACCAACCATGCTAAGTGCTGTCATTATCAAGAAGGTCGTGCAGAAGATTTTTCTCCCAACACACATGAGTTCCTCCAACTTATTTTTGTCCTTCACATATTCGACTTTAGCACGTCTGTCATACAAGTATCCTGCTACCCTAACAGAAAACAAGTAGGACCCAAGAGGGCTCGAACTCTGGCCTATATTGTATAGAATAGCAAAGTGGCGAAGCCCTAATAGCTCAGAAATGATTGAGAACAGTAGAGGCCAATGTGCACCAAAGCACATTCCTATGAGAATGGATGCCACATAAATGGACCCCGGGAGTGCAAAAGCAATGAGAAGATGACCCACACATGCAATTTCCAGCACCAGGATTAACAGTAAGGGCCTGGGAATTGAGTACTTTTGCACTAGTATCTCTGAGATGGACCCTGATCCCACTCGCCCTAAAAAGTTCCAGATGCTGAAAAGGGACACAAGTTCCAGATTTATTGGCATGTTGATGATAAAGTTTAGAGTTTCCTCAAGATAGCCAGCACGGCCAAGAATATCAACCAAGCAGACATAATATTCAATTCTAGGTGGAATGCTATAAGCGGCACTCATGCCACTAAAGTATTTACAGCCCTCATGCATAAAACCTACATGGTTGCATGCTAATAAAACAAAAATGAAGCTTACATGGTTAGGTTGTGTTCCATTAGACCAAATCTCTTTGAGGTGGTTTGTCAAACAGTTGACTTGTCTTGTGTATGCTTCCACATTTTGCATACATGTCTACTAGGGCACTTGCAACTACATCTGACAAAATCTGCTTCCATTATGCTTAAATGATTGTCCATGCCCTGCTCTAAAACTCCCATTTTGACACAGGCTGGGAGGATGCTGGCAAAGGTTGTGGAGTCTGGTTTTACACCTGCCAATTGCATTTGCTTGAAAGGTTCCAAGGCCTTGAAAGTTTACATGGTCGGGGTGTGTTGCTACTGTGTTCCATTAGACTGTTAGGATAAATTTTATTATCCTATTATTAATTATGCATAGTAGGATTATTTAATTAATTTTATTAATTAAATAATTAATGATTAAATTGTTAATGGTTAAACAACCATATTTGTCTGTTTGCACATTGTTATATTGTTATAAACAATATATTTGTCTTTATGTAATTTTGCTTCCCGGATGTTATTGGAAGCTTGTGAAATCTGGTTTTTGGTTGCACCTGTGCAACTCATTTTCCCGGATGTATTTGGCTGTGCAATATCTATAAATATTGCAGCCCATTCTCTGTAATTGTTTACTGATTGAGATCAATAAAATATATACAGGCTACCGTCCCTGTTTCTCAATCTACATTTGGTACCAGAGCGAAATTCTGGCCCTGTGAAGGTGTGGAAGAGAGAGCAGCAGAGAGAGAGGAGATTGGAGACGTATTTGCAGCATTCGAGAGCCTATGCAGCCTCGTGCAAACTCCCAGCCCCATCCCTGCCTCCCCCACATCAGCCTGTTCCTTCCAGGTACTTGGAAGGCAAATTTTTTTTTTGCACTGGTGCACTCAGCACCAGGCAAAAATAGCTACAGGTATTGAATTTAAAAAAAAAAAAAAAAAAATTCCAATCAAGGTTTTGTTTTACTGTATTTGGAGATTGTTTTGCTTGTTTGGAGGACTGTCTGTGCACCTGCAGAGAATATACAAAGCAAAGAAAGAAAAAAAAAAAAAAAAAAAGAGGAGGCGTTTTTCTTCATCTAGTGCCTGTACAAGAAAAAAAAGGCGTTTTTTAGAGCATACGTGCCCTTGGCTGTCCCCCACGGCCTGCATAGCAAAAAAAAAACGTTTTTTTTTAGCTTGCCCGCGCCATTTGCTGCCCCCAGCGCCTGCACAAAGAAAACAAACGTTTTTGTGAGCAAATACAGTCAAAAAAACAGTGCCCCAAGTCAAAAAACGCCCCCAGCATTGCAAAAACGCCTCCAGCAATTAAAAAACGCCCCCAGCAACAAAAACGCAGCCAAAGCAAACAAAACGCGCCATTTTTCATCTTCCACGGCCTGTACAAAGGCCAGCAACTAAAAAACGCGCCCAGGCATTGAAAACACGCGCCCAGGCAAGGAAAAATGCGGCCAGGGCAATAAGCAACAGCGGCAAAGGAGAAAAACGGCCCAGCAATAAAAAAAACGCAGCCACAAGTCAAAAACGCGGCCTGCACTTGCTACAGTGCGTGGAAAAGGCGGTCACAAGCAAAAGAAGATAAAAACGTTTCAAGATCCGGATTTTAAGCATGGAGAAAACCTAAATCTGCATTACCACGCATGCAGCCACGTGGAGCTTCATTCAAATCACGTTTTTTAAAAGGTCAGTAGTTTTTTCACTTGTTTAAATACAATATGTTGCGTTTCATATTCAAACAAGCCTAAGCGGCCAAGGTGGATAGACTAAACGCCTTCGAAGTGGGAGGTGCATGGTTCAAATCCCACCCCAACTTCACATTTTCAATTTTGGCGGATTTTTTGGCGGCTTTACCAAATTTAGTGGCAAAATTTGAATTTAGTTATAACTAACTAAATTTAGCGGAGAAATCCCTAATTTAGGGTAAAAAAAAACATTTCTCCTATTTGGTCTGTTTTCTCATTCCAGAGATTTTTTGCAAAAGGAGACCCACCTAAAAATTGCATTTTCAGCTATTTTTTTGCAATTTTTAGCATTTAGGGCTCAGGAGGTCACCAGGACCCCGAAATTGTAAATTTTTGCCTGTCATTCAAATTGTATTATATATTGTACTAATTTGCAGGTTGCCATAGTCAACTGCAAAACTTTGTAACTGCTAAGAAACTGACAGAATTGTAATCAAAAATAGTAAATTTGGTTCTGTAACACTCACGAGATCTTAGATCTCATTCGCAACGTTCGGTATATACAATGCCTCTGGGAAGCGCTTACGGGTAAAGCCGTCGCGACTACTACTGCACTTAACGCCTAATATAGCTGCAACAACGTCGTCTGGGCATCGTCCCTATAAATCGACGGGGAGTAATAAGGTCACAGTGCACACACTATGAACCATCCCATCCGTCTGTGAACGATTGCAAGACATAAATCCGGACTGAGAAATTATCCGAGTATATAGCGAAGTTACGCGCGCGTATGAGGATATTTCTTTGAGCCGGTGTCAATAATCGCACAGACCCCATCAGTACTGTCTTGGTACCACGTATCGAATTCTTTCACGTACGTTAACGCCTCTTTCACGTACCGCCGGGTATATAGAAAGGGCGAGCTTCTTCCACGTACCGACGGGTATATCGAAAGGGCACGTATATAGAAAGGTTCGGTATATCGGACTGACGGTATATAGATTGGGAGACCTTATACCTGGAGTGATAAGAGCCAAACCCTGTCAGTGATCTCTGCAAAATGGGCACCAATGCCCCCAAATTTTTTCTTCCGGATTCACAATTGCTCAGAGGAAGCAACTATGCTGCTTGGAAGACAAAAATCAAGACACAGCTTGAGTTTGAAGAAATCTGGCCTGTTGTGACTGGTACTCTAACCAGATCACCAACGGATGCAACACAACAACGACAATTTGATAGAGCAGATCAGAAAGCAAAGCTCATCATCTTGTTTGGAGTATCCGACGATGTGCAAGTCCACATTCGAGATGCCACATCAGCAAAAGAAGCTTGGGATAAACTGAGCACAATATATGAGGCCAAGAACAAGAATGTCATACTCAATTTGTAGAGTCAGTTACATACGTTGAAATTCAAACAGAATGAGAAAATTGAAGCCTTCCTAAGAAGAGTTGCAGAGTTGAGGGCTTCACTTCTAGCCCTAGGAGAAGAGGTCAAAGATGAGTCTCTCGTTCCCATTGTTCTGAGAGCTCTCCCTTCTTCTTACCGAATTTTTGTCACAACTCTAAACTTGTCAGATACGACAATTAGTTTTGACAAGTTAGTAAACTTACTGCAACAAGAGGAAGCAATGCACAACAAGGATGATGAAGAGGAGCAGGCACTGTCTTCACATCAAAAATGGAAAGGAAAAGGTAAAGGAAAACCTAAATCCTATCAGAAGTCCCCACATCAGAATCAATATCATGGGGACAATCAACAGAAGAAGCGATGTCCCATTTGCAAAAGAGGACATGACTTGCAAGAATGTTGGTTTAACACATATAAGAAAGGTTCATCAAGCAATGCTGGACCACAACAACAACAAACTTACAAGGGACATTCAAACAATTATCACGGGCAGAAAAAGGGGAACTGGAAAAGAAGACCCCACCAGCAAGGTAATATTGCTGAGCAACAAGATCAGTCAGACAATGAAGACTTCTTGTTCACTGCTCGATCAAGTGAACCATCCACGTCATCTAGTGAAGTCTGGTATGTTGATTCGGGAGCCACTCGACACATGACCGGCCACAGAGACTGGTTTATTTCAATGAGGGACACGCCATCGAAAAATCATGTTTCGTTGGGAGATGATTCTTCATATACAGTACAGGGGATTGGAAACATTTCTCTACCCCTTGGTTCACGCAAATGCAAACTATCAGATGTTCTATATGTCCCTGGGTTGACAAAGAACCTTCTTTCGGTCAGTCAACTCCTAGATCACAACCTGAAAATTGACTTTGATAGTCAATCCGGCAAGAAAATGTGTTTGATTCGAGATAAATCCAGAGGCTCGAAAATAATTGCAAAAGCCTCAAATGTGGGAGGAATGTTTCAACTTGATTTCATTCACAAAAATGATCAAGCACTCGTGGCTAAAAACTCCACCTCAGCTCAGTTGTGGCATAGGAGATTTGGTCATGTAAGTTTCAAATATCTCGACACACTTCGCCGGTGCAATATGGTACATGGGCTACCATCTCTTTAGAAGGATACAGACAAGTGTCCTCACTGCTTAGCAGGGAAACAACACAGAGTTTCATTCCAAACAAGTACTTTTCGAGCTCATGGAAAACTTGACCTGGTTCATACCGATCTGTGCGGTCCAATGCAGCCAAGTCATTCAGGGTTCCAGTACTTCATGCTCTGTGTTGACGACTATTCACGCAAAATGTGGATTTTTTGTCTTCGTAAGAAAAGTGAGGCCTTTAAAACGTTCAAAAGGTTCAAAGTGGCAGTTGAGAAAGAAACTGGTCGTCACATCAGAACTCTCCGCTCAGATCGAGGGGGGGAATTCACCAGTGATGAGTTCAGAGACTATCTACAAACTCACGGGATTCGTCGACAAATGCCTCCTCCACACACACCACAGCAAAATGGTGTTGTTGAGAGAAGAAATCGTACTATCATGGAAATGGTGCGATGCATGATCGATGATTACGGACTTGCAAAGACATTTTGGGCAGAAGCAGCAAAAACAACAGTGTATTTGTTAAACAAAGTGCCCACAACTGCTCTTGATGGAATTACACCACAAGAAGCATGGTCAAAAAGGAAACCATCCATTGCACACCTCAGAGTATTCGGGTGCAAAGCCAGCATGCACATACCCAAACAGAATAGAAAGAAATTGGACATGAAGTCACAAAATCTCATCTTCATTGGATACAGTGAAGAGACTCTTGGGTACAGACTAATGGATCCTAAGACCAGAAAAGTCTACACAAGCAGAGATGTTGAGTTTTTCGAGAAGAAGGAAGTAGAGACTCCTCCTCTGGACTCGCAAGATGTAGATTTTTCACCAGTTGTAAAAACTGAAGCAAATGTTCCCTCAGAAGATGAAAGTGATGATGGGGATGATGGTGTTGATCAGATAGAACCACAACCCATGGGAACAGATCAACGTATGCCTAAATGGTGTACAAGCACATTACGAGATGCAAGACTGGATGCTCCACCGGATACATCCACCCCTGGACCACGGACTCGCAGTAAAGCAAGAGAAGAAGTTAACTTTGCTTTGATGAGTAGAGTTATTGAAACAGACGAGCCATCTACAGTCCAGGAAGCCCTACAGTCAAAAGCTTGGAAAGATGCCATGGATTCTGAATATCAATCAGTGATGAAGAATAACACTTGGCAGCTTGTCGATCTTCCACCAGGGAAGAAACCCATTGGTTGCAGATGGATATTCAAACTAAGTACAAAGCAGATGGGACAGTAGACAAGTGTAAAGCAAGACTTGTAGCAAAGGGGTATGCACAGAAAGAAGGCATTGACTATGAGGAGACATTTGCTCCCACAGCTAAGATCAAAACGATCAGGATGATTTTGCTCTAGCTGCTCAGTTTGGATGGAAAGTTCACCAGATGGACGTAAAAAGTGCCTTCCTGAATGGAGATTTGCAAGAAGAATTCTACATGACTCAACCTGAGGGATATGTAGTACCTGGTCAAGAAGAAAAGGTATGCAGACTCAGGAAATCTCTGTATGGCCTAAAACAAGCACCCCGGGCATGGTACATCAAGATTGATGAGCATCTCGTACAAACATGGATTCGTCAGAAATCCATACGATCACAATCTCTACCTCAAAAAAGCAAGGGGGGAGCTGGTGATGTTGTAGTTACTGTCGATGATCTAGTCATCACTGGCAGTTCAGTGAAGATGATTGATTTGAAACGAAGACAGATCTTAAGCGATCATTCGACATGACAGATCTCGGGCTTCCATTGCACTACGTCTTGGACTGAAGTTTATGGCAGGAAGAGGAATCACCCATCTTTGTTTCTCAGATGAATTATACCAAGACAACGATTGAAAGTTTCAGTGAGCTATCTATCCAGGTTCATGTAAGAACCCAAATTTGTCATTGGAAAGCAGCAAAACGCATTTAAGATATCTCAAAGGAGCAGTGGATCTTGGTCTAGAATACAAGAAGAACGAAAACTTCGTCTTGACTGGATAGTCGGATTCAGATCATGCAGGTAACATTTGATGATAGAAAATACACATTCTTAGGATTGGATTCGTTATGGATTCTTGGACCCAATATCATGCATGGGGAAGTAAGAACAACAACACTTTGTTTCTCGCATTCCACAGAAGCCGAGTATCGTTCTGCGGGAGAAGCTGTCTGTTGAAAGCGATTGGCTACGTCGCATTACTGGAAGGACTTGGAATATACCATCACGGACAAACCGACCACCATGTAATTTGAACAACGAAGGTGTTCTCAAACTTGTTCGCAATCAGTTTTTCACGAGAAGAAACAAAGCACAATTGAAGTTCAGGTTCATTCAATACGCGAACATGTTAATTGAAAGCACAACAATCTAGCTTCAATGTTGTCAACACAGCTGAACAACGAGCAGAACAAACATATTTCACAAACGTCAACTTGCACGAATGACAAAAATGTTCGAGTTGTTAATATCGACATGACTCAACTGAGGGATATGTAGTACCTGGTCAAGAAGAAAGGTATGCAGACTCAGGAAATCTCTGTATGGCCTAAAACAAGCACCCCGGGCATGGTACATCAAGATTGATGAGCATCTCGTACAACATGGATTCGTCAGAAATCCATACGATCCCAATCTCTACCTCAAAAAGCAAGGGGGGGAGATGGTGATTGTTGTAGTTTATGTCGATGATCTAGTCATCACTGGCAGTTTCAGTGAAGATGATGATGAAACGAAGACAGATCTTAAGCGATCATTCGACATGACAGATCTCGGGCTTATGCACTACTGTCTTGGACTGGAAAGTATGGCAGAAAGAGAATCACATCTTTGTTTCTCAGATGAAATATACCAAGACAACGCTTGAGAAGTTTAGGATGATGGATTGCACACCAATTGCTACACCTATGGAGAACAGATTACAGTTATCTCGTTCAGATCCATCTCCTGAGGTAAGTGCCACTCTCTATCGGCAGCTGATTGGGAGTCTCATTTACCTGACCTACACTAGACCAGATATCAGCTTTGCAGTGAGCTATCTATCCAGGTTCATGTAAGAACCCAAAATTTGTCATTGGAAAGCAGCAAAACGCATTTTAAGATATCTCAAAGGATCAGTGGATCTTGGTCTAGAATACAAGAAGAACGAAAACTTCTTCTTGACTGGATATTCGGATTCAGATCATGCAGGTAACATTGATGATAGAAAATCCACTTCTGGATTTGTATTCTTTATGGGATCTGGACCAATATCATGGGGAAGTAAGAAACAACACTTTGTTTCTCGCTCTTCCACAGAAGCCGAGTATCGTTCTGCAGGAGAAGCTGTCTGTGAAGCGATTTGGCTACGTCGCATACTGGAAGGACTTGGAATACCACAGGACAAACCGACCACCATGTATTTTGACAACGAAGGTGTTCTCAAACTTGTTCGCAATCCAGTTTTTCACGAGAGAACAAAGCACATTGAAGTTCAGGTTCATTTCATACGCGAACATGTATTGAAGCACAACATCTAGCTTCAATTTTGTCCAACAGCTGAACAACGAGCAGATATTTTCACAAAGTCACTTGCACGTGACAAGTTCGAGTTGTTCAGAGCATTTCTCTCCTCATCTCTTCAGACAATGCACAATTAAGGGGGGGAATGTTAGGATAAATTTTATTATCCTATTATTAATTATGCATAGTAGGATTATTTAATTAATTTTATTAATTAAATAATTAATGATTAAATTGTTATATGGTTAAACAACCATATTTGTCTGTTTGCACATTGTTATATTGTTATAAACAATATATTTGTCTTTATGTAATTTTGCTTCCCGGATGTTATTGGAAGCTTGTGAAATCTGGTTTTTGGTTGCACCTGTGCAACTCATTTTCCCGGATGTATTTGGCTGTGTAATATCTATAAATATTGCAGCCCATTCTCTGTAATTGTTTACTGATTGAGATCAATAAAATATATACAGGCTACCGTCCCTGTTTCTCAATCTACATAGACCACATCTCTTTGAGGTGTTTTGTCGAACAGTTGTCTTGTGTATGCTTCTACATTTTGCATACATGTCTACTAGGGCACTTGCAACTACATCTTAGAAAACCACTTCCATTATGCTTAGATGATTGTCAATGCCCTGCTCTAAATCTCCCATTTTGACAGAGGCTGGGAGGATGCTGGTAAAGGTTGTGGAGTCTGGTTTTACACCTGGCAATTGCATTTTCTTGAAATTTTCCAAGGCCTTTCAACAAAACCATTTTTTGCATATCCTGTTATCATTGCAGTCGATGACACCACATTTCTCTCAGGTATTTTGTCGAACAGTTAACATGCTTCCACATTTTGCATACATATCTACCAGGGCACTTGCAACCAAAACAATTGACAAAAATCCCTTCACCATAATGCTTTGGCAGATGTCCACACCCTTTTTCAAAGCTCCTATTTTGGCACAGGCTAGGAATATGCTAGCAAAGGTTAATTGATCAGATTGGACACCTGTTGGTTGCATTTGGTGAAATAGTGTCAATGCTTTGTAAGGATGCTCATGTCTTTTGTTAGCTGATGAAATTAGAGGGCAAGGTGCCCACGAGTCCAACATTGTGGAACTAAATCTCTGGGTCACCCTCTCCAGTGATGACCCACATCCAAAGCGATTCTTCACATGTCCTCTGCTAACCCCCTCTTCATTACACAAGCTGCTGCTGTCCTCATGCAAATTCAAACCCCTCTTGTAAAATGCCTCAACAGACACCCTGGGTAGTGACAATCTTCCCTCCACGTCAACTTTAAAAATAAACAAAGATTAATTAAATCTCACAAATAATGAGAGCAACCACGTTAACTTCAAAACAAACAAAAGATAAATAAAACCTCATAAATAAAGAAGTCAACCTTTATGTCCAGAGTTTGAATCCTTGGAAAGCTGGAATCTTTATTTGAGTAGAATAAATGAGGAATGATCTGGTGATATTACACAGCAGTATTGCCAGTACCCAAATTGAATGGCATACCTTTTCAGGATCCCCGCTTTTGGATTCGGCACACACAGTGTGATCCTATGCTATCAACGAAAGATAGAGGGATATGCATCAGGAACCAGTAGAGATGCCTAAGATGACAGGTGTGCAGTGAAACTGCTTTCAGCGTGATATCAAATCCACACATACCAAGCCTGTGCCACTTTCGGATACTGATAAATTCAGATGCAAAATGCTGATTGACGGAAAAAGCTGATGGAAAGGTGCCAGAAAGGTAGGCCGGAAAATGTTGCCGGAATTTGACACTTTCCAGCAAAGCCTACTTCATAGTAAACGCCTCCGGTGAATTATAAAGAAAAGATGGGATGAAGTGTAAAAATCCCAAGGGAACTCTCTATGTTTCATTTGATGAGTACATATCAATTTGATGAGTTAAATGCTAGATTGTGTGCATTCTAGTGGACTCTGCATTATGATTTCTGAGAGGACAGCGAGCTAGAAACCCTCAATGCCATGCAAATGACACGAAGCCCTTGACTGTTAGGTTAGAAAGATGCTATAGGGTATACGGAGCACAAATATAATTTTTGCAAGCCTTAACAGTGAATAATATGACTTCTAGAACAAATTATCTTTTCTCGGGCTCGATGTAGGGCATCGAGCTGCTCTTTATTCCACTGACCAAAATCTGTGAAACTTTGAAGAAATTTCTATCCCAAGATGAGCATGAAGATCCCCAAATCTCAGGGTGAATGGAGTTGCCCATCAAAAATTGTGCATAACAGTAATTTTGACTGAAAAAAGGAGGTAACAGTGTATAGGACAGTGAGGGTAAAGGGTAGAATTTAATAGACAATTCTTGTTTATGTTTTTGGACTTGTTCCTAAGGTGACATGAGGCGTGTTTGAAGTGTTTAAATGAGAATTAGGAGAATTTAATGAAGAAATTACTACTATCCTATGAGAACTAGACTGGTTGAGCACAAAGAGACCTAAGTAGGTCACTAGCATAACTGTTTCAAATAGAACTGGGCATAATTTGTCAAGGATCAGTGCATAAAAGTTGGGGAAACATCTCAAATAGGATAAAGGGAATCTAAACTTAAGAAGTTTGTGTCTTGCAACCCCTGGGCGGTGTTTTGGTACTTGATTTGGGCTCTAGAAGGGTGAAAAGGAACCTAGGACAAAGTAACAAGGAATAGAAAGCAAAACAAATGTATGATAACCAATGTTGGATCAAATACCTCTGAAATGATGCCATTACCATGATGAGACAGGTATGCATGGTCGTATAACCTCTATGTTTAATATGTTTTCATTGGTGGTCAAATGCATGGTACAAAGAACTAGGATTGCATGAATGAGTCTTAGGGTATGAAGATCATCCTTGAATGTGTTAGTGAAGAAGCGTTGGATACATATATGGTTTTGGAAATCTTGGTTTCAAATTGTTCAAATGAAAGTATGCAGCAGAGTTACTAGGGAACCTCACACCTATGGACTGCTATGTGATGGTCTTAAGGGGAATTTCTGACCTACACCCTGAATAAGACAGTGAAGAACAATTATATTGGTCTAAGAAATGAATAAGGGGTGGTATACATGTTGGAACAGTATCATCAAAGTCGACAAGCCATAAATGTGTGAATTAGCATACAAGGAGTGAACCATTGAGAACTCTCCAACTAGACTTTCCTAAAGAACAACTCATATGACTATGAATTAATTCCAAGACTCAATAAATTTGAGTCTGTAATTGCATACAGTGAAGTACAGTTCAGTCTCTTGTACAGCTTTGAAATTACGGCCAGTCCTTTCCAATGGGGTTTCATGCTTGGATTCCTTTCTGCATAACCTGACAAACACATACACACTACTCATTTCAAAGATACAGAAAAAATAGACTGTTATGAGTAATAACGAAGAATACAGTCACAAACTCATGTGGAATGATATACTAAATACATATACTATCTTACATTATTGTTGTTAATCCCAATGCTCCCCACTTTCTTTTTATTTTTCTGTTGCTGACAGTGTATGAATAGATTCCTTTATTCCTGAATTAGAGGAAGTAACATGTGCACAGATTCTATGGACTACTTACTTTCTTTATTTATTTTGCTTGTAAATCTGATATTTCAATCTGGGTCCAGTTCAGTTTTGCATGCAGAGTACGTTAAAATGTTAAAGAATGTGATCTCCACCATCGTCAAATCTTCTCATGATATTTTTTTAAGAAGTGAAAGTATGTTTCATTTATATAAGACAATACCCATTATTTATACATGTCTGAGATCTGTATCTGGTCTCTATACTTATGTGTAAAGTGTCTCGTAATGTTCAATGCTCAACATTTGTTGGTGGACGACCTTTGGGTGTGGCTCTTGGTCCTAATCAGGAGCTCATTGTGTGCGAACTTACCCAGGTAATTTATTTTCCATGTATGTAATTCTGTGTTATAAGTTCTAAGGGTCATCTACTTTCATAAATTTGATGTAAGTTTATATGGAATCATTAGTTTGTTTTGTTCAAAAGTTTTGGATTGAATACTATATTCTTAAAATGAACTGTGTTAGGGTTTGTTGAATGTGACGAAAGACAATTTTTCCCTCTGTATTTGAAATTTCCCTGCATTTGATGCTCTGAGGACGACTTTATTTGAGTTGCAGAGATTTTAGTGGTCATCATGAGTGGTTCATAAGGTGTAATATTTACTGAAGGTTTTGCAGATGGGGTAGAGTAAAGTAAGCATATTTTGATTGTGGGAGGAACTCCATGGTTAAGCGCACATGAAGTAGAGTAATTTTGGTATGAGTGACCTCTGGGGAAAGCCCTTGTACTAATTCACCCCTATGATCTTCACCTAGATGTATTGAATGCCAATTGCGTCATTCATACTTGTGAGAGTGACTGCTACTCATGAAACATGGGTCAATGTGGGAATCATCTCACTTAATTTGATGGAGGCCAAGATGATCAAGTCAAGCCTTCTTTGCTTAAACAGAGGAATGAGTTATTGATAGGATTTTAGAGCCCAAAGTCAGAAGGTCATTGTCACAGGGTAGAGTTATAGGGGTTTCAAAGTATTAAGCTCTCCAAACATACTCTTAGGCTTATATTACATTCCCTCTCAAAAGTTCTGATGGAGGCCTATATGATGACAGCCAGGTTTCAATGCTACAGTTTCCAAAATCACAATTTGTAACCCTAAGCACATGTTTACTAAGAACAGGACAGAGCATGAGAGATTTAAGAACCAGTGACTCTTTAAGAATATACAAAGGATCCTACAGTTACTGCCTCGTTCCAAGACATACATCCAAAAATACAACTTGTAGTCATCTAGATATCAGGGGAACATGTAAGAATGTTATACAGACCTGTATCAGCACAAGAAATCCATAGGATTATATGACAGTCAAGGCAGAATATAAGGGTTGTCGTAAATATCGACACACCAAGAATATACCGAGGTTCCTACCAAATTCTACATGCCTCCATACGTACAGCAAACCCCTAACAAGCTATTAGCATCTCGATATAAAAAGAAACATATGAAAGCTCAGTACAGTCTTGAAAATCCTGGAAAATACAGAGTTTCATAAGATTTGAGGAATAACAACTGAACAAAGGAGAAATTATAATGTCATGAAATTTGTCTTCATCTTTATTAAATACCTAACACCCTCATACCATTCGTTGGGAGCTCAAGAATACAAGAATCAAATGCAAAACCTTGTTTTTTGGGTTCTTCTCAGAATTGAGACAACATATCTCAAGAAACTTCTCACCTTTGGCTTTCGAATTACTCCTTGCATTCTAAGCTATGCCACATCCTTCTTGAATTCTCTCTCTTTTGAATGAATCCTCCCACCATCATTTCTTGCATCATATTTCGGTTACAAATCCTAACCATACTCACTTTCACTAAGGAATTCACCATCTACCATTCCAAGTACTTCACAACCATGTTCATTCATATTAATTTAAAGATTTATTTAGAATACATTTGCAAGTAATCACAGTATTAAGTAACATATGGCAACATAAAGACTTACAAGAACAATCTCTCTTTCATACTGAGCTATGCAAAATAGATGCACACTTATTCTTGCATACTGAATGCCTCAATTGTAGGGATGGATGGGTCCAAATGACTCTATTTCTACTGCTTGTGCAACAAGCACTTTCTATCTCATAGGTGCTGCAAATCATATAATTCGGGGTGAAGCTGTGTAAGTTGTTTACACTTATCTTATTACTCGTTGTTTACAAAAGAGATACATTTCATTACGGAGGCACTGAATCTACATGTTTTCAAATTGGTGTGTTTTTAAGATGTCATGCTTTCGGTGGCTCTAATGCTGCTATTATTCCAATAGGTAAAGTCAAGTAGCATCTATTTTCTTCTTGTATTTGGCTTGTGACTCTGAGTTATTTTTTACAGGATTATGATATGATTGTATAATAACCATATTCATATAATTACTTTTACCGGGCTTCACATGGTCACCGTCTGCAAGTATTCTTTGAGTTTTGATCTGGTGAACATATGTTTGCTTGCAGGTCTTGGGGGATTTGTAGCACTAGGGAAGCAGACAGATCGCTTGAAGCTGGGGGTGGAGAGGTGTTCATATTGTATGCAAAGGGATAACGGAATTTAGGCACCCGTTTGTATTTTATCATTGTATTTAAAGGGTTAACAGTATTTAGACACCCTTTTGTATTTTATCATTGTATTTAAAGGGTTAACAGTATTTAGACACCCTTTTGTATTTTATCTTATTTGATATTAATAAAATGTTTGTGGACCCATTTGTTGGGCACAAGATTCAAATCAAATTGTTTTTAATTTATGATATTCCTTACCGGTCTACTCTAACATCATAGACGATATGTAGCCGTCGATTGCACTATATGATATTTGGTTATTATTTATTCTTGAAATTCAGATTTTTCATTCTTTAAATTCGTATTGTCTCTAGAGAGACAATAAAAATTGAAATTAGTATTGTCTCTAGAGAGACAAAATCAGTATTTTGTATTGTCTCTAGCGAAACAATACAAATATTGTCTCTAGAGAGACAAAAACTATATTGTCTCTCAAGAGACAAAATATGTATCACCTATATTGTCTCTGAAGAGACAATAATTAGAGACAATATTAGAGACACCCGCTTTGAGACAATAATAGAGACAATATACAACTTTTTTATTGTCTCTATTTGAGACAATTTGATCAAGTATTGTCTCTATTATTGTCTCAAAACACCCCCCCTTGTAGTAGTGAAAGTGTTTGAGAGAAACCTCACAAAAACCATTTTGTTCATAATCACAAGTCATGGGTTAGAATGTTTCCGAGGCATTTTTTCAAACACTCTTCGGCATTTTACATACTTATCTACAAGAGCATTTGCAATGAAAACATCTGACTGAACCTTAAATATCAAAAATGGTGAAATGCCCTCTTGCACCAGTGCCCATTGTTAAGAACCGGCGATAACCGGTTTTGGATCTTATATCCCATTACAGGCAGTGGGTTTGGATTTCTTCTGTTTTGCTGGGTACGCATTTTCTGAAATTTCGCATAGACTCTTTGCATTTTCTCCGTAAATAACTATAAATACTTTCATCTAACTCTCTTTAACTCGGTTTTGAAATTTGCTCTTTTTGTTTTTGTTAGGAATTTTGTGTTGAGAAATTTGTTCTTTTTGTTTTTTCTAGGAATTTTGTGTTGAGGTGCTCCGAAGGAGTCACCTAAAGATAGGTGAATATGTGTTTTAGTGGGGGCATTGTTGAACTCAAACTCTGTCTGCCTGTTTTTCTTGTTTTCCTCCCTATTTTATTAGCTGTGTTTTGTGCTTTTCCTATTCTTGTTTATTTTTTTCTATTTTCCTGGTATTATTTTGGTACGCATTTTGTTCTGTTTTCTCTACGCATTTGGTTGTTCTGTTTTCTCTAATAATTTTCTGTGACAGAATTTTTTCTTTATTTTGCTCCAGCACTTTTTGTTTCTTCTCAAGAGGTCAAGAACCCATATCCAAAATACTAAAAAACTGGTGAGGTACCAAATTTTTGTGTAGTAAATATAAATTGTGTACTCTTTGTACTTTCTCCTGTAGTGTAAAGGTTTCTTGTAGTCACCTAAAGATAGGAGATTATTTGTTTTTTCTACGGTATTTTTGAGCTCATTTTTTTCTCAGTTTTGAACTCTGTTTGCCCATTTTCTGCTGTTTTTCTCCCTATTTTATCAGCTACCCTTTCATGTTTCTTCTTTAAGATGTTTTTCTTCCCACACCACCCAGGAAGTGGACATCCAATGAGTCCCTACAGTCCCTTACAGAAATCCAGTCATTTGGGAATGATGGTGCCTTAAAAGGCTGCTCAATCAACAACATGGAAACAATGTATATCTATATAAACACATTTCGTATCCATCCAGATTATGTGGAGAGCTATTAAAAATTAGCCGATTATCCTAATTTTATATATTGAATGTGTTTTAAGATATATCATATGCGATGGTGAATTTGTTGAGGTTTTTGAAGTATTAAGTTACTCAAAACAAATTTTTAATTGTGTTTCTCTAATGCATCTGGTTTGGTTTTAAGGACATACTCATTTGTGTTTGTATTTACACTATTTTTTTTGTTTTGTTTGCTAGAAATGTCTTCCTGCAATCTTATGTGTGGCATAACGATGGTTTGCACCATCAATGTCATATTTCACATCATGCAACAAAGGGAATCTGCCTGAAAAATATTATCCAAGTGGAGTTGAAGGGATCAAAATTGAATTAAGATCCAAAGAAATCATAATTAATGAAGGTAATTTTTTTTGAAAAATTAATTCTATGAGAAAAGAATTAGCTAGCAGTGTTGGTTTGAAACTAGTTTATATTTTGGTGGGCTTATTCTTATTTACTGTTTTTCAGGGGAGAATTGACGGAAGATGTTCAGTTCACTTTCTTTGATCAAGTTTTCAGAGACATTCAATGTCATAGTTAGTTCTCCTTTGGTATCACTTAAATCAGCTCACAGTAATTGAGTATTTTAATACTTGTCAAGAATTATTATGTATTTAGCAATATCATGTCGATGCAATACTTTTCCTTGTTTGTAGTGGTTCAATTCATAAGGAAATAATATGGGTGTTTTTTTTTTCTACATGTATATTTTCATAGGAGTTAGTACATGAACATAAATTAATTATGGTGTTGGGTATTGTTCTAGTAATTTGATTTGGTTGAAATATACATTAAAAGTGATACTTTTTCTCCTCAGAGCAATAATCAACTATTTTTTAAAAAAAATTGTAGAACTTGACCTTAATGTTTTTAATCTCATTTTTACTAAAGAATAAAAGATGAAAGGTATGATATATAAATTATTTCTAATGAAAAATAAAATTATATTTTAATTTTTAGCTAGTTTAGTTAATATGCTTTTATAAAGTCAATCAAATTCATGGATTTTGTTATTAATTTCAAATTTTCTCTAATATATTTTTTATTGAAATCATATATCAGGACCTATACATGTTATGAGAATATTTTATAAACGAAATCTTAGGTTTGGATTTGTAATATTAATATCCAAAAAATGTGAAGATAAATCTAGTCAAAAGAAAATTTCAAATTATGTTTGTGATGTGTATGTTTTGGTTGAACCATATCGAGAGAAAGGCAAAGACGAAGATAGGTAACTAGATGTATATATGTTGAACAATATATTGTATTATGTGTCTAATCTACTACTTTATGTTCCCTTTTAACTTTCTTTTACCAAACATGACTAGAGGTTGTACCATTTATTTCTAGTCTCCTTGCTCATTTGTATTCAGTTTTTCCTGTACCAAAAACTATAGTGACATTGTGAGAAGATAAAGTATGTGTTTTCCAATAATTTAGATAAAACGGAAGTTACCATCATATTATGGGGATTGTAAATACCTCAGTATATACAAAATAGAGACCATAAAGAACAAATGTACATTAAATAACGTTTTCATTAATTATTTGGTAACATTACAATGCTCTTTATCTTTGCACCTTTAATTATAATGAAAATGAACCTCATGTATATAGAGGTATGGAAACATTTAGATGGGAAACACATTTTTCAAATAACAACTACAAGTATTTGAGAAACATAAATGTGTTGCACACATGTGATTTATTTGGATTTATCTTAATTTGCAAAAATCCCTAGCTTTCCAAGCATTGAAAAAAAGTGTTAGATTTAGCAGCATGGTAGAAGTGGAAAGTAGTTGATACTACACATTTTCTAACACCCCCTAATCTAAAATATCAATTTTTATGACTCTTAAACATTCAACAAGATATCCAAAACTCTCCTTGATTAATGGATTGATAAATATAAGATCAATTTAATATTCGGATCTGTAAAAGTTTAGGAAGATTTTTCCATTAGTGACTAGTTCTTGAATAAAGTGATATCTTGTGTCAATACGCTTGGTTATTTTATGTAACACATGGTTCTTTGACTAAGAAATCATTAATTTCTTGTCACACAAGATTTTTGTTGTGTTATCTTTCTCATGTTACAAGTCTTCTAACAAAACTCTTATCCACATTGCCTGACATGTTGTTTATGTTGCTTATACATACTTTGTTTCCTCGTATGAAAGAGTAGTAATGAGATGCTTATTGGATTCCCACGTAAAAAAAATGGAATGCACATTTGAACACGTCTTTTCTTTCATCAATGTTATCTACGAAATCATTATCCATGTATCCAACTAGCTTTAAATCATTTGGAGAATTATGGAAGAACCCATAATTGTTTTTGTCACATACACATCCTATTATTATCTTCCCATCTTTCTAGAGGGACTTCTTTGGTGATTCCATGAGTCTCGAAATAATACTCACACCATACATGATATCAATTCTTGTGGCCATGATGTACATTAGACTCACAACAAGAAATTTGTAAAATGTAGGATCAACATTGGTTCCCTTATCTTCTTTGCTAAGCTTAAATATTGTGGCTACATGTGTGGATGTTGACTTGTAGTTCATCATAAAAAAATTATTCAAAATTTTTTGAAGGTAAATATAAATAGACACTGTAAAATAGAATGTGCAAACCAAATTTTATTATTCTCATTAATGGAAATGATTGAATTAGATTATAAATAAATAAGCCAAAGAATGGTTATTCACTTCACATTCTGAGATGAATCTTCAAATATCTGTGAGAAATTTTCAAGTTCCAACTACAAGACAAAAGTGCTCCTAAATAAAACCGAGGATAAACTATTATTATTTACAATAATATTACACCCCCTCTTAATCCACATGGGTTGTGGTAAGACTAAGGATGCCTTTGAAATTTTCAAAATTTACTTTTCTGAGTGCTTTTGTCAAGATGTCTATTGGTTTCTATATAGTAGGATTATGGAACGATTGTCTTCTTTCACATGAAGCTGTATCAAGTGGAACTTTGTATTCATGTGTTTGTTTTGGTCGTGAAAGATTGGATTTATTTCTATTAAAATTACATATGCATTATTAACCATCAATGGTGTTAACAAAACCTATTGTACTTGTAAGTCTAAATGAACCCTTATGAGCCACAAAATTTCTCCTTTTTCCTTTGAAGTGTCCAGGTACTCTACTTCCACTGAAGACATTAGTGGAACTAATTATTTCATTGATTTCCAACTGATAATTGTTAAAGTAAATTCGTTAGAAACTATAAGGCATGTTTTCCATCTTCAAAATCACCAACACAATTAGAATCTAGTAGCCAACCAATTTTAAATATCCTGATATGATCGTGGTGTGAGGATTTCATTATTTCCCTAAGTTTTTGGTGTTTAACGGTTTGTTACATTTGGTATCACAAAAACCACCCAAGTTTGGATCATAGAGTGGATGACAAGGAGGTATGTCGGCCCAGAGTATGGGCTACAGAACATGGTGGGATTTTATTATCCTCATGTGTGAATTTCACTAATTCCCCGAGGTTTTGGTGAAACGGTTCATTACATAACCTACCCTAGAGTATTTGAGCCCAATATTTTAGGTTCCTTTTAGATATTATAGAAATCTTTATTATTGATACCAAATGAATTTTTATGGGTTTTTTCATCAATCTCGAAAAATCACCAATAAATAAATAAATATATCCTCTCTAGTTGTGGTCACATAGATCAAAATTTGAATGAGCTATTCGTATTTAATGGCATGAACCAAAACTATGGTATCTTTTTATGTCAATTTTATATTTTTAATTCCATGGGCATATTGAGGGGATTACAATCTAACATTCCAAACTTTCTCAAAAATTTGAACACTTATATACTTCTATTGATTTATGAGTTTGTATTCTAATTTTTTAAATACTTCAATATTGTAATAGTAATGAAGATAACACAAATATGTCATTTAAAATCCTTTAATTGACATTTATTTGATTTTTGTGTATATACTAAAAGGTGCGATAAATAAATTGTTCTAATTCAAAAAGAACTCAGAAACTACTAAAACACCACACTCAATAAGATGAAATCAATTCACCAAAATAACTTTACAAAAACCTTTACAAAAAAATGAACATCAATATCATATATTATTATGGAACTCTATGCAATATAATGAGAAGGGTCCTTTCTTATATAGGAAAGGAATATGATTCCAAGAACTAGTCAAGGCCATAGATCAAGCCGCAAATCAAGGAAATAACTAGACAACAAAGAGCTAGTAAGGACCATAGGTGTAAAAAAGAATTAGACAACAAAAAACTAGTCAAGACCATAGATCAAGGAAATAATTATACCTCACAACTAGATAATATCCTCCTAATATCTACATAAGATAAAATAAATATCCACACACACGTGGGTGTGGATAAATAAAATAGAATGTAAATAAAGCACCTAGGTGAACATGAGCTAAGGTAAACAACCTACTCTAAAATGTACCTCATTTTTCATGTGATGAATAGATCATCTTCATACACTACCAGAAATATGTTAGTGTGTGGTACTTGCCTTGTTGTCTTGGGGAATTTTCCACATCACTGTTGAGCCATGTCACTTAGGTGCAAGGTCAATTTTAAGAAGCCTCTAGTAAATTGGAGGTGGAAAATCCCCGGCGAATATACCTAGAACCACTTTCTCCAGAAAGGTGAATTTCTTGGATTTCAGAGTAAAATTTGCACCTGTCAGTATCTTAAGGGGGAGCACTTGGCAGTTTTTTGGTGGCATATGACAATAAGTTTTTTTTCCACACAACAACAAGCCTTTCTCATGCGCAACAACAAGCCTTGTTTTTGGGCGATAGTAAGGCTTGTTGTTGGGCGAAAAAAAACCATTCTGTCGCACAACACCAAAAAAGAGATCCATTTTGTCGACCATCTGTAACCCCCTTGTCATTCATCAGCAACACTCTTTTTCACCCACTTATAACCCTCTCTTTTTGTGTGTCAGCAACCCTCTTGTCGTGTTTCAACATCTCTCTTGTTGCGCATCGTCAGCATTATATTGCTCCCCATCTGGAAATGAAAATATACCTTGTCACACGTCAGTGACACTTTCTTGTCACTAGTCTGTACTAACCAATCTAAGACTCTGATCCATACTTTGTCTATTTTTAATTCACATGATACCTTAGTAAGTAAGTAGTAATTTAATAGTATACTAATGGGAAAATTACCTAGGTTTATATAGGAGTAGTTTTCAATTGTAGGTGAACATGACCCCTAAAATAATATATACTGGAAATTTTAAGCGAACAGTACACTGACTTGCTCCAAAAAAATTCCTTTTCAAATTTTCCTAAAATGAAATACTCACCAAATTATGAGTAATCGCCACTAAAAAAATCCTTTCTTAGGTGATATCATAGGTCTTAGGTATCTTAGAGGGTATGACATATTTTGTCATAGATTTTTTCATATCTTGCACTATGCGTCAATGCATCATACAAGAGTTAATTTCTATTTTTTGAACGTAACTCCTCTTCTCCCTTATGAAGGTATGATGGTATTACATTGGGAATTACATAACACTCATATTTGTATCCTTTTTCCCTAATCTATGAGAATGAGTAGACCTTTTTCTTTTGTATGCAGATTTTCATGGTTGAATGTTTTCTTACTATATGGAACTACATCATGATATGGTTCGAGTGTAACTCGGTTAATGTGTGTACAATCCCATTTTATCCTTGTTCTCACACTCTCTCATATGGTATTAAAGCATTTTGTTGGGATATGTGTCACTCTCTATCTTCCATTTCCTACTACTATTACTTTTTTGTTTGTACTTATTTCCTATGAAAACTTCGTAATTTTTTTCCGATTCGTGCTTTACTCACACTAATTTTTTCTATCTTGGGTTATGCTTGGAGGTATTATGATTAGTTTGGTTTTTTTTGTTTTGTGCTTCGTTTTATGTGTTTTACAGGTGTTTTTGTGAAGCTTTCAGTTTTTTGTAGGTTTTAGCTCTTGTTGAAAGTGTTATAGTTTTTTTGGACCCAAATAGGCCCCAACTCGCAGAGTTGGGAACTGAGTTGGCTCTACACAGTTCTCCAACTATCTCCTCCTACTCGTCGTCCTCTTTACTTCCTCAATCTCTTTTCTAAATATACACAGATCAACACCCACTTCCTTTGTTACTTTCTTAGACTCCCATTCTTCCAATATCAACCCTACTTGTCCTCGGTTCTTTAGATTGACCAATCTCATTGCATTCACTCACCTTACACTATCTTTAACTCACCCGACTTACTTAAGCTATCTTTCCTCTACAAATCACTTTGGAACTTGTCTATTACTTAACATTCAACTTCCTGGAACTCGCCTTGATCGTTTTTCTCTTGTGTGTGCTCCCTTGACCCCTATATACTTGTTCCTCACCTCAACCTCAAGTTGCTCCATTGTCTTATACCTGGTTTTCGTCATTGGGCTGACCTGTTTTATTGGCTCACCCATTTGGAATGAAAATACCTTGTCACACTCGACTTCAGTGACACTTTCTTTCACTATTCTGTACTAACCAATCTAAGAACTCTGATCCTACTTTGTCTATTTTTAATTCACATGATACCTTATAATAAGTAGTAATTTAATAGTATACTAATGGGAAAATTACCCTAGTTTTATAGAGGAGTAGTTTTTCAATTGTAGGTGAACATGACCCATAAAATAATTATACTAGAAATTTTAAGCGAATAGTACACTGACTTGCTCCAAAAAATTCCTTTCAAATTTTCCTAAAATGAAATGTCTCCCAATTATGAGTACATCGCCACTAAAAAAATCCTTTCTTAGGTGATTCATAAGGTCTTAGTTTATCTTAGAGGGTATGACATATTTTGTCATAGATTTTTTCATATCTTGCACTATGCGTCAATGCATCATACAAGAGTTAATTTCTATTTTTTGAACGTAACTCCTCTTCTCCCTTATGAAGGTATGATGGTATTACATTGGTAGTTACATAAAACTCATATTTGTATCCTTTTTTCCTAATCTATGAGAATGAGTAGACCTTTTTCTTTTGTATGCACATTTTCATGGTTGAATTCTTTCTTACTATATGGAACTACATCTTGATATAGTTCGAGTGTAACTCAGTTAATGTGTGTACAATCCCATTTGATCCTTGTTCTCACACTCTCTCATATGGTATTAAAGCATTTTGTTGGGATCTGTGTCACTCTCTATCTTCCATTTCCTACTACTATTACTTTTGTGTTTGTACTTGTTTCCTATGAAAACTTCGTAATTTTTTTCCCATTCGTGCTTTACTCACACTAATTTTTTCTATCTTGGGTTATGCTTGGAGGTATTACGATTAGTTTGGTTTTTTTTGTTTTGTGCTTCGTTTTATGTGTTTTACAAGTGTTTTTGTGAAGCTTTCAGTTTTTTGTAGGTTTTAGCTCTTGTTGAAAGTGTTATAGTTTTTTTGGACCCAAATAGGCCCCAACTCGTAGAGTTGGGAACTAAGTTGGCTCTACACAGTTCTCCAACTATATCCTCCTACTCGTCGTCCTCTTTACTTCCTCAATCTCTTTTCTAAATCTACACAGATCAACACCTACTTCCTCTGTTACTTTCTTGGACTCCCATTCTTCCAATATCAACCCTACTTGTCCTCGGTTCGTTGGATTGACCCATCTCGTTGCATTCACTCACCTTACACTAGCTTTAACTCACCCGACTTACTTAAGCTATCTTTCCTCTACAACTCACTTTGGAACTTGTCTATTACTTAACATTCAACTTCCTGGAACTCACCTTGATCTTTTTTCTCTTGTGTGTGCTCCCTTGACCCCTATATACTTGTTCCTCACCTCAACCTCAAGTTGCTCCATTGTCTTACCTGGTTCTTCATTGGGCTTGACATGTTTTCTTGTCTCATCCATCTTATCATCATCATCTTCTTTCCAGTGGAATACCTTACCTATATTGTTAATACCGTGCCTATCGCACTTCTCTCATTTTTTATCTGGGCTCAACCATCCCTTTTTTGCACCCTCAAATCCTGATTCTGGCCTAAGTTATCTCATTGGCTCATTATGCATTTACTTGTACAACGTGTTATTTTTCATTTGACTCATCACCGCATCTACCCCGGGTATCCTAATGTTAAAATATGTCTCAACATCATCTCATCAAGAGCATTGTGCACTCTAGCTTGCCATGTGGGAGATTTTGTCAACTCGCCACGTGGAGTGTTTTGTGACTAGCTCAGCCTACTCTTGTTTGACGTCCAACTTGGCTCATGTATTCCACAACCCAACTCACAAGACACCTCTGATAGGTCGACGCACCACTCCATATCACTTTGTCAACATGAATCACTCATGAAGCCCAAATAGCTCTCCAGCAACCTATTGTCCTGAGAATTTTCATGGGAAAAATCCATCCGAGATTAAGACAACTTTACCCGCAGTGTCGAAAAGTTTTAAATTCATACCTTTCCAATACACCCTAAGTCTACACATCCTCAGAACCAACCTTACCTGGTCATTTTAATGACCTCCTAGTGGATTTTAACTCAGTCACCTAGGTGAATTAGGAAATTCAAGTCAACCTCCCTAGGTGATTTTAGGAGTTCTTAGAAAATACAAATTTCAGTAAGTCATGGGAAGGGATATTGTTGGCCTTCCTATAAAGAGTGCAATCCCCTGGAGCAAAGCATCAGAGCCAAAATAAATAAGGAGGTTAATTAAACATCTAGAAACATCATAGAAGTGATTTTGGAAGATTCAGGGAATTTTTGGAGAGGTTTGAGTAGTTTGATCAAAAACATGGTTCACAAGCCTAGGTAGTGCACATGCCCAAAAAATTGTTGACCTTCAGAAGGTGATTCTGGGAGCTCCGGATAGAGTTAGGAGCATAAAATTACAGATTCAGAAAGTAAATTCTAAGCCCTACAATATGGTGAAATTATTTTTTTCACAACACTTTGGCGTGATAGGTCTGCAAGCAGTTTTTCTCATGCACAAGTGGAGTACTAGATAACAAATCCACATTTTTAGGGATAAAATGGAGGAATAAAGACCTAAAAACCCCACCATTATATTCAAAATTCCATTTATAGTCATGATAATATAAATTTTCATCAAAAAATTCCATCAGAAGCTCAAGTTATCACCGTTTCAAGTTACCCTCTAAGAGCGAGTACAAGAGTTAGCCAAATTTTTAAACAGGACACATGTCAACTCTAAGAGCTTAGCACAATTTCATGTCCCTTATGTTCCTCAAGAAAAGGGTCATGAGATACATAAAAATTCACCCAACCCATATAATTCCTCTGTATCCTCATACGACCTCTCGTACCACCAATTCAACTCTCAGGTGCTTATCAAGCTCATTCCCTCACTCGCTTAGATCGTGACAAGTGGTAGCTTCTGGCGTGGAGTGGAATTTGATGTCCCTCATGTCCCTTTATGTTGGGGGACATCAGGGTCAAGAAAATGTGTTGAACCCCCAAGGATACTCTTAGTCCCCCATGTGACCAACTTCCATCCCCCAGGTGCTCCCATCATGTTTTTGGCTCAAAACCCCCACTGTCATATCTTTGCCAAGTGTCATCGTGAGGTGCCACATGAAAATTTATGTCACCCATGTCACTCAGGGACAGCAGGGACAAAAAATTGTTCCCAAATCCAACTCCAAAATTTGAAAAATTTCTAACTCCTTACTGCTTCTCCATTGTCATAGCTCTGTGCTTCATGTTACTCAATCCACCATTGTTGTACCTCGAACTAGCCTAACCACAAAAAACAAATCCTAAAAATCATAAAAACACATAGGTATCTAAATTAATATTGATGAGGAGAGATAAAGGATCAAATAACATAAGAGAGAAATGGTGAAATCATCTAAAAATCCTCATTGTTGTAAAACAAATATTCGAAGATATCTTGAAAACTGGTGCATGAAACAAATAATTTTTTGTTGATGTGTTCTTCATTATCGAAGGCCATCAAAAACTCATCTTCAAATATATCTTCCACGACATGAATAACTAATAATGAATAAATCTTACTCTCAGCCCAACAAAGACAAAAATCACATTTCTTGTCAATCCAACAATTGGTTTGAAGAGAAATTTCACTGGTAGAACGAGAAACAAAAACCCACAACAAAAATTTTATTTTTGTCACGAACGGAGAATAAAACTAGACCTAAAATTATCAAGCTCCATTAACTACTGACATGACACAATAGTGAAAAAATCAGCAAGCTACCTCTCCACTTCTCAAGGTTCTAGTAGGCGTAATCACGCGAAAATTGGTGGAAACAATCCTTAAAAAACCTAGTTTCACATGAACTAGTATTTGTGTCATGAATTCCCTCATTTTTAGGGATATGGAGGGTTGTGTTTTTTATCAGCATTCTACCCTCTTCGAATAAATTTTCAAATGCCTGAAAAATCCGGTAGACGAAATCATCTGAAATTCAGAGGGGTGGGTCTCCAAAAAATCTAGTTTCTTTCAAACTAGTTTATGAGTGATGAATTTGCCAATTTATCAAGTTATAAGGGAATAATTTTTTATCAATATTCTACCCTAGGAGCTCTATTCCCATAGCTCTTACTAGGTGTAATTTTTTTTTTAACTTCTAAGCTTTCCTGTCAAGTGAATCATGGTGAAAATTGGAGCACGAGTTCGCGACGAAGAGCCAATTCAAAAAAAGTTTTTCCCATCGCAAACTGAGTTCGTTTTCATGACTTACTAAAAATAGAATATTATATACTTCCTCACATGCTATAAATAGAAAGTCTCATTGAATTGCAAGTTTGATCACTTGGGACAATCAAAAAAGGGGTAAAATGGAAAGTAAGATAGAAAAATGGCTTCTTCCCAAAATAGTAGGTCCCCAAACATCAATCTACTAAAAATATAAATGTGCTAAAAATAGAATTATCATAGGAATAGAGGGGGATGGAATACGGCTGAAGGTTCAGAAGGTGAAACTGGAGCAAGACAAGTGATATGCACCAGAATAGTAAAGCATGGGCTCATATTCTACAAATAGAAAGTTTTCATTTTGGGAGTTGAAAGTTACATATAAATTTTTTTCACTCACCCTACTACTTTTTGGACTCCCCTTTGGATAATGAGATGGTTTCATGGGTCAAATGGAGTAATGATAACTTCACAAAGGTCCTCGAAGCATCATCTTGAGTGCAATGGTATACAGAGGTAAAATAAGGCATTGCAAGGCACATCGTGTGAATTCATCTTCATCGCTTAAGGATCCGGGTGATTCAAAGTGAGTTGCTCAAAACGATTTCAATGATTCAAAGAGTTCATCATGCATTTTTCAAGGAGGGTCATCATGGGCATTATATGTGTTCATCTCAATCTTGCATCGGTAAACCTCAAAACAATTTTTCTGAACACTCATTCTGTGGTCCAGGATGTTTATGCATCATAGAGTTTGTGGTCATCACTAGATGGGGAAAATTATTCAAAGTTATTCAAGGTATCCATCTTCATCAGTGTAGTGGATCACCAATGGAAGAAATCTTCACTAAAATTTCATGACTGCATCAATGCGTGTAAAGTATTTTGTCGCAAGGAGTGTTTTACCTCCATCCCTTCCCTCTTCCTCTCTTTCCCTCTCTTCTTTCTCTCTCGATTATAATTATTTGTTATGTGTCATCATTGTATTTCATCCTATCACTTAAGTGACCTATTTTAAATTTGTAAAAAAAAAATTCTCAAAACTATAAGAGAAATACTTAATTCATGGAAAATGATTGATCACGAGTGGAATATGGAAACCAAGAGTCATGTGAGGGGGGTGAAAGGAAAATTCAAATTGCTATAAATTGGGATGGCCTCTCCTTTCCAAGGGATTCTGAATTTTAAAGAACTCTTACTATGTAGCATTGTTGATCGAAAACCGAGGGGTTTCAGACTTAAGGAACAGATTAACAAATGTGCCAAATGAATTGCAAAACAACTATCTCTGAAAAGAGATGTAAATTACTCAAAGACTTCGAAATACATCAATTATCTCTGCCAAGAGATGTCTCTCTCTTCTTCCGGTTACATATGTATTTATAATACTTTATAAATACGAAAGGACACCTAGAAAGATGTGGAAGGTCACCAGTCTCGAGGGAGATGAGGTGTTTCATCTTCCAAGATTTACATGTGCACTAATTTTGTGAAACATACTATTTTTAGAATTTACTATTTTTAGACAGCAGTACAAAAATCACAATTTGGGCCCCTTAAACGCGGATTTCGGGGGTCAAACATTTCCAAACAAAGTTCTGCACCTTCTCATCACATTGTACACATTCCAAGCTTTCCGTTGCCTTTTGAACGGAGTCAATCAGAGCTACGGTGCAAAAGTTATGGTCTCTGGAAGTTGCGCCACTAGAATTGCTGCCTGGATCATTCCTCCCTCCTTCAGAAGCAATGGTCCCCATTGCATTAAGATGCTCCATCAGCTGTGGAAATTACTTCTTTACCTGGTATGCAGTGAGCCATTCACCTTGGTGACTGATATTTCCTTTCTTTATCACACGATAGAGTTGAATAGGTTGTCCTCTGGTGGTCTTAGTCAAATTGTCCACAATCTGATCTTCTTCAGCTGGGGAAAGACTTGCTGGATTGAGCTCAAAGATGTCCAATTGTTCTGCTGTGACTGAAGTATCCGAAAAAGGTGGATGGTATGGCTTGAGGAGGTCCACATTGAAGATGGGGTGCAGACCAAGGTAGGGTGGAAGATTTAACTCGAAAGCATTTTCCCCTACTTGCTTAGTGAGAGTGTAAGGACCATACCAGAGAGGTCGAATCTTTCTGTGTGGACCTGCAAGTCGTTCCTTCTGAAGCCGCAACCGAACCTTATCACCAACCTGGAAATGATGCGGAATCCTATGTTTATCATGGCAATTCTTATATTTTTTATTCATTTTCTGTAAAATGTCATGGACTTGGTGCTGAATGTGCTGGATCTGCTCAACAAACCTTGTCGCCTTTTCTGCTTCACTTTTTCCATGAAGTGTGAATTCCATGGCAGGAATTGGGATGCATACATCAATGGGAGCCATAGGTTGGAATCCATAACAAGCTTGAAAAGGACTGTGTTTAGTGGAGCTGTGCAGGGCTCGATTGTATCCATGTTGTATGTATGGCAGGGCCTCGTCCCATGTGCGGGAGTGCTTGGAGTGGTACATACGAAGCATATGAACAATTAGGCGATTCACCACTTCTGTTTTCCCATCAGTCTGTGGGTGAAAGGATGTGGACTTCATCAACTTTGTATCTAGCATTCCCCATAAGGTGGACCAGAAGATGCTCAGGAACCTGCTATCCCTATCAGAAACAATAGACTTGGGGAGCCCAAAGTTGATCCATACATGACTGAAATAAATTTTAGCAGTATCTTCAGCAGAAATATTTTTCTTACGGGAAACCATTACAGCCATTTTAGAAAATCGATCAACTACAACAAAAATACCATCATTCCCATGTTTCGAAGTTGGCAAACCTGAGAGGAAGTCTATCGAGACAGATTCCCAAGGCTTGGTTGGTTCTGGCAATGGTGTGTACAATCCTTGTTTCTTGTTATTTGGCTTAGCAATTGCACAAGGAGTGCAGGACTTAATATACTTCACCACATCAGTCCTTAGATTAGGCCAGTAGAAATGCTTCTTAAGTACTGCCAATGTCTTGTCCACGCCAAAGTGCCCTGCGGTCTTTCTGAAGTGTGCTTCCCAGATCATCTTCTGTTGTTCACTTGCTGGAACACAGATGTGTCCCATATGGCAGAGGAGATTATCCTGTAGATAGAAATCAGAGACATGTTTTCCTTCACAGAGGGCCTGATATGTGTCTGAAAACTCAGGATCCTTCTCATACAAACTGCACCAACTTGAAGTCTCATGTCCACAGAGATCAAGAATAGTTGTGAGAGCTGCAATTGGAGGGCGGCTTAGGCAATCTGCTGCTGAATTGGCACTTCCCTTCTTATGATTTATTATCAGGTGAAACTATTGTAGGTATGTGGCCCATTTCTGGTGTCTCTCATTCCTCAACTTGCTTTGTGTCTGAAGGAACTCCAAAGGCCTATGGTCAGTGTGGATTACTGTCTCCTTCCCCAGAATGTAGTGTTTCCACTGCTTACATGCCTGGACAATGGCATAAAGCTCCTTATCATATATTGGGTACTTCCTGACCGTGTCATTGAATGTTTCACTATGGTATGCAACAGGGTGGCCATGTTGCATGATAACAGCTCCCAAGGCATACTCAGATGCGTCTGTCATCAGCTCGAATGGATGATGTAGATCAGGAAGGGAAAGGACAGGGGCTGAGCATAACCTTTCTTTCAGCCCTTCAAATGCTTTCTGTTGTGCTTCCCCCCATTGAAATTTAGCCTTGTTCCCTCCTTTAGTCACCTGATTGAGTGCCTAGGAAATATGTGAGAAACCCAAGACAAACCGGCGATAGAAATTGGCAAGGCCCAGGAAGCTACGAAGCTCTGTAAGATTCTTTGGGGTAGGCCACCTCTGAATAACCTGAATTTTCTCTGGGTTGACATGGACTCCTTCCTCATCCACGACGTAACCCAAGTACTGGACCTTTGTCATCCCAAATGTGCACTTATCCAGATTTGCATACAGTCTGTGCTTCCTGAGGGTCTGAAGTACTTCTTGAACATGTTGCAGATGCCTCTCCCAGGTCGGGCTATAAATGAGTATATCATCTAGGTAGACCACTACGAAGGAATTGGTGTAGGGCCGCAAGATGTTGTCCATCATCCGCATGAATGTTGCAGGTGCATTAGTTAGTCCGAAAGGCATGATCAACCATTCGAATAGGCCTTCACGAGACTTAAATGTAGTTTTCCAAACATCAGTGGGCTTGACAGGGATCTGGTGATAGCCAGATTTGAGATCAATTGTGGTGAAAAATTTTGCACCGCGGAGCTGGTCCAGCAAATCATCAATCCTTGGGAGGGGGTAGCGATTCTTCATAGTGATTTTGTTCAAAGCCCGATAGTCTATGCAAAGTCTCCATGTTCCATCCTTCTTTGGCGCCAAGATAATTGGACTTCCACAAGGTGAAGAGCTTGGCCTAATATGTCCCTTTTGAATCAATTCCTGGAGCTGCCTCTTTATCTCCTCATTTTCAAGGACTGACCTGCGGTACACAGGGCTATTGGGTAAAGGAGACCCCGGGACCAAATCAATAACATGTTTTACCTGACACTGAAATGGCACTCCTTTAGGTGTCTGGAATAGATCATCATACTCAGTTATGATTTGGTTGAGCTGCTTCTGTTGCTGTATTGAGTGCATGATCATGGAGGCTGCAACAATTTTGTTTGTAGGTTTTGGCCTGATCATCAAGATGACAAACTGTTTGGTTTTCTCCACTAACTTCTTACATTATTTGGCACTGATGAGGGAGACATATTTTGGGGGAATGACCTCAGGTATCTGATAACGTCGACTCCCAATGGTAATGGTGACCCTTCTAGGTCGTGACTCATAGATGCCATGTCTATCCCACATAAATGGCTGGCCTAGGAGCACATCACAAACATCTAATGGAGCAACATCACACATGACTTCATCATGGAAGGGCTTGATGGCATATGGAAGGAGGCATTGTTGTGTGACTTGGAGGTCTCTTCCTGGGTTTAACCACCCAATACTATATGGCTGGGGATGTGGCTTTACAGGGAGGTTTAGGATTTTTACAACATCAACAGAAATTAAATTCTTCTGACTTCCACTATCAAGGATAAAATGCAGTGGCTTACCTTTTACCCAGAGTTTGGAGTGGAAGAGCCTTTCCTTCTCATCCATATTCTTGACTTTTGAGGTGGCAATGATCACATCTGGATCAGCATCTATAATTTCATCATCTTCATCCTTGACCTCAGGGTCTGTAACTGCTGGTGTAGAGAGTGTTGAAGAAGATGATTCGGCGAGTAAGGACTTGATGGCTCGACATTCTTCCTTGGAGTGGCGATTTGTTTTGTGGAGGTCGCACCACTTCCCTGTCTTCTCCTTCTGCATCTTATTTCCTTGCGACTCCTTCTGTTTCCAACCTTGACCTCGGGTCTGGCCTTCTTTATCATTCTTCCCCCTCACGGGTTGGTTCCTAGCAGTCCTCCTTTTGTGCTTTTGTTCAATCTTGACTGAAAACTTGTATGCCTCACCGAGGGTTTGAAACTGAAAGAATTCCAAGTCCTCTCGGATGCTCCATTGTAGGCCACTGCGATATTTTAGAATCCTATGTTGTTCTGTGTCTTGAATGCCCAATCTTGCAGATAAAGAATGAAATTTGTCAGTATAATCTTGAACCGACTGGTCCTTACCTTGACGAAGTTGCTGCCACTGTATGTACAGTTCATCATAGGCCTCAACAGGGTAATATTATTCCTTTATGGCATCCACGAAATCATTCCATGTGGGTTCCTCTGTGATTCCTAGCTCATCCCTTTCGAGCCCATTCTTATACACACCCCACCAATTTTTGACAGCAAGAGATGATTTCAATAGAGAAAATGTTATCTTTTCCTTATCAGTAAATTGATTGACAGAAAAATATGAGGTCAATTGGTCCAACCAGTTCTCTACTGCATCAGAATTGATCTTACCTTCAAAAATAGGAATGTCGAAATTTACTTGCACCTTGAATGGAGTCGGGGCACCAAAGGACTGATTTACAGATGAGGAGGCATGATTTCCTACTTGTAGTTGTTGCAGAATTTGGGTGAATTGTTGTAGCATCTGATCCTTTTGCTCCCTAAGAGCTTCATTCACCATATTTTTGAGAGGATCATCCATCCCGGTGTTGTCCGCCATTGGAGGTCGCCTGCAGCGAACAGGCAAGTATTCTGAAGGATTGTGTGTGGACCACCCAAGATTTTTGTATTCCGACCTCGTTCTGGGGATCATACACACTCAAGATGACTTAGCTCTGATACCACTGATCCAAAACCGAGGGGTTTCAGACTTAAGGAGCAGATTAACAAATGTGCCAAATGAATTGCAAAACAACTATCTCTGAAAAGAGATGTAAATTACTCAAAGACTTCAAAATACATCAATTATCTCTGCCAAGAGATGTCTCTCTCTTCTTCCAGTTACATATGTATTTATAATAATTTATAAATACGAAAGGACACCTAGAAAGATGTGGAAGGTCACCAGTCTCGAGGGAGATGAGGTGTTTCATCTTCCAAGATTTACATGTGCACTAATTTTGTGAAACATACTATTTTTAGAATTTACTATTTTTAGACAGCAGTACAAAAATCACAATTTGGGCCCCTTAAACGCGGATTTCGGGGGTCAAACATTGCCGAACAAAGTTTTGCACCTTCTCATCACATTCTACACATTCCAAGCTTTCCGTTTCCTTTTGAACGGAGTCAATCGGAGCTACGGTGCAAAAGTTATGGTCTCTGGAAGTTGTGCCACTAGAATTACTGCCTGGATCAATTGTGAATTGTGATAGCTTGGTGGAAGCTTTGTATTCATCACTACACATGGAATAAAAGCTACACTTCTTCTATTTACCTTTCTCTTGTTTCCTCTATTTCTCTCTTTCATGCACTTTGCAAGCATAGTTGATCCTGTATGGAATCAGAGAGGAACTTGGTGTCCTTGATAGATGAATTTAAAAAATTGGCATTTTAATTCATTGGTCCCACTAGCTTTACTGTGTTTTACTCTATATTGAAGATCAAACTACTCCCGTTAGTGGGTATGAGCTCTGTAACCTATTCACAGCAATAATATTCCTTGCATAATTTCCCCCTTTTTCTCTTTATCACTATAATTTCCTCCCTTGTAACCCTCAATACAAACACTTTTCCATAGGTTCAGTGGAGTGTCCCTATGTGATCCCCGACCAATTTGGCCACCCACAACATTTAGATAGGATTAGGATTAGTTTAATTTCTATAATGGGAGTTATACCATTAAATGCAGATGGGTGTAGCCCCATGAATGTTGGTGGAGACACCTGATTTTTCCACCTCAAAAAATTTTCTCACCAACAAATTTTTGGTGACTCCGCTGAGGAGAGATTTTCCTAAGTGCACCAAAAAAAGATCTCTACCCAAAATATCAGAAAAGACAAAAAAAATTTATATAAAAAAAAAAATCAGATTTCAAAGGAAAATCATTCTTGAAGGTGACTTTTTCAAGGAATGAAACCTGGTCACATTCATTTCCTACACCATGAAGAAATTTCTAGATTGGAGTGAAGTACCAATGAGTGATAGTGAAGAAGAAGAAGAATATGTCTTCCCAGAAAATAAGATCGTTGATCAACCATGGTTTCAAACTAGTCCTTACAAAAAGGAAAATTCAAGAATAGTAAAATGGTCTCCTACTTCAAGCAATAATCTATAGAAAACATAACTTTCCAGTGAATAAGAAGATAAATAATGGTTGAAAGAGGCACGAAGAAGATACAAGATGTTGTGTGTAGCCCAAGAAGATCAAGAATATGCCAAAGGTAATACTCTCAGTTATGCCCAACTAAATGAAAAGATGGGAACCATGTATTTCATCACCCTCCCTTGGGATGATTTCCTTGCATATAGGAATGATAAAATGGGAGTCTTAAAACTTGAGTATATGGAAAGAATCATGAGCACTATGCAAGGAAATTCAAGTCCCCAAATCTACCTTGAAATGCTGAAATATGTTGAAGATTTGCAAGAGATGTACGAGCAACTTGAAGCAACCCATAACAAGGAAGAAGAAAAGGATATTTTTCCTATGGAGGAAGATATTGAAGATCATTCATATCATAGGGTTTTCATCCCTAAAATGTTCTTGAAAACCACTGAAGAAAATCCTATCCTCGAACCTTCTGATGAAGATCAAATCAATATTTAAGAAGATGAAGAAATACAAGATGGTGCAAGATCCACTAAAGAAGATTTCTACAATATCACACAACTCACTATAAAATTGAGAATGGTGTCCTTATTCTACCACTCTCTAGATGAATTCATCACATACGGTGATGAAGAAATGAATATTTTGAAAAGAGAATATGTGGAAAGGCTTCATAGCATAATAGAAGGAAATTCTGACCCTAAAGTCTTTGATGAAATTTGGAGGTATGCTTTAGCTCTACAAAGAAGATATGAACATCTTGAAGCTCTGCATCAAATGGAGGAAGAAGATGAGATGCACCCTATGGAAGAAGACCCTAATGGCTGCCCATACTATGAGGTTTTCATTCCCAGAATATTCTTGGATGCTCCTGAAGAAGATCTTATCATGGAACCTTCTGATGAAATCCAAAGAAACATCATGGAGGAAGAAGTAGAAGACATGAAGATAGAATCACCATTCATAGCAATTCCATCTAGCTCAAGGCACAATGCATAGGGGAATAATATATTCAATAAAGGAATATCCTTGCTACATAATGGATGATCCAATGCTCTCTGAAGACTCCACCAATGATGAAGAAGATGGCCAATTCAAAGTAAGCATGAATGATCTCCTTTCAAGTTTTTATATTTCAATTAATGATGAAATGGGGAGATGTGAAGAAATGCAAGAAAGTCACCTGACATCATGGTCTGAAGATGATGAATTCAGAATGGTCATAGATAATGTTACCTCCTATTTTGATTCTTCAAGTGATGTAGAGATGCTACATGAAGAAATAGAGGAAGTCAAAGTATCAAATTATCTTCCTGATGCAATCATGGATGATCAAATGGAATAAGCCCAATCTCTTTTCAAATATGAGGAGAATAAACAATTTAAACATAACCTCTACTCACTCAGGGAGTAGAATCATCATCATGGTGAAAACAGAGCCTTTCATCTTTCACCTGAGCAAGAAGATTCAATCATGGATGGTCAAGATGTAGCTAACAATTCTTCTCATACTGCTTCCCCAACACGGTTCTCTCTTCTTACCAAGAAGAAGATGATATGGATTTTGAGCTTGAAGGAGTGCCCTTCCCACAAAGCATGGACCTCTTCTCCTTGTCAGAAGATGCAGTGAGCCAAGTATGCCCATGCTTGCAAGAAAGTGAATCTTGGGAAACAAAAAGCATGGAAGAGGTGAATGAGGATGTTTCAAATGAATCATGTGCCTGTATGGATCAAATTTTTAACCATCTCTTAGAGGCACAACATGAAGATTATTCCAATAAGGATGAAGATGAATCTATGGAAAACTTAGAAGAACCATCAGTACAAGACATCTTGAAGGCTGCAGAAGAAACTGAAGATCCTCAACTCAGTCTTGAACTCTTGACTCGGGCCATGGAAATGCAAGATAGGTATGAGGCCATTCATGCTCCTCTTTTTGATACACCAATGTTTGATACCGAAACAGAGCCAATGGATGAACTGGATGACTTCCCCAATGCCTTGGTTGATGAGAATGGATGTGAAAACATGCCTTTTCCTTTCACACAATGTGAAGAGGTTCATGAGTACAAAAGAAGGAATATTATGGAATATTCTTTGAATATTCTTAATCTTGAAGACAACATCCCTGCCATGGAGGATGATAATAAGGAAAATGTTGAGCTGATTTGTAGGAAACAAAGTGGGACATCCAAAGAAGTTGGTGAATGGGAAGAAAATCAGTTTGTTTTCTCTCCTTCTGAGTACCTTGCACATGTAGGAGAATATTTAAAGTGGGAATTAAAATAGGATGGATATCTTCCCATTATTTAAGACATGGAAGAACGGTGTCTCATGATCACAGGGCATCAAGTGGGAACATCAAGGTACAAGAGCTAAGAGAAGATAATGAAGTTTTCATTGGATGAAAGAACATTCTCTATGTGTAGTATGAGTATGAAGATGGAATTATGGTCATCCTTCTTCTTCTCAAGCCATGAAAATCCATCACAAAATCATGGTTTGATCAAATAACAATTTTTGTTCTTCAAAGGTTTGACTTTTATCTGATATTTCATGATGGTATGTACTTTTCTCAACCCATTGCCGGGTATGTGTATATTCTTTCCATGCCTCTGTAAATTTCCCTCCCCTATATATAATTTCCCTTTCCTATTGTGTGTTGTTTTTCCCTTTGATGTGTTTCCATTTTTTTGTGCTCATGTGTCTGGGTGTGTGTTAAATAAAGAAAGTTATGTAGCCTATTCTTCTAGTGACTCTGCAATGCCCAATGGATAAGGCACTGGTCAATGGATTATATGGTCTAAAGTCAAGATCCTGGCATTCTCATGTCATGTCATCACTCATGTCATGTCAAATGTCCCCAAGCTAGATCCATTTGTTTTCATTGAAATGTGCAACAAGGAAAAATTTCCAGCATGACAATAGGATACCCTTTACACACAATTTTTTCATACCTTTTACCCTTAAGACCCATCCTCGGGTCTACCCAGTCAGTCCCATCACCTCCCAATGGATGTTAACTCATCTCCCTAGGTGAATTAGGAAAGTAAATTCAACCCCCTAGGTGATTTTAGGAGTTCTTGAAAAATGTAAATTTTGGGCAGTCATAGGAAGGGTTATCGTTGGCCTTCCGAGAACGAGTGTAATCCCCTGGAGTGGAGCATCGAAGAAAAAAATAATATGGAGGTGAATTGAAGGTATAAAAACATAATATAGCTGATTTTGGAATATTTAGGGAAGTTTTGGAGAGGTTGGAGTAGTTTGATCAAAAATAGGGTTCACAAGCCTAGGCAGTGCACAGGCCAAAATGGTTCTATGAGAGATTCAGGAAGGTGATTCTGGGAGCTCTAGATAGAGTTAGGAGAAAAAAGAAACATCTGTATAAAATGGAATTCCAATCCCTACAAGATGGTGAAATTATGTTTTTCACAACACTTTGGCGCAATAGGTCTGAAAGCAGTTTTTCTCATGCATAGGTGGAGTACAAATAAAAAATCCAATTTTAATGGATAAAATGGTGGAATAAATACCCGATACACCCACCATTGGATTTATAAGGCCATTTTTAGTCAATATCATATATAATTTAATCAAAAAATTCCATCAGGAGCTCAAGTTATCGTCGTTTCAAGTTGCCCTCTAAGAGTGAGCATTGGAGTTAGCCAAATTTTTAACAAGACACGTGTCAGCTCTAGGAGCCTGGCACAATTTCATGTCCCTTAAATCCCTCAAGAAAAGGTACAGAGGGACATATAAATGTTCCTAGACCCTATAATCCCTATGGATCCTCATATGACCTCTCAGACTGCCAGTTCAGCTCCCAAGGTGTTTGCAAGCTCATTCCCTCACTTGCTCAGATCGTGACAAGTGGCGGCTTCTGACATGATGTGAAATTTATTTCTCTTATTTCCCTTTTTATAGGGGATAATCAAGGAAAATAAAATTTTCCAAGACCCCAATGAGACTCTTGGTCGCCCATGTGACCATCTTCAAGCCCCCAGGTGCTCCCAACATATTTTTTGGCTCAAAACACCCATCGTCAGGACACAAAATGTAACAAACTGTTACACCAAAACCTCGAGGCATTAGTGAAATCCGCACATGAGGATCATAACATCCCACCATGATCTTCGCTAAGTGTCAAGTTGCAGGAACCACGTGAAAATTGATGTCCCCCATATCCCTCAAATCTTTAGTGACATCAGGGACACAAAAATTTTCCCATCTCCAACTCCAAAATTTGAAAACTTTCTAACTCCTTACTATTTCTTATTGCTTCTCCGTTGTCATAGCTTGGTGCTTCCTGTCACTCAGTCCACCATTGTTGTACCTCAAACCAGCTCAACCACAACAACCATATCCTCAAAATCATGAAAAAATAGTTATATGAAGGAATATTTATTAGGAGAGCTCAAGGATCAAATAACGGAAGAGAGAAATGAAGAAATCATCTTAAAATCCTCACTATCATAAAACGAAGATTCAAAGATATCTTTAAAGTCAGTGCACAAAACGAAGAACCATTTTCTGTTGTATTCTTCATTCTGAAAGGCCACAAAAAAATTATATTCAAATCTCCCTTCCACTACATGGATTACTTGCAGTGAGTAAATCTTAATCTCGATCCAATGAAGACAAAATTCAAGTTTCCCATCAAACCAACAATCGGTTTGAAGAGAAATTTCACTGGTAGAACGAGAAACAAAAACCCACAAAAATGTGATTTTTGTCATGAACAGAGAAGAAAACCAGACCTTAAATTCTCAAGCTCCATTAATGGCTGCCATGAAACAGTAGTGAAAAAATCAACGAGCTACCTCTCCACTTCTCAAGGTTCCAGTAGGCATAATCGCGCGAAAAATCGGTGGAAACGATTCTTGAAAAATCTAGTTTCACGTGAACTAGTTTTCGCATCATGAAGTCCCTAATTTTTAGGAATATTGAGGGATGTGTTTTTTATCATCATTCTTCCCTCTTTGAATAAATTTTAAAATCCCCAAAGATCCGGTAGGTGAAATCATCCAAAATTCAGAGGGAAGGGTCTCCAAAAAATCTAGTTTCTTTCAAACTAGTTTTTTATGCGATGAAGTTTCCAATTTCTCAAGATATAAGGGACTGATTTTCTATCAATATTATACCCTGGTAGCTCCATTACCATATCTCTAACCATGCATAATTTTTTTTTTATTTCTAATCTTTTTGGTAAGTTAATCATGATGAAAATTAGAGCACGAGTTCGTGATGAAGAGCCGAATCCAAAAAATTTGTTCCTGTTACAAACTGAGGTTGTTTTCACCACTTACTAAAAATAACATATTCTATACTTTATCACATTTTATAAATGTAAATTTCCACTGAATTGAAATTTTATCAATCAGGACAATATAAAAAGGCGTAAAATTGAAAGTAATAAAGAAAATGACTTCTTCCCAAAATAGCAGGTCCCTAAATAGCAACCTACTAAAAATAGAAATGTGCTAAAATAGCAATATCTCGGGAACAGAGGGGGATGGAATATGGTTGAAGTTTCAAAAGCTGAAACTTGAGCAAGACATGTGATGTGTACCAGAAAAGCAGAGCATGGGCTCATATTCTAAAAATAGAAAGTTTTCATTTTGGGAGTAGAAAGTTGCATATGAATTTGTTTCCACCCACCCTAATAATGTTTGGATTCCCCTTCGTATAATGAGATGGTTTTTGAAGGAATGATAAATTCACAGAGGTCCTAAAAGCATCATCTTTAGTGTAATGGTATACAAAGGTAAAATAGGGCATCACAAGGCACATCATGTGAATTCATCTTCGTGACTTAAGAAGATGGGTGATTCAAAGTGAGTTGGTCATAACAATTTCAATGAGTCAAAGAGTTCATTAACCATGTTTCAAGGAGGGTCATCTTGGGAATTGTATGTGTTTATCTCAATGTTGCATCGGTAAAACTCAAAATAATGTTTCTAAACACTCATTGTGGTGCAAGATTTCTGTACATCATAGATTTTTCGGTCATCACTAGATAGTGAAAATGATTCAAAGTTATTCAAGAGAGTCATCTTCATCAGTGTAGAGGATCACCAGAAGAAGAAAACTTCACTCATAGTTCACGACTACATCAAGGCATGTAAAGCATTTCGTCATGAGGAGTATTTTCCCTCCATCCCTTCCCTCTTCCTTTCTTTCTCTCTCCATTCTAATTCTTTGTTATGCGTCATCATTATATTTTTTCCTATTCACTTAAGTGGCCTATTTTAAATTTTCAAAATTATAACAGAAATACTTAATTCATGGAAAATGAAAGGTCACGAGTGGAATATGGAAACAAAGAGTCATGTGAGGGAGGTGAAAGGACAATTCATATTGTTATAAATTGGGATGGCCTCTCCATTCCAAGGGATTCCAAATTTTCAAGAACTCTTACTATGTAGCATTGTGAATTGTGATAGCTTGGTTGAAACTTTGTATTCATCACTACACATGGAATAAAAGCTACACTTCTTCTATTTCCCTTTTTCTTATTTCCTCTATTTCTCTCTTTCATGCACTTTGTAAGCATAGTTGATCCTGTATGGAATTGGAGAGGAAATTGGTGTCCTCGATAGATGAATTTAAAAACTTGGAATTTTAATTCATTGGTCCCACTAGTATCATTTTGATTTCCTCTATATTGAAGGTCGAACTACTCCAATTACTAGGTGTGAGCTCTACAATCTACTCACGGTAGTAGTCTTCGTTGCATAATTTTCCCCATTTTCCCTTCATTGATGTAATTTCCTCCCTTGTACCCCCATACAAGAACTTTTCCATAGGTTCAGTGGAGTGTCCATATGTGATCCGTAACCAATTTGGCCATCCACAACATTTAGATACGATTAGGATTAGTGTAATTTCAATAATGGGAGTTGTACCATTCAATGCAAAGGGGTATATCCCCGTGAACATTGGTGGAGACACCTTATTTGTCCACCCGACAAATTTTCTCACCACCACAACCCAACCAAAACATTAGCTCGCCAGCCACCTCGCTAAGCTAGGCTAACTCCCTTTGAGCTAGGTACATTTTCTTTCTTCCTCTTTTAAATTTTAACCTTTTTTCTTTTTTTAATCTACTTTTTATTTATATAAAATTTAATTAAGTAAAATTAGATTAAACATTTTATCCTTAAGGGGGAGTACCTTTTTTGGCTTTGTTATTGAATTATTGGTATTTACTAAGCCATTTTCTTGGCTCGTCATCATTGTAGTGCTCTTCTTCACTTGTAGGCTAGTGATTGTGTCTGCCATAGCCTTTGAGAAAGAGAGCACCTTATGCGATGTTAGACACTATCTCTAACACCGAAATCTATTTTTTCATATGTTCCTTGCTTACGCCATTTTATTATTGTTTGTGTTATTTGTTGCTTCTAACTGAGACTTACTATGGCCTCCACTCTTGCTCGATTTTTCACCTATTACAAGGTCAGTGGTTAATTTTCACACATCACACAAACACCCCTTATTATGACCAACACATTGTTTATAAAGTTCCACAAACATGGGAGTTAACATTGTTCTTGGGTGATGTATTGCATGCAGACACATTCTTATCTCAGTCTAATGTCTTACAACCTTGTGTGTTTTCTCACACCCTTCTTGTAGACACCAAATTTTTATATCCCATGTTCTCTCCCCTTCACCATATTGCACATGAATATCTCTCTTCCTATTTGAATTCCCCTTTCCCTCCTATATCCCATTTATTCAAATTTCTCACTTTTCTATCTTATCCCATCGTTTCTTTTATTTTCCCTAATTCATCCTTAATCCAATTTTATTAATCCCTAATCATATTTATTATCCTAATCACATCTCATTTAGTATCCCTAAACCCTTATTTAATCCTTTTATCATCCCTGGGTCTAAAATTACCCTCATTCAATGCATTCTTATCCCCCAACCACCTTTTATCCTCCCTAAATAGCCCTAACACACATGAACCACTTGAAAACCTAATGTCACCCCTTTTAGGACATTTTTGAAATCTAAGCACTATATTGTGTGATCAAAACACCATTAATTGATATAAAAATCATATAAAATACACATGAATTATAAATATTTAACAAAATCAAAAACCACACAAAAATATTATTATTGTATAATACAACTGCTCAATCTTCTCTATTATAAATGACTCCATTATATAGGAGTGGAGGAATAACAAATCTCTCAACAAATTATGTTCCTCATGAAACCAATTCTCCTGAATGGTTTCAACAATAAACAAACTCCATAATCAAACAATACTAATTGTTTTAATATTCTAACTTACTAACCACCCACTTTTCAACCTATTTAGTTTCACCATTAACATTTACATATTACAATACATAAATATAATATCATATGATAAACACTAAACTATAGAATCCCTAACATTCCCCCTAGTACGATCATGGGGAAAACATGCCCATGTACTACAACTACCGCTTCTATGTTAATGATTAGGATGGTTTATAAGACAATACCAACAACCTCTAAATGGTTTACCAATAACCACACCAAACCTAGTTTTCCCATTGGAATAGTAACAACCACAAGTATATATAATTTTTCTAGTGGATTACTAACAACCAAAACTCTAGATGGTTTTCCAGTGGATCCACCAAAAATAATATCATTATGTTGCAGTACATTGCTTGGATCTCATCATTGTTGCTATTCGGGAGATTACATATCAGAATCCATGATAGTGCATATTATTCACCCATAAAAAAACTGGAACAATGTGTCATTCCCCCCCCACAATGTTAAGTTTCCACAACACAAAAAAATATGAAATCAACAAGCCATGTTGAAAGAAAAAAAGAAACACACACACACACACACACACAAACACACACACATGTCACCAAACTAGTGATGCGGCCACATCGTAGGAAACTGATGAGATGACGTTTTTTTTCCTCTATCCTTTGTTGCCTTTAGCATCAAATGTAAGGGTACTTAGAACAATAAATCATTAGAAATATACCCACATTTTTCTTGTATGGGTTCTTCCTCTTTAGCTGAGTCCTCTTTTATGATTATGTTGGCTTCATCTTTGAGCTTTCCACTAAGTACATCTTTTTCCTGGATTCTACATTATGTAGAAGTATGTCCCTTTTTATTACAATAATAACACTCAATCTCTCCTTCACTTTTGGAGGAATTTGTATGCTTATTTTTAGTGTACAAGGCCTTATCATCTATAGTTTTCCATTCTAACAACTTGCTAGCATCATTAGGTTATTTCTCTTTGCCATTAACAATTCCCCACAAATTATTATTCATAAATTGCATTTTAATATTTACTTTCCAAGTGTGAAATTTCATTCCATCAAATTTATCTATAGATGCAACTGATGTCTCCATTGATTAATAATGATATCAAAAACCAACAATAAAACAAGAACTCGTTGTTTTGATGATAACTTGAGTACCAGAGCTCTGTTTTACAAACTGTAAAATGTGTCAAAAATATGGTTTCAAGATATTTTTATTGGTGCAAAGAATTACTAGATATTTCTAAGGAATCATTGGCGGTTCAAAAAAATTGTTGGAAATTTTCCCTAATCACTGGTGATTACCTTGTAGGTCTAGAATTGTTAGAGATTCTTGTGTGAAGAATTGCAGGGAACTTCAGTGATCCCTGCGAATGAAAATTTATTTTAGTGGCTCCTCAAATGGTCACTCTAATACAAAATGAAATATAATCAATAGATTATGTGATCAAAACACCCATTAATTGATCTACAAACTCATATAATATATATATGAATTACAAAGATTTAACAAACTCAAACCCCACACAAAAATAGTATTATTATTGTACAATACAACTCTCAATATTCTCTATTATAAATGAATCCATTATATAGGAGTGGAGGAATAGAAAGTCTCTAAACAAATTTTATACCTCATGAAACCAATTATCCTGAATGATTTCAACAATAAACAAACTCCATTAAAAAATAATACTAATTGTTAGGTTATGGAGCTAAATAGCTTCACTGGATCACGCATTACAAAGTGACTGGGTTACACAGTGACTGACATCATTCAGGAAGTGATCGTCATTGGTCATGAACGACATTAGTCAAAAAGTAACCAACATCAGTTACCTGTGCGGGAGTGTTTTATTTATAAGTCACGAGATTTAATATAGCTTTTGTTTTAAAGAAAATCTATTGGATGTAATTGCATGGCTAAGGTTCCCTATGTTTTTCTAGGCTTATATAAGCTAGAAAAATAGGTTTAGAGGGTTAGATGAGAAGAATATCTATCCTTGGTTGAAAGGATGAAGAAGAAGAAGAAGAAGAAAAAAAAAGAAAAATTAGGTTGCATGAAGACGAGATATTTCATGGAGAGAAGTTGAATAGAAGGAAAGTGCAAGTACATTGTTGGTGAGAATATGCTATTATCTTCTATTGTATTTCATTTGTATTGTTTAGTCTCATGTAATGGCTTGCATCCTATGCAAAGAATTTATTTTTTCTTTTTATTAGATCCACAGGTTGTTATGAGGTCTTGTTATTGCTCATTCTTGTATATCCACATGTTGTGAGATCTTGTATTACAGATCCATGAGATCATGATGTATTGTTGATCCATAGGAATTTAGTATTGTACAGGAAGTTATCTTCATGTTTGCACCAGTTGGCAGATGTAGGGTAGCTTTAGGTATGTGATATCTGGTGGTGTTTCAGAGGCATGGTTGTAGTGCACTCAGTAGATATGGTTAGATATCTTGAGGAGACACAAGTGGTGGTACGAAGGCACGGTTCAGTGTACTCAAGTAGATCTGGTTGTAGATCTAGAGGAGGAGATACTCTTGTAGAGATACATGTACTCTTTTGTGGAAGAGGTTTTTTGTAATCTCTTGTTATATTATATATATGATATCTCAATCTTTGGTGGATGTAGCCCACATTGGGTGAACCACGGTACATGTTGTGTTATGTGTGTGTATTTTTGTGTAATTTGGATTATTCTTGTTTATACTTCCACTGTTGTAGATTTTGTGGGAATTGTTTAGATCCTATGTGCATGATTTTTTTAAATTAAATCATAGCACTATTCTGTAGTCCTGAATTCCCAAAAACTGGTATTAGATCTTAGTTAGCTTGGTTATTTTAGAGAAAGGGTTTGATTCATGGTTTTGTTAGTGGTTATTACTAACATGGATGATAGTAAGGTTTGTTTTTCATGATGAGAATATCACAGGAAGAGATTCAATCTCAAGTGGGAGCTGGAAAAGTAAGGTTGCTAGAGAATACAGTGACCGGTGTTGGTTAGGTGGCAACTGGCATCAGCAGGGTGACCATGGTCGGTTACAGGGTAACCTTGGTCAGTTATAGGGTAACTGTGGTCAGTTACAGGGTGACTGTGGTCGGTTACAGGGTAATTGTGGTCAGTTATAGGGTGATCATGGTCAGTTATAGGGTGATCATGGTCAGTTACAAGGTGACCATGGTTAGTTACTAGGAAGCCTGGTTTTAAACAGAAAATCACATATTTGAAGAAATGGAGAGATGCATGGAATGTATTTTTTTTGCTGAGATTTCCCTAGTTCTTAGAGGCACAAACATGGTGGTCAGACTGTAGATCCAGTTATTGAGGTATGGTTTTATCTTGGTTTTACAATGTATGGTTTAATTACACATGCATGGTTTTGGATTGCACATCTAGATAGAGAAAAGGAGTAGGTATGCATCCTTGGTGCAGTTAGATACATGAGGCTTCGGTAGAGAGGTTGAAGCATGAAATTAAGAAAATAATTCCATTAAATAATCATGTACTTCAATTCAGTTGAAGATTTGGTTGAGTATCTTGGTGTTGGTAAGGTGATGTATTTCATCTTGATGTAATTTATTGCATGGTTTATTGTTGCAGTGGTTTTGTACGATTTGGATGCTTCTTGAAATGACTGGCTCGGCTAAACTATCGGCTTCGGTCGAAGTAAGCACATGGTTTGGTGTTCTATGCCAAATTGTGTGGCATTGGGATCGTTCCAGCAGCATTGACATCTTTCTGAGAACCAAGGTCAGTCACAGAGGAATCGGTATCGGTCAAGGTAAATATGGTTAGTTATGAGATGACCGTGGTCGATCTCTATGGTAACTTATCTATATAAGGTTTTTTGTAGCAGGAGAGGGCAAATGGTTTTTTGTCTTGGTTTGGTGGATCAAGTTTCTTACAAAGAGTGTACATGGAAAAAATGGTATAGATCACTTCATGGTTTAGATCAGAAAGAGGAAGGAGCTAGCTTGGTTATTCCACTGAGACTTTGAGTCAAGTATCTCTATATGATTCATGTTTTATTTTTTTTGTTTGGAGTAACTGATATAATGTTTAGATAGTGTGCCACTAATTTACACCATGGTTTTTGCTGTTGTTTGCATTTTATTTCCCAGTTGTGTGGAATCTTGAGGACAAGGGTTTCTAGTCTAAGGATGAGATCTTCAATGAAAAGTCATGGTTAGACACAGTTGCAGGTAACAAGAGATGTTGAGTACACATGGATGGAAAGAAGGTGATTCACCTACTTCATAAGAGGTCCAAAATTCTTTGATATAGAAGTATTCTCATAGAAAAAAGGGAATAAATTTTATATTTATTTCATCTGGTTTTATTTCTCATTGACATTTTAGCTTTTGAGCTTGGTGTTAGAGGCATTACAGGGGATTTTGTGTTTAGTGGGATAAAGCGATGGTTGTTGGAATTTCATGATATGATACATGATGCACATGCAAAGTGAGAGGAGATTTCTACTATTCAGAGTGACAAGAGGCACAAGTTGGTTTTGGAGGGAAGTCACGGTTTTGCAGGTATTTTGATTTTATTGCTTTGTGAAGTCACTTCTTGTTTATTTTTTGGTGCCTAGATATTCCTTAGGGAAGGCAGTTGATGATTGATTCAGTTGGTTTTAGATGATAGAGAAATTTTTAGAGTTTGAAGGGTTAAAAAGGAGAAAATCTGCTAGTTACAGAGATTGGTGTCAATTAGGGTTAACCATGGTTGGTCAGGCAGTGACCAGTGTCAGTTAGGAAATTGTGGTCAGTTTGGTCACATGTTTGATAGCAGTTTTTATTTACCATTTTTAGATGGTACCCTTGTTTTAATTTCATCTTGGTTGGTTTGTGCAGTATGTTAATGACATGTATGCTATTATTTTCACTTGGTATTAGTTGCATGGTTTAAAATGGTTGTTTTTTATTGACATTGATGAACATGGGATTCATATTCATCTTTGGAGTTAATCGGTGGCAGACTTGGAGCTTCTAGAGAGCCTAGTGATATGGATGGATGTACATGGTGAGTTTTTATATGTGGATAGATTTAGTTTTGTGAGTCTATGATAATGCAGATGTTTGATTTGCACATGGATACCTTAAGCATGAGCAGGGGATGTTTGTATTTCCTATTGTTACTATGTTACTCCATTGATATTTTATCTACAGACGATTTTCTTGGACATGCTAGTTGTTTATGCAAAGTTAGATTTGTAGAATTTAGTATTTGTATTCTTTGAGTGATGCAGGTGTTGTGAAATAATTAACCATGGCTTGCATGTAGAACTCATTTGGGTTGTCTTAACCCAGGATCTTGTTTTTCTTACGCATATTCCAATTGCACTTGTCTTTGGTAAGTTGCATTGGTGGTTTTATGGAGACATGGATAGATAGATGGATAACATGATTGGTTTTATATGTATGGCTATGGATGCGATTAAGGCTCAGTACTTCAGTTTGAGTGGTATATCTTGCAGGTGTGTTAGTCATGATGGCTTGTTGCATGAGGAGCTAAGTTGGCTTGTTTTCTTGATACGAAAAATAGGTATGGTGTTACAATTCAATAGGAGCTTGAGGCTTGGTGTCATGGATTAGTTGTAGCTTCATGCAGGTTTGGTAAGTCATAGTTTTATCTTCCTAGTTTGAGAAGATGGTTTGATATTCCTAGTTTAATTTTTTTGAGAGAATTATTGAAGGAAAGAATAGACAGTCTTCACAGTATGTAGAGTACGGTGATGTACAGGTATAAGTATAGAGGTTTAGCAATTTATCTTCAAGTGGGAGATTGTTAGGTTGTGGAGCTAATTAGCTTCACTGGAGCATGCATTACAAAGTGACTGGGTTACACAATGACCGACATCAGTCAGGAAGTGACCATCATCATTCATATAGTGACCAGCATCGGTTAAGAAGTGATCGACATCGGTCAAACATATACCAACATCGGTTACCTGTGCGGGAGTTTTTTATTTATAAGTCATGAGATTTAATATAGATTTTGTTTTAAATCAAATATATTGGATGCAATTACATGGCTAAGGTGACCTATGTTTTTCTAGGATTATATAAGCTAGAAAACTAGGGTTAGAGGGTTAGATGAGAAGAAGAGATATCCTTGGTTGAAAGGATTAAGAAGAAGAAGAAGAAAAATAAATAAATTGCATGAAGACAAGAGCTTTCATGGAGAGAAGTTGAACAGAAGGAAAGTTGAGGTAAACTGTTAGTGAGAATATGGTATTATCTTCTACTCTATTTCCTTTGTATCTTTTATCTCATATAATGGCTTGCACAGTATGTAAAACACTTAGTGTTTCTTCTTGTTAGATCCACATGTTGTGAGATATTATTATTTCTCATTCCTATATATCCACATGTTGTAATATCTTTTATTATAGATCCATGAGATCATGGTGTATTGTTGAACCATATGAATTTAGTATTGTAGAGGAATTTGTCTTCATGTTTTCATAGGTTGATGTAGTGATGGAGGAGAGACTTACTTCTTGGTGCATGGTTACGGTTGCGCATTGGTAGACCCTTCTAGAGTTCTTGTTTGTAGATTCACAGTACAGTGAGAGCTTGGTTATATAGTGCAGATGCATGGTTTCTTCAGGTATGTGAGATCTGGTGGTGTTTTAGAGGCACGGTTATAGTCCACTCAGTAGATCTAGTTAGATATTTGGAGGAGACACAGGTGGTGGTAGGGAGGCATGGTTCAATGTACTTAGGTAGATCTAGTTGTAGATCTTGAGAAGGAGATACTCTTGTAGAGATACATGTACTCTTATGCAGAAGATTTGTTTTGTAATCTCTTGTTATATTATATATATGAGATCTCTATATTTGGTGGACGTAGCCCACATTGGGTGAACCAAAGTATGTGTTGTGTTATGTGTGTGTAATTTTGTGTGATTTGGATTATTATTGTTTATACTTCCACTTCTGTAGATTTTGTGAGAATTTTTTAGATCATGTGTGTATGATTTTGTTTTTTATTAAATCATAGCACTATTCCGTAGTCTCGAATTCCCAACACTAATTGTTTTATTATTCTACTTTACTAACCACCTAGTTTTCACCCTATTTACTTTCACCATTAACATTTACATATTACAATGCATAAATATAAAACCATAAGATAAGCACTAAACCATAGAATTCCTAACACTTTTGCATCAAGAAGATCACATCTCCATCGCCCAAATAGATGGTTCACCGCAGTCACCGATGACCCATGTGGGTCATCGTTGATCCTATTAATATGCCCATACCCCTCCTCTCTTGAGGATGTAATTTTGAGATATTGGGCATTCCTACGACCTATTACTTCATTTTTTGTTCTTCTTTGTATTTGTTGTTATAACCTTGTAGTTACTTTAGATATCTTTCATACTATCTGGGAGATTTGATGTCCTCTTCTTGTTTTGTGTCTCACCTTTGCATGCTTGGAGCCCTCATTGTAATCTCATCATCATTGTACATTAGATTTACAAGTCCATCAGCCATCATAGAACCTTTTCCTTGCATCATTCATTGTCAATTTGAATTCATCTTTTGTTTCCCATCTATTTTGTGTCATCAAACCCTAGGTCCCCTCCCACTCTCCATCGACTCTGCACAATCACCATTGATCCTATCCACATTTCCCTTACTCTCTGCCACCAAACCTTCCAGCTACCTATTTTCCATATCCATAGTCTCTCAAATCTTCCAATCTCGCTAATCTACATATTTCCCACCTTGGATATGTTTTTCATCACATCTAGTTTCCATCGATCCAGATTGGTTGTTGTCGACCTTATTTCTATTTTCTTGTCCCTACTTCATATACAACTTGTCTTATTATTTTTTCCTATGTCGAGAACCTTGTGTTGCTTTGATCCATTTGTTCAAAAGTTCATATTTTACTTTTCAGTCCCAATCAACATTGATTCAACTCAGTCATCATCGACTTGGCCTACAATCATCATTTTCTCATTGTATCTACCAATTTTATTCCATCCTTTCTATCGTAATAAGATTTATAGATTTTGTACCATCATCCCAAGATCAGATCAGTCTTAGATCAGCTTCATATTAACCTTTAAGATCTTCCTTTTATATTTATCCTCCTCTAGTTTTTGTTGATTGTTTCGATCAGTCTCAGGTCGCTGTTAACCCAATCAAGTTTGGTTCAGTATTTCACCATTTGTTTTTTTCCGGATCTAAATTCTATTTTATCTAGCACATTTTTTATTTAATGTTTCAATTCAGACTTTGTTGAATCCTATCACTAATCCATTATCATTTTATCTATCTTTATCAAAGTGGTTTGACATCCATCCTAGGAAGTTTCAACTTCTCAAGACTGACGCTTGTGGGGAAACCCACCGTCCTATCTACCAATCATTTTCTTTTTTATTTTCTCTTTGTTATGTAGGTAATCAAACTCGCTATGAGGAGGGTCTTTTGTGCCCATATCCATCATTAAATTATATAGAGGTAGCCTTAAAACCTCTCCTTATTGGAGTTTATTATTTTCTTTGTTACCATTTCACTAATATGAAATAGGAGCAATAAAATTAGATCAATATTGTAGCATGCCCATTGGGACCCACCCTTCTTTGGTGAGTTCTTTCATTTATTTTCATTTCCGTTTTCTATTTCCTTCTTAGTAACTTCACATGTGGTATCTTCTCTTACTTTCGTATGTGGTAGATTGCTTGTTTGAATCAACAACACATTTTCTTAAAGTGAAACAATTATCTAGGTATTCCTCATTTTTCCATATTTTCACTTTTGCATCTTCTTCTCTCCCTTGTCTACTTGATTTCATTGAATTTCACATTTCACTTTGGGACTTAAAAATAACCTCTTCATATTTACATGATAACATAGCCTAATTATGAGGTTAATTATTTACATTCACATTTTCTTCCACACACAACCAAACTCACACATCAATTTCTACATATTAAACCATATTCTACTAGGTGAAACTATTGGGATTTCATCACCCAATAAGAAAACATTTGCGGTATTTTGGCTGCATGATAAAATATTTGGCGATTGTTATATTGGCTAAGATCCTAAAACCCTTATCGTTGTGGTGCATGAAGTGTGGGGTTAGTCCCCAATATTAAGAACCATAACGATAGTCATCATAGATTTTAGCCTCACGTACCTTCGGGTATATCGAGGACACCATCCAAAAAAATTTGAAACCATATTTAGTCTATCCATTTCCTAGGTTCCCTTTGAGCCCATTTCTTTTCTTTTTCACATCTTCTAATAAACAAAATAATTAATTCTTTGTTGTGTGACTTGTTCAAAATATTAAAAATCGACATAGTTTATTGTTTGTTCTTTCATGTCCATTATCAATTATTCTCAAGCAAGAAAAATGGAACAAGCTACATCATCCAATGTCATCCCTACTTTTGACATCTCCTCCTAATAAAATCCATCCCTTTCCTTTATTTCTTCCACCCGTTTAATCACTTCCTCCTCAGTTTCTCAACACATCGTTTCTAAACTTCCTGTTCATGGCTCTTATATCATCCCAAATAACACCCATATCAAAACTTATTCCTTTTTCTATCACTATTTTATCCCCTTTAGACCAGCTACACCCTCATTTGGACCTCCCACCATCCCTCGCAAGTGTGTGGAGTTCCAAGAACTCCTTGATCCCAACCATGTTGACCTTCATGACTATTTCATTCGTAAATCCACTAATATTCCTATTAATGGAATTCCCCTTTAAAAAATTTATGCCTATCATTCACAACCTGAATCTTCCCAAGTCTTCCCCTCTTAACTCATTGTATTATTCCCAAGATCCATGAATTAATTAGCAATGGCCCAAGGTGAACATATCCCTGACGAATCTTCCATCATGATCCATCAATCTCATCAATCCAGTTAACTGGTGACTCCTATCTTACCCAACTTACCTCGCATCAACATCAGTCCTATCACTTATTCTTCTACTATGGTCACTATTTCCCCCATTCAAACCAATCAAGAATCCCATTTACTGCATCCACCACCTAAGAAACATGTTCAAAACTCAATGCCCATATCTACCTCTTAATTCCATGCTAACATCATCATCTTGCAATCTCACCTTTATGAATCTACTCAAACTCATCAACCCCCACTCCGGGAAACCTTTCAACACATGCTCCCCAATAAAACTTCTCAAACATCTTAACCATATAACACACGCATCTCAACTCATCCTATGAAATCCCAATCCAACATATTTATCTCTCAACAACCAATGCAATCTTATAAATCCCTATCTCCCATCAACATCTCGTCTCACATATCATGCAATCACAACCCTTTACCTATCTTCCTCCTAATCAAAAACCCACTTATCCTCAACCCTATCCATCCACTTATTATAATAAACAACCAAAACAAACGATTCCCTATCCTCACACATCTAATGACCCTATGCATTCATTGCTAAGTAGAATGGCCAATCTTGAAGCCGCTAATTTGGGGATTAGGACCACTTTCTCTTATGAATACACTTGTAATGATCCCATTAACCCATTAATTCAAGTCAAGCCATACCCACCACTTAGGGAGCTCCCTAAATTTTCCAAGTTTAACAGTAAGGAGGACCCACAACAACATCTTTGTGCCTTTAGGAACACATGTTACCTTATTTCTCATGACCAATATCTTATGCTCCGTACTTTCCCTATGTCATTGGTCAGCCCCACTTTGGACTGGTACAATGACATTCCTAAAAAATCCCTAATATCCTTCACTCAACTCAAGAAACTCTTCCTAGATCAATTTTCTATTAATATTGCACACAAAATTATCATTATAGACCTTTATGCCATTAAAATTTGTGATGATGAATCTATCGTTGATTTCATTTCCAAGTGGTGTGGCTTAATCAATAAATTTTCCTTCTATCTTCTAAAAATTGAGTTAATTGACCTCTTTTCATGGTCATGTGTGAAGTATATTTCATCGAATCTTCAAATCCAATCCTTCCAAAATTTAAAAGATACATTCACCATGGCTCATTAAGTTTAACTCCATGCCCTTGAGTAAGGCCATGTAAAACTCCGATCCAATAAAACAAAACCTAGATTTACCAAGTTATCTAATCACGGTGAAAAACCTAAAAATGTAGTTAATGCTATAGTAGTAAAATATTATTCCATGTATACATCCCATACAGAGCCTCCACAAAGGGATCCTAGACCTACTCTTGATTATTGGGGTGTTAATGTCAAGTGGGGATAGCCAGTTAGACAACCCCTTGTCTAAAAAAATATTTTTAATAATCTTAGTTGGTCTTTCATAGCTTTGAAAAGAGTGAAGCGATATAACCACTCACCCATCCTATATAAATAGTATGATCCCTCACAATATTGGACTGCTTGGCTAATATTTTTTATAGACCAAATGATTTATCATTAGTTGTTTATGTGAGTTGTTACATAGTGAGACATAAGTATGTTATTGTAACTGTTAGACCGAGGAGTGAAGTGGAAGTGTTGGGTTAAAGTAATAAATTCTTAATATAAGACAATGATTTTCAGTGGAGTTTTTTCCCTTAGGGGTTCTCCACGTAAATCTGGTGTTATATGCATCTTCTCTTGTCTCATTTACTTTCATCTCTTGCTCATTTGATCTGTGATCTATTTATATTTTACTACCTGTCTAAAGCTAATTTTGTATCTATTTAGCTACACATTATAATCTATAATCTTCAGCATCTATCTATGAATTTATAATTTGTTAGTTATACATTATATCTATATTTTGAACATGGTATTAGATCTAGTGATTATGTGTGTAGAGTTATATCTAGATGTTTTCTGGCTTACAAGATCTAAGAAGCTTGAAGATTGTTTGATCTTTAAAACCCTAAAAATTCAGTCGACACGTTCAAGCTAACTAGGTTTAAATTTCCAATTCCTTCCTTAATATTGTTTTAAATATTGGTTGAATATTGGCTAAATGGTTATTTAGATCCTGTTTAAGATTGTGTATGCTTAGATATTTAATTCAAAATCTTGTTTCAGTCGTTTACGGTTTAAATTTGTCATATGCGATCTTATTTTAAGTTTTCATGTCGTTTATAGCCATTTGGGTCATTTTTTTACTATGGATTCAAAAGATCTCTTTATAACCAGTTAATTCAGAGCATTTAAATATGCCCATTCCTTTTTTTCTAGATCTTTTTTTGTGAATCCTGATCCAATATTTTTTTCCATCTGGCTTTGTTTTGTCATTTTTACAAATATTGGACCAATAAAATTGCTCCAAATAGCTTCGATGTTCTTTTTTTCATGTTTTCGAAGCTGTACCCAATCATAGATTGCTAAGTGGCTTCAATCTGACATCTTTCTGTCTTTTTGAAACTTGGGTCAATAATTTTGTGCCATTTGGCTTCGCTCTATCCTTTTTTTTCACTTTTCTTGTTTCTGCAAAGTTCTTTTGGCTGCGAATCTTGAGCCAATTATTTTGCTCCAAATAGCTTTGCATTGTCAGTAATTTAATTATACATTTATGTCTTTATGAAATGCAAGCCAATAAAGGCTTTACACATGTCTCCTCCTTGTCAGACTTGGCTTAGCTATCCTCTGTCATTTGCAAAATGTGATCCAATAAGATAGCTCCAAGTAGCTATGTATTTCACATTAGCTTGCTTGTGTCATTTGCAAAGGGTAAACCAATAGAATTAATCCAAGTATATTTTATTTCACATTTGTCAGATTTGTGAAATCCGATCCAATAGAATTGCTCCAAATAGCCAAATATTTTGCAATTTATAATCTTCTGTCATTTGTGAAGGGTAAACCAATAAAATTGCTCCAAGTATCTTTTTATTTCACATTTTTCAGATTTGTGAAATCCAATCCAATAGAATTGCTCCAAATAGCCAAATATTTCATAATTTATTGTCTTCTATCATTTGTGAAGGGTAAACTAATAAAATTACTCCAAGTATTTTTTTCATTTCATAATTTTTAGATTTGTGAAATATGATCCAATAGAATTGCTCCAACTAGCCAAATATTTCGCAATTTATCATCTTCTGTAATTTGCAAAGGCTAAACCAATACAATTGCTCCAAGTATCTTTTCATTTCACCTTTATTCAGATTTGTGAAATATGATCCAATAGAATTGATCCAAGTAGCCAAACATTTCACAATTTATTGTCTTTTATCATTTACGAAGGGTAAACCAATAAAATTGCTCCAAGTATCTTTTCATTTCATATTTTTCATATTTGTAAAATCTGGTCCAATAGAATTGCTCCATATTTAACAATTTTTTAGTCCTTTTGTGGCAGTATTCATCCAATAAAATTTTTCCACATTTTCCCATTTTTCATTCCACCTCTGTCTTGTGAAAAGTGAGTCATTTAAAAGGATCCATTTGTCTTTTGTTTGCCTTTTCTATTTTGGTTGCACTACGAAGTTCTAACTAATAGCATTTGGATACGTCCTTCTTTTTTCACATTTGTCATCCTCTGTCATTTTTGAAGTGCAAACCAATTATTTTTTTACACATGTATCAAGTGTCAGTATTTTTTTTGAATTAGGCTCTTAAATCGTGACACTTGTCTTGTTATTTTTTTGGTCTCAAACTTTTAAGTTTGGTTTATTCCGCAGACCTTAAGCTTGCTCACAGTTTTAAAGTTTGGTGGAAATCCGCAAAGTGTTGAGCCTTTAATCAATAAATTTTTGACAAGTGGCTTATAAATACTTAATCATATACACATCAGTCTCTTCTAGTCTACACAACCTCACTCTAATACCACATGGTGAAGAGCTTACTAGTCACCTCAAAAACTCATTAAGATATGCACAACCTCATTCTATAATATATCTTGTTGTAACTCTTCTTGTAATGCCTTTCCACCTACTAGGGTGATCAATTCTTGATGATAAATCAATTAGTTCTAATTTGTCTTCTTGGGGCTTCTTACTAGCTTCTTTTGTTCCTACTCCAACCCCCACAAAATGGACCGTACTAAAGTTTAATTATTTCACTTTTCACTAACCCTGCATGAATTATCCTCCTTCACCCTTCCATTCTCCTAGTTGATGCTTTATTTCATCAATTCTTCATGCACTTCTCTATTTTAGGATCCCTATTCCTTTTGTCTCACATTGACTCTTTACCCCAAGAAAATGTCTACCAATCAGGGAAACTTAAATCAAGTATATCTACTTGTAAAATTTTAGGAATTATATTCATGGTTAAGGAGTCTCAGTATAGTCACCCTAACACTAAATGACTAACTCAGTCTTAAGAATTAATATACTCAACATTGTTATCTCTTTCATTTATTGTTCTTCTTGTATAATTGGAAAAATTGTAATGGTTTAGATCTCCCAAGGTCTCTTCAATCACCTTTCTTAGGATCTACTTTGTCATCTTCAGAACCCTTATACCTTAATATCCTCTCATCTTTCATCTTTCTCTGTAATCCCTAATATTACTATGTAACATATTCTCCTTTGGATTTATAGTCACAGGTTCTGGTTTAGAAGGGTTCCTTCAATCCTCCATTCCCTTAAAATCTCCTTCTTCTCTGTCTCTTGATGGTAATTTTAAGGTTTTGTAGCTCCACTATTATTTATATTCCTTCAAGCTTTGAAATTCCACTCTTGCAACTAGGTTGACTGTATTCTCAATCTAAGGAAGCATACTGTCATGATAATATTGAGTTTAAGGTTATTTTTCAATTAATTTCTTTAAGGATAATCTCATAGAATCTATTGAGACCATTATTTTCAAATTACACACCTGGGTTCCTTCATTTGGTCCTCTAAATGCTAAATCATTTCTAGTTTTGGATTCTTCATTGTTCTATCTTCCCTGTGTCCAGAGACTGTCAAGAATAACTTGAGAAAGGTGAATGATTTCAATCCAAAAATATTCCCAGATCTTGATAGATCTTGTAACAGAGATGAATTCAAAATTTTAAGGAATTTGGTTGGTTCTTCTTTGAGGAAAACAAGATTTCTTCTCCAAAACCCTAATGCGAGGGTTTAGTCACTGAGATAAACTGAGAAGACTTTTTTAGTTGTTTCTTCATTTTTTTTACACTCCACTCACCTCTACTAAGTTCATAAGGACTGTGATCACCTTAGTCAACCTTATAAAGGCATAATAACCCATAAAATAGTCTTCACCTCCTTCAGTGGCCTCAGTTTTTAGTGCATGTTAACTATGAGGGCTCTGGGACAAGGTATAACTCTTCCAAAGTTTCTCAAATATTTTTTCCTTATTATGGGACTTCATGGTTTCATTGATTTCACAATCTCCTCCATTTTTTCTCAGTCTACACCTTATATAATCTTTTTTTTTAACTCGTTTTAAGGTTGTCCTGACTATGAACACAAATACCCTACAACAAGATTTAAAACAAGGATTCAAGCAACCAAAACCCCATATCCTTATCAGTGGTCCTTAAGATAGTTAACACAAGGAGAGGGAATCAAAAAAAATATATGCATCCTTTCAAATGAGGATTTAGCTTCATTTATAGAAACTACATACATAATGACTATGGCACAAACATATAAAGCCTTTAATCTTGAATGTATCCCTAAAACTGATGAGTTTGTGCAATAATCAAGACTGAGTGCTTTAGAAAACTTGAGATTTCTTATTCTTACCACTATGAGAAAAATAATCACTACATGCCTCCATGAGACATTGAAAAATGCAAAAAAAAACCATAAACTCAGTTTTCACTTCAATAACCCCTCTTGAAAACTTTACAAAATTAATTCTCATATAGATGGAATGAGAGTGAAACAGTTACACAAGGATTTTTATACCTTTTCTTTTCAATTACCACCAAATGAAATCCTTTCACCTTCTTAATTACATGATTAAGTCTAAATACAATGGTGCTTTGGTTGGAGACCTCAAGACATAACCCCTTATCATTGAATTATGACCTCTATCTTATAGAAAGACCTAATACAACCCATTATACCCCCATTTCATCCTTTTAAAAAAAATTATGAGCTGCAAGTATACCTTAAAACACCTATCACAATCCAAAAATAACCTTCAAGACTCAAATTACACTTTTGGAGGGAAAGTGAATAATTCGAAATTTGAAAGGCCAAAAACAAATCTAGTAACATATTTAGACTCCTATTGACCTCTAACACTCATGACCATACCTGAAAAAAAAAATTAGGTGTTGTCATCCTATGTACACTCTAGAGTTGATGCTCCCACATCAAATAGACAAAACTATGTAGAGATTAAAAAAAGCAAGCCCCTACAAAGTTCATATCAATCATTCAAGAGAACACAAAGTTAGAAATCTAGATTGCATCAGGAGAAGAACACCTCTTTGCGTGGAATAATTTCTAGAGTCAAGTCACCACAAAATACACTAAGTACCTCCCTACGACCACACCTTAATCTATAGGAGTATGTATACAAAATCATTTATATTCTTTTGAATCCATAATGTCCTTCTAGTTGAACGAGTAGAGCGAAGGAACAACTTCCTTACGCCAGACGTCTAAATTCTGGTAAGTTGATACTTTGGCGTTCCCATTATTTTCAGAAGTTGTACAATAGCCCCAAAATTTTTGGTAAGAAAACATTAGTATAAAATAGAAACATGAGAACATAATGGAGTAACTAAGAAAAACATATAAAGGGTTCTTCATCTTGGTTGTCTTGAGGATGAGCCAAGATTATAAAATCAAGGGATAAAGTTAACATGGTTCTTCATCAGTTAGAACATTAAGAAGGAAATAAAAGCCACAAAGAACTGTAAATAGAGGAAGCAAAAAAAAATTCCACAGAACACTAAAGCATCCATGGAACACCAAAAGGTATTCCAATAACTACAAAATCCATAGAATACTAAAAGAACCCATGAACCATTGGAAAGCCGCAGAAAACTGCAGGAAGACACAAAACAAAGGAAAAGCCACACAATAAAGGAAGAACTAAGACATAATTAATAGAGTCGCCACCAAAGGAAGTGATATTGGGTAAAATGTATGAAATAGGTATTTATGTTAATTATTTGTAATAGAGAGAGATGCATATAGAGATAATTATATGGGAGATATAGGCATTTACAAGATAGATGTATGTAAGAGAGTACATGTGAAAGAATGAAAATAGAGTGTGTGAGAGAAGAGAGATTTAACTATGAATTGGAATGGATTCAACGAAGCTATATAAAGATCAAATTTATGGGATTATGTTATTCTATTTTAATATGTTGTGATATTATTTACTTTGCATTTGTAACATCCGACATATCCCTAAAAAAGAACAAACTACCTAACCCTAACAATAATGTAGAGGATTAAGGTCAATAGAGACATGGATATCTCGACCTATGTCATTGATACATAATAAGATACTTCCAGGTTGCAAAACTCTTGGAAAATGCCTTTTTATTTCTAGGTATTTTTCTCCAATGAGGATCATGCAACTAGACAAGTGAATATGGGATAAATGGACTACGGGTTTACATTGTTGAGTGAGTGCACATGATCAAAACAAAATTTCATTATTTCCTCTAATTGATAAATGATCAATGAAAGAAAAGGAGTAGAGAAAAATACCAATGCCTTAGTATCATTCAATACCTGTGGGATTGACAATGGGTTCAAAAATTATTCTATGAGGTTGGTTCAAATCATAAATGGTCATGTGCAAACGCCAAATCACGAGTAAGTGATGAACGAAAAGAACTAGAGGAAAACAAAGGCTTATTTCAAGTAGGGTGGATTTCCTAATAGCTAGGTTTTTATGTTTTTAGTTTTTCAGTTTATTTAACTAACACTAAGTGAAGGAACAATAAAACAAAATTATTAAAATCAAAAGAATTCAAATACACTTTTAATTTAATTTAATTACATTTAACTATTCATTCAATAAATAAATAATAACTAATCTAACAAGTGTTTGACAATAATTAAACAATTAACTAACTAATAGAAAGAAAGAAATAAAATAATCTATTGCACCTTTTAAAATAAATAAAACTAAATAAAGGGTAACTAGGTATATTTACCTCTTCATTCCAAAATATTAACTAACTAAACAAGGTTATGGTAAATAAAATAATGTCATTTTTAAAACCAAAGATTCCTGCTGGGAGGATTTTTACCTCGGATTTGTCAGGATAGGAAGCTTCTCAGAATATTTTCCCTTCAACCTAAATAAACTATCTCTGGTAAAGTTCCCTTTTATAATGCAAGAAAAATAATTTAAATCCTCTTTCCCCACTTCCATTTTTTTCCCAAAAAAATATACGGGAGAGTTAGTTGGGGATCAATTATCAACAATGAGGATCTCTTTTGATAAAATTATTCAAGATAATAGAAGGAGGAAAATGTTTATATAGCGTTTCTAACTTAGTGTGGATGCAAAAAAACTTCTACAGTAATAAAGAAATCAAATAAAAAAAGATTTCAAAGACCCTTTAACAATTAATTGACTAAAACAAAAGAAATAAAATGCATCACGAACCTGGTCAATGTAGTATTGTGGTAGGTTTATTCCATGTTGTGATGATTTTTTGTATCCTCAGAATTTATGGTCTATGTGGGAAAGAATAGAAAAAGTAATAGTGGCAGTCAAAGATATTCAAAAAATTTGCTAGTCTACAGTAAAACAATGGCTTAAATATGGGTTAAGATATATTTAAATAAAAAAATGGTTGTTTGTAGCAAAACCTACCAGAAAAAAATAAGCATAACCCCGCTTAGAAATAAAAAATGCAATGCTGAAAAAATTAGAAGTGGCTATTTGAAAACTACTAATAACTGAAGAAAGACCATTTAGACACTAACTTTGGAGTGGATGACTCAGCCAATCAAAATAAAACAATGAGATAAATATAAAAAATTGGAAACAAAAAGAGGAGACATTTTCAATGAGCCTAAGCATACTAAATTGGACAAAGTAATCAGAGAGGAAATTAAATCGCAATTCATTGTGCCATAAGCACGTGATTTTTAAAATCCACGTAGATGGTGACAAAACCGCCAATGAATCTAGACCAATGGTTTGGCAACCAATGGTTAACCTTGACTTGTGGTGTTGAGTATTTTGTCATTGATGTCAAAGGTACAATATTAGTGTTGGTGGAATTATTGAGGTTTGAATATTTGTTTAATATTCAACATTACAAAATTAATATTCGTAAAATAACTATTCATGTCAAAGGTTCAAGTTGCACATTAAGGTACAAGTTGAATAATTTATTATTCAACAATGTGGTAGGACCTACATGACACATGGACAAGTGAGGTAGCCCATGTGGGGCACAGTAGCTGAGGTTGCAGAGTATGTGGCATTAGTGTGATGTCAAAATTTGAATATTTTAATATTCAACATCACCAAGGAATCTTACAACACATGGCGGGATGTGTAAGAGAGGTTACAATTGCATTGTGACCCTTAGAATTCTACATTGACACATTTTTCAATCTGACTATTCAACTTCCACTAGTATGGAAAATTTTTCAATAAGGTACATTTAAAATGGAAGTTACTTAATGCATGTTGAATGTTTGAATTCAAAACGGCGGTTACATTTGCATGGGTGATGAGTTATGACATGGAGGAACTAAAATTGATTTTAAAATCATGGAGGAGTTACAAATTTCAATTTAAAAAGAGAATGTCTTTATGGGGCGGATTTTGTCATATGTGGAACATTAAGGATGTGTAAGGTAAGTTGGTTATGTGTTTTAATTGAAAAATGTGAGTTACACTTGACCTTGTAAGAGAATATTGCCATTTGGAGAAAATATAACAACTTATGGCGCATAGGAGATTCTATGAAGCGTAAGAGGAGTTACTTACGAGGTGTAAGAGAGAATATCTCCAAATGGGGTGAAATTTTATCTTGGTGGATCATTAAAGAGGTGTAAGGGAAGTTTAAAAAGGTTTATGATGCGTAAGAGGAGTTACTCTTACATGTGTAAGAGAATATTGCTATTTAGAGCAAATATTTAAGATTGTTGTAACCAAGTGATGTGGCTTGCTTATGGCACATTTTTTCATGTAGGAGATTTAAATTGCAATATGAGTGCCAAAATTTTCCCATGGTATGGGCACAAGGTTTTAGGGAAACCCCAAGTGGTTTTTCCTCTCCTTCTTTCTATATAAGCAAGTGTTGTGTGCACATTTTTACGTGTGTGAGAAAGAGAGCATTTTATATGAGTGTGATATGTATGTGAGATGATATTGTAAATATCTTATGTGAGAGAGAAAATATAGGAGAAAAAATTATTAATTTGTATTGTAAATTTTCTGGAGTGGGTGCTTCAGATTGGGGATTGGTGTCTCTAGAAGTTGGTGCTTCAACTCAGAGATTACATAGTCAGTGGTGTTTACATTCAAGGGTTGAATTGATGTTCAGCTTGGATATTGGTGTCTTCTGTGAGTGGGTGCTCACACCTTGTAAACACTTATTTTATTTCGGATAGATTTGGACAGTGGATCCAAGAAGTCTCTTTTTGGTGGATGTAGCCCACATTGGGTGAACCACGGTATATATGGTGTTTTGTGCATTTGATTTGTGTGTTCTCTCATTTTATTTTCATATTTGAATGTCTTGTTAAGTGTGAAAAATAAATTAATAAGTTGGAGAAAAAAATTTAAAATTGTTGAACATTTATTCACCCCCCCTCAGTATTCCCGTGCTTCTAACAATTGGTATCAGCCTTCTGTGTAGCTTAAAAACTAAAAGGTAGATCAAAAAACATGATGAAAGCTCAAGAAGGACTCACTAAAAATAAATTCCCATTGTTCAATGGATCAAACTATGCATTTTGGAGTATAAGGATGCATACTTATTTGAATGATCTTTGACATGATATTTGGAAATTAGTTGAGAATGGCTATACAACACCAACAACTCCACCAAAAAATCAGGATAGTAAGAGAGCATGTGAAAATAATTCTAAATCTATGAATGCTATTTTGTGTGGTGTAACAGATTTGGAGTTTCTAAAGATTATGCTTTGAAAATATGACAAGGAGATGTGGGACAAGCTCAATAGTTTATATGAAGGAGATTCGAAAGTAAAGATGGTAAAGCTTCAGACACACAGAAGAAAGTTTGAAAGTCTAAAGATGGAGGAAGAGAAAATTGTAGCATATCTAATCCACATGGATGAGACCGTAAACATGGTTAGAGGCTTGGGTGAAGAGATAGAAGACCCAGTAATAGTATAAAAGGTATTAAAATCTCTACTTCCTATATTTGATGCTAAAGTTTCAGCTATTGAAGAACTGAAGGATTTAAATAAAATGAAAATGGCTGAGTTGCATGGAATACTCAAGGCTTATGAGATGAGAACAAAACCAGATAAGCCATGGAAAAGAGAAGTTACTTTCAAAGCTTCAAAAGGAAATGAGAAGAAGTTTGAATCGGATGATGAATCTGATGAGGAAGAAGAAGCCCTATTTGTGAAAAATATGAAAAGAGGATCTGAAAATTATAAAGGTGAACTTCCTTTTGAATGTTTTAACTATGGTGAGATTGGACATTTTGTAGCTAAGTGTCTGCATGAAAAAAGTGACAATGATAATGAAGATCCTCTCAAAGTAAAGAAAGGGAAGCCTTTCTACAAAAATAATTTCAAGAAAGAGAATTTTGAAAAGAAGAAGAATTATAACCAATACAAGAAGAGTCTATGCACTAGAGAAGATGATAGCTCAGAGGAAGACTGTTCAGAGGGTGACATTGAAGAAATTTTTGTTATTTCCCTTGAACATGGAGAATTGGAAGATGAATATGCAGTTGATGAAGAAGGTGAGGTAAACTTGGAAGAAGAACTCATTTGTGCCTTGGGTGAGATCAAGAGACTAAAAAAGAATACCCTAAAGCAAAAATTGTAACTTCAAGAGAATGAAGAAGAAAAGAAAAATATGCATGCTGAAAAATAATGTGAGAAGACTATTGTTGATCTATAGACCCAAGTTGAAGAGGAAAAAAGAATAGAGGAAGTCATCAGAGAACAACTGAAATCGAAAGAAGAAGAATGTGAGAGATTAGAGTCAGAGATTTTCACACTAAGACATGAAACTGAAAATTTGAACAAGAGACTCAAGTTTGAAAAGAGTTATGAGATGTTAAGAAACATTCTGAGTGAACAAAGACCAAAATCAGCCAAAGGTGGTCTTGGATTCAATGAAGCAGAAAACAAAGAGACCAAATAACCAATGAAGAAATCCAGCTATGCAGATGTCCGAAAGGGCTCTAGTGAAGGAGAAAGCAATAAGAAACAAGAAGATCATCCTCCACAAAACAACAACAAAGTAGAGAGTAAGTGGAAGAAGTTTCCAATAAGAAGTTTCAAAAGTTTCTCTTATCAAAGGCAGCCCTACATGACCAGGTATTATTTTCACGATTTTTTTTTTTTGCATTTATGGTCATAAGATGATGGACTGTAGATCAAGGTTTCAGAGTTGGAATCAGAACATTCATGCTAGAAACTACAATTATTTTTCTACATTATCAAAATTGAATGAGAATGAGATTATATGTTATTAATGCAACCAAGTTGGCCACATATAAATATTTTGCAGGAGTAAGTTACAGAATGGATAAAGCAAAAGAAAGAGGGAAATCAGATCATGTAGAAAGCCAACGATAAGAAAGTGTGGAAAAAGAGAAAGGAGGAAGAAAAAGAAGAAGATATGTTGTTACAAACAACCCTCCATGCACAAGATGAAGAATAACCTTGGTACAATGATAATGGATGTTCCAACCATATGACGGGTGACAAAAGCAAGTTCCAAAATCTAAAAAGTCTAGTGTAGGTACAATAAAGTTTGGAGATAATACACAGCCAAGATCGCAAGAAGAGGAAACATAAAATTGAATGGTCAAGCTAAAGTTTAAAATTTTTTATTTGTTGAAGGTCTGAAACATAATATTTTGATTGTCAGTCAAATGTGTGATCAAGGTTATACACTCATTTTTTATGTTGAGGGTTGTGAAATTAGAAAGAAGGATACAAATAAATAGGTTGTAGATGCAAATAGGACAAGGAACAACATGTATATGCTGAGTGATATGAAGGGAGAAAATTGTTGCATAAGTTAGATTGATGAAATCTGGTTCTAGTACAGGAGATTGGGTCACATTAATTTTGACAACATGGTGAAAATTAGTTCAAAATAAGTAGTGAGAGGTATGCCCAAGATTTCAAAACCTGCAAATACTATCTACAGACAGTGCCAGCATGGAAAATAGACAAGGACAAGCGAGGGAAAATTTTAGTGGTGAATATTCGTAATATGGTGAATATTCCATTTTTGAAAATTTTGAAAAGTTAAATTTTCTGGCACAAGTCAGTGACCTATTCGCCTAAAAATTACACTTTAATTTTTTTTAGGGGTCAGCTTCGCCTACCCTTGAAAAATATCCCCTATATAATCCTAGATTATTTGCTAGGTAGAACACTTCTACTTCACATTTTTTCAACAATATCCCGTATTACAGATGCACAACAAGGGGGTAAGTTATTGACGCACAAGTAGGGACAAGTGACAAGGGTTATTTGTTGACGCGCGACACTGATGGATAGTTGATGCGCGATAAGGAGGTACTACAGATATTGACGCATAGGAGACATGCGACAAAGAGTTTGTTGACGCGTGATAAGGGGGTAAGTTATTGATGCGCGACAAGTAGGGTTCGTAGATGCGTGACAATGGGGTAATTTGTTTACGCGGGACACTGACGGATAGTTGATGTGTAACAAGGAGGTACTGCATATATTGACGCATAGGAGACGCATGACAAAGAGTTTGTTGACATGCGACATGGATATTTTTTCGATGCGTAAGTAGAGGGCGGAGGCTGCAGATGCGCGACAGGAGATTTGTTATTACGCGTCAATAGACCTCATTGACACGCATCAATAGGCCTTGTTGAAGCACCTCAACAAGGTTGTTGACGCACGTCAATGAGGCATGTTGACGCGCGTCAACAAGGTTGTTGATGCGCGTCAATGAGGCCTATTGACGTGCGTCAACAAGGTTGTTGACATGCATCAATGAGGCCTATTGACAGGCGTCAGTGAGGTCTATTGACATGCAACAACAAATCTCCCGTCGCACGTCTGTAACCTTCTGTCACACCACTTGAAAATCAGGAAAAAAAAATTCATACGACCCCCAAAAAATTCGCCTTCCCGCGAAACCGGTTCTGGAGATATTCGCTAAGTATTTTCCACCTCCGATTTCCAAGCGGTCTCTTAAAATGAACCCTGGGACAAGCTTCAATATGAAAGAGCACTCAACTTCAAATCCATTGGAGCTCATTCATACAGATCTCTGTGGGCCTAAAAAAAATTAGAGCTTCCAATATGAATCTTATTTTATGTTATTGATTGATTATTTTACTAGAATGACATGGGTTGCTTTTTAAAAAGAAAAATCAAAAGCTTTTGATTCTTTCAAGATTTTTAAAGAAATGGTTAAGAATGAAACAAACTCTAGAATTAAGGTTTTGAGATCAGATAGGGGAGGAGAGTTTGTCTAACGATTTTTGTGAAGAGCATGGAATCATAAGACAATTTTCTGCAGCAAGAACACCACAGAAAAATGGTGTAGTGGAGAGAAAGAATAGGATAGTGCAATACATGGTAAGAACCATGTTGAATGAGTCCAAGTTACCAGATGCATTTTGGAGAGAGGAAATGTACATAGTGGTGTATATTTTGAACAGAGCACATATTCAAGTAAACACAGAAAATACACCATACGAAGTATGGAAGGGAAGACCAACTTCCATGAAATACTTCAAAGTGTTTGGAAGCAAGTGTTATATTAATAGAGATGATGAAGATGAATTGGGTAAGTTTGAATCAAGAGTAGATGAAGGTATATTTCTTGGCTATTCCTAAAAAATAAAGGCTTATAGATGTTATAACAAGAGATTGCAAAAAAATAGTGGAAAGCATACATGTGAAAGTTGATGACTTGAAGCCTAGAAAGTAAAAGACAGGACAATCAATTTTTATTGAAGAGAAGAAAGAGTAAAAATCAGAAAAATAAGAAGAAGAAGAGGAAAAAGAATTTGAATGAGAAGACACAAAGAAACCATCTAGAGTAGTCCAGAAGAATCATCCAACAAATAAAATTATTGAAAATAAATATACTGGAGTGCAGACAAGGAGGAGACTAGAAATTGAATCACAAGAGGTAAACTTTTCTTTGTTATCAAAAGTTGAGCCATGTTATTTTGATGAAGCTAGAAAATATAAATTTTGGTTAAATGCTACGGAAGAGGAACTGAATAAGATTGAGAGAAATGAAAAGGCGAAAAGACAAAAATGTCATTGGCACCAAGTGGGGGTTTTTAGGAACAAGATGAATGGGAAAGGAGAAGTTATTAGAAACAAAGCTAGACTGGTATGGAAAGAATACTCACGGGTTGAAGGTATTTATTTTTAGGATACTTTTGCACTTGTTGTTTGCATGGAAGTAGTAAAATTTTTTTTAGCATTTTCTTGTTTCAAGAATTTTAAATTTTATCAAATAGATGTAAAATCAACATTCTTGAATGGAAACTTAGAGGAAGAAGTTTATATAGAGCAACTAGAAGGTTTAATTCTATCAAAAAATCCAAATTTTACATGCAAGTTAAAAAAGTCTCTTTATGGTTTGAAATAAGCTCCTAGAGCTTGATACTCTATATTAGACAAGTACTTGTAAGAACAGGGATTCACAAAAGGAATTGTGGATAGTAAGTTGTACATCAAGACATAAGGAGAATAGTAGATGATAGTTTTGGTTTATGTGGATGAAATTATTTTTGGAAGCGGTTGCGGGAGTTTGTGCAAAGAAATTGCAGAAGAGATGCATAAGGAGTTTGAGATGTCTATGCTTGGTGATTTGTCTTATTTTATTGGTTTGAAAATTCAGCAGACTATTCAAGGAATTATTATTTCACAAACCAAGTACATAAAATAGATGTTAAAAAAATTTAGAATGGAAGATTGCAATCCAGTTAGTACACCCATGATTACAGGTTGCAAGTTGAGTGGGGATGATGAGTCTCCCAATGTTAATCAGACCTTGTATAGGTACATGATAGGTAGTTTGTTATATACCACAACATCTAGACCAAATATTATGTAGGTTGTTGGATTAGTTGCATAGTTTTAGGCGGTACCAAAGGAAATTATTGTGGTAGCAGTGAAAATAATTTTCAAATATTTGAAAGGTACATTGGATTATGGCTTATGGTATTCAAAGAGTGATGATTTCACTTTTACAGCATTCACAGATTCTGATTGGGCAGGAAGTGTTGATGATGGGAAAAGTACAAGTGGGGGATATTTTTATCTTGGTGACAGATTAGAGTCATGGTTTAGCAAGAAATAGGCCTCAGTTTCATTTTCTACAATAGAGGCAGAGTATATTATAGTAGTGACATGTTGTAAACATGTGCTTTGGATGAAGCAAACGTTAAAGGACATGAAGGTAGAATATGAGAATCCTATTTTCATTTTTTGTGACAATATGAGTGCTATTAATATCTCGAAAAATCCATTCATGCATTCCAGGACAAAACAAATTCCCATTAAGTATCATTTCTTGAGAGAAAGTTGCAGAACAACAGGTGAAATTAGAATATGTTGGGACTAAGGATCAGGTTGCTGATATATTTAAAAAACTCCTACAGAAGGAATATTTTGAGTCACTCAGACAAAATTTAGGAGTGATTTCTGTCACTCTTACTCATTGACTATCTTAGGGGGAGTATGGGCATAGGGGGAGCTACACATTGCAGTATATTCAACTCTGAGTATAGGTTGAGGTGACATGTTCAATTATCCCTTTGCCATAGATGTCAAAGGAGGAGAATCATAGAATGGGAGAGAATTGCAGCATGGGGTATATTTACGTAGAACAGGTACAGTGCAGCAGTACAGAAAGAGCTCAGAGGCAAAAAGTTAGATTTCAGAGCAAACAAGTTTTCATGTCTATTTTTAGTAGGGGTTTACAATCAATGACAAAGTGGGAGTTTGTTGAGTATTTTTTCATTGATGTCAAAGGTACAACAGCAGTGTTGGTGGAATTATTGAGTTTTGAATATTTGTTTAATATTCAACATTACAACATTAGTATTCATAAAATAGTCATCCCTGTCAAACATTCAAGTTGCACATTAAGGTACAAGTTGAATAATTTATTATTCAACAATGTGGTAGGACCTACAAGACACATGGAAAAGTGAGTTGGCCTATGTGGGGAGTAGCAAATGAGGTGGCAGAGTATGTGGCCTTAATGTGACTTCAAAATTTAAATATTTTAATATTCAACATCATCAAGGAATCTTGCGACACATGATGGGATGTGTAAGAGAGGTTACAATTACATTATGACCCTTGGACTTCTACATTGGTACATTTTTCAATGTGATTGTTCAACTTCCACTAGTATGGCACATTTTTCAATAAGGTACATTTAAAATGGAAGTTACTTAATGCATGTTGAATGTTTGAATTCAAAATGGGAGTTACATTTGCATGGATGATGAGTTATGACATGGAGGAATTACAAATTGATTTTAAAATCATGGAGGAGTTACAAATTTGAATTTAAAAAGAGAATATGTCTTTATGGGGCGGATTTTGTCATTTTTGGAGCATTAAGGACATGTAAGGAAAGTTGGTTGTGTTTGAATTGAAAAATATGAGTTACACTTGACCTTGTAAGATAATATTTTCATTTAGAGTAAATATGACAACTTATGACACATAAGAGGAGTTACTTAAGAGGTGTAAGAGGGAATATCTCCAAATAGGGTGAAATTTTCTCTTGATGGATCATTAAAGAGGTGTAAGTGAAGTTTGAGAAGGTTTATGATGTGTAAGAGGAGTTACTCTTATATGTGTAAGAGAATATTGCTATTTGAAGCAAATATTTAATATTGTTATAACCGCCAAGTGATGTGGCTTGCTTATGGAACATTTTTTCATATAGGATATTTAAATTGTAATATGGGAGACAAAGTTGGCCCATGGCATGGGTACATGGTTTTAGGGAAACCCCAAGTGGTTTTTCCTCTCCTTCTTTCTATATAAGCAAGTGTTGTGTGCACATTTTTACGTGTGCGAGAAAGAGAACATTTTGTATGAGTGTGATATGTATGTGAGCTGATATTCTAAATCTCTTAAGTGAGTATGAGTATGTGAGAGATAAAATATAGAAGGAGAAAATATTATTGATTTGTATTTCAAATTTTTTGAGTGGGTGCTTCAGATAGTGGATTGGTGTCTCTGGAAGTTAGTGCTTCGAATTAGAGATTGTACACTTAGTGTTGTTTGCATTCAAGGGTTGAATTAGTGTTTGGATTGGAGATTGGTTTCTTCTATGAGTGGGTGCTCACACCTTGTAAACAATATTTTTCTTTCAGGTGGATTTAGACAGTGGATCTATATAGTCTCTTTTTGGTGGATGTAGCCCACACTGGGTGAACCATGGTATATCTGGTGTTATGTGAATTTGATGTTTGTGTGTACTCTTATTTTATTTTCAGATTTGAATATATTTTTAAGTGTGAAAAAAAATTAATAAGTTGGAGAATTATTTTTAAAATTGTTGAATACTGATTCACCCCCTCTTCTCAGTATTCTTGTGCTTCTAACAGGTGGTTTCGTTACCATCAGTGACACTTAGAATTTAAAAAAGGAAATTTTTATTTTGGCATTTTTGGAGAATGAGGGATGCACAAGGACTTGCAAAGAGATAGGGGAGGGATCTAAGCTCCATTTTGTCTTAGAGATAACTTTATCATCATCATATACTTACTTTTATATTTTTTGTGCCATGTTAATTTTGGATGCATTTGATGGACCTAACCACTTTTAAAGGAAATATGAGAGTGGTGTATACTCATAGTCCCTTTAAATTATTATTGATGTTTTTCAGTGAGACCATCCCAACTTTTGGTTGTCCCCCAATACCGACACTTTGGTAGTGCGTATATTTTAGTGTACCTTATCGTGTCTGATAACTTATTGCACGTGAGTTACAAAGTACGTTGGAAGAGATTTCAATTTTATTTTTTGTTAATTTTAGTTTTTATATACATTTTTTCTGATATGTTGTATTTTTTCAAACAATTTATCTATACATTGAACAAGTTCAAATCCATGTCTTTTAAAAATGTAAAATGTCAATATTTTATAAGAATTCATGAGAAAATTTCATACACCCTTTCTACGATAGTTTCAAGAAAATTATTTGCAAGATTTAAAGTATGGAAAAGGGATGAGTAGGAATAAAACGCCATTTTGGTTTGTATCCCTAACTTGCACTTTATATTTTCCTATGTCTCCTTCTAAATCCACTATAATGCCTTACGTCCTCCCATTGTTTGCTTAACAAAATTTTTAAATCTTTTCGTGGAAGATTAAGTTGATGATTTTTTCATCAAAGAATTCATGGGAGTAGTAGGCCCCACCACATGTGATATCTTAGACAACATCAACAACTTCAAAAAAATATCACCTTCTGGACTTTAATTCCTTCCTGGAAAAAAAGGCACTCCAAACTCCATCGTATGCTCAAAATATTACAATTTTGTAATTGAATACTTTAAGTAATTAGAAAAAACTTGTAAGAGAAAACTAAAAAAATGTCAAATTTATTTGATGACTACTCAATGGCATCGCACACCAATACCAATCGTAGAATACCTATTAATCTGATGAGAAACAATACTCTCTTTTTCCAAACATATATCCAAATGGTTGTATATGTCATTAAATTATACAACACTTGCATGGTAAGAATGTTTTCTTTAGCATATCTAAGTCCATTAAAAGATTAAAGAATAAGATTAGATGTTGTATTTACAAGGTAATCAACATTAAACAAAATAATTATACAATAATTGTAAGAACTATCACCTAATATTTTTTTTAAAAGGTAACAATAAAATATCAATAGAGTACATTGTTTTTAAATATTTTTTTTTATATTTTGTCGCCCTCAAAATTCCCCTCATGTTCCAAAACAATTTCAAAAATTTTGTATTTGGTGCTCATTTGCAATCTCGCCCTGTTGATTTAAAATCTTTCAACCCTTGTGGTTTGAGATATTTTCCATTTTCCCGTATGAGTGTGTGAAAATCTTTATCTTTCATTTGGGTGTTGTTGTAGATCTTTTCTATGGCCATGGATTGTGTTTAGCCTGGTTTTGTTTGCCATTTCTCTATCAATGGAGAAAAAAATTGAAATTCAAGCGTAAATGGTGGGTTTTCCCTTCCATTTTCATTTTTTCCCACAGTCGCGAATGATGGGCATTTCTTCCCCATCAATTTTCTGCCCCAGCATCCACGGGTACGTGGACATTTCTAATTGGATGTGGCAGGAAGGATTCTTTTGCAAACTTAACACTTTTTGTTATCTTTTGGAAAAAGTGTCAAGTTAGCCCCGCGACCCAAAATTCCCTGATTGGCTACTTTTGACGGAAGGCGAAAAGGCGGACTCTTTTTTTGCTTTGAGGAAATTTGGCAGAAATGGGCGTAAAAGTATAAATGGATCCCTTGGGACCGTGGAAGGAAATGTGGCATTTTTTAAGTTCAAAGTGGGAAGGTGGGTCTTCAGGACACTTTGAATATTTTCACTTTGTTTTGGCGAAAAGGAGTTAAATTGTAAATATGAAGTGCAACTCCGTCACCACTCAGGTGAGGCCATATGTTAAGTCATGCATTGAAAAGTCAACAGCAGGGAAGCGGATCTTCGGAACACTTTAGGAATTTTACCTTTGTTTCCAAAAAAAGGCGTAAAGAATTAAAGTGAACCGCAACTCTACAGCCACTTAGGTAGGGCCACGTGTCAAGTCATGCATTGAAAATTCAATATCCGAGAAGCAGGCCGGTGGAGAACTTTAAGTTTTTGAGCCTTTTGTTAAAAAAAAGTTAAATTTATAAAATTGAGTTGCGACTCCATCACCAATCAAGTAAAGCCACGTGTCAGACCTGGCGGATGGGCTGACCAAAATGTCCCAAAATGCCAAAATCTTTATAAATTCATAAAAGGCAAAAGGCGTCCCCCACACCTGCTCCAGCAAATTTCTCTCATGTGGACGGCTCAAATTAAAAGTTTCAAAAGTGAGATGAATGGCTCTTATTTGAAGCTATAAAACAAGTTTAAATGATGCATTATGAAAATCTGGTTTTTCTACCATTGGTGTTTCTTTGCAAATCAAGAATCTAAATTGGAACAAATGCATGAGAAAATTGTAACCATTTCTTGCTAGCTCAAAGAATTTGTAACCGTTTCTTATGAGTTATTTAATGGCTCTTTCACGCCATTGTTCGGGTTGGAATTTTGATATTCTTGAAGTGTAATTTGAATTGAAAGAAATCAATACATAAGTTTTTCCCCTTCTTCCTCAACCTCTCTTTCTTTCCTTGTTTGAATTAGCGAATCATTCATCTTTGCACGCTAAGAAACTTTGTGTTCTTGTTAATATGATTTTAGGAACTTTGTGTCTGTGAAATTATATATGTTATAAACATGAATGACTCCATTCTGCATCTCATTTTCTCAATACGCATAAGGGTTTTCTCTACTAGCTATTTTCCCTGAAAGTATTATTTTCTTTCGCCTCTCCCATCTCCTTGATTCCTCTGTTCTTTTGTGTTGATCATCTTCATGGTATAAAACTCATTTCAAGATATCAGAAAATCCACATTATGATGAAAGTTGTACATTTGTACATAGGTTTTGCTTTTTTCTTTCAATAAGGGAACCTCTCCCATTAAAGAGGAGGGACTTGTTGTCCCCTGACTGGTGTTTCCTTTAAATTACCAATTTTAAAACCAATAGTTTTTGGCGACTCCACTGGGGATTCATTTCAATGAATTCCTTTCTAAAAGAACAATTTCTTGATCATTTCTGATCTGGCGACTCTAAGATACACTTGTGGTATAAGAGCTCTTGGAATAGGATATTTTGATTTTCAACTTATGGAGCAACAAGGCTTCCCTCTTCTTCCAGTAAGAATAAATAGAATAACATGGTCTGTAAGCACTCCTCCTATTGAAGACAGAGTTTCTGAGAATAGCGCTCCTCAAGAACAAATTAACCCTAACATTTGTGCCCTAATTCTTGTTGGTGTTTCAGTTCCTCTAAAAACAATCTTTCCAAGGATGGCAGCACCTTTTCCTTGGGGAAAATGGGTTGGGCCTCTTGCCCTTCCTCAACCATTACATGAGTTACCTAGGGGTAACAGAAAGAACTTTCCCAGATTTAGAGGTGATGGAAAAGTGCACCCAGATGAACACATTGCAGCCTTCATTGTTGCATATGGGGTCCTTGGGGTTGAATATGAATATGTCTTTATCAATATTTTTGTGGAGATGTTGCAGGAAAATGTTGCTGATTGGTTTTATCACCTTCCTGTTGGGTCCATCACCAATTGGACTACCATGACAATTGAGTTTGAGAAATGTTTCAAACCTACTGAGGATATGCATGCTCTCTTGGCTCAACTTTCTCAGATCAAGAAGGAACCACATGAACCCATGAGTGATTTTGTGGCTAAATTTAACAAATTGATCAACAAAATTCCATAGGCCACTCATCCTCTTGATCAAATCCAAAAGCTATTCTTTCTCAATGCTCAGTTTCCTGAAGTGAGCTATGCACTAAGGAGAGATAATCTTGCAACTCTGGATCTTGATCAGAGATTGGATATCAGTGTTGAAGATGACCTTATCATGTCAGGGGAATTAAAAAGATAACCTTCCACTTCTAAGGCATCCTCCTCTTCCTCTCCTGGAGCTAATTCACATCAGTTAGTGTAGAAGTTGGCAAATGATCTCATTGCCATTAAAAATCAATTGGCTCAGCATGCTCCCTACCAAGACATTGTAAGGAATAAATTTCATCCTAGGAACCGGTTTCCTGCTTCTCAAACTAGATTGGCTATTGAAGTTCCACCTCTCAAGGTTCCATTCAATGCAACCTGTGAAGTTCAAGAACCTGACGATGAGGAGGCTAATGAATACTATGTAGAAGAAGAATAAGTTGATGAAGAGCTGGAGGAACCTGGTGGATCTAGAGTGCATTTCCTCACCACTGAAGGCATAGATGATGAAGATGAGTATGAAGAAGTAATGGAAGATATGAAAAGTGAGTCATATGTTGTTATGACTTGAGAGCAGACCAACAGAAAAGAAAAGGTGGGGAAGCCTGTAAAGAAATCCAAGGAGTATCCTATAACTATTCCAGTTGTTGCAAGAAGAGGAGATCATGTTCCCACTACCTCCACACAAAAGGTGAGTTCTGCTAATCCTTATCCCTCTACTTCTACTTCTAAAAATTATAGTCCTTCAATCCCTAAATTTGATAGGCCTACATTTCCTCAAGTTCCAAGTAGTGATTCCCCATCCACCTCTATACCTTTTGATATAATTGATCATCTCAAAAATACCAAGATCCAAATCTCAAAGGCAGATTTTTACCAGACCTATCCCAAAGCCTTTGCTAAAATGGTAAACTTTTTTAATTCCAAATCCAAAGCCTCATCCCATAATTCTAAAGGTCTTTTTCCCACTCCTTCTTCTTCACCTCAGCCAAGTCTTGTGGTTGTAGTCACTTCCCCTAATGAGAAAATAAAACCATTTTATGTGACTCTCCTCGTAGCTGGCCACAAACTCAGTAATTGTTTCATTGACTTTGATGCATCAAACAATGTGATGCCTTCCAAAGTGGCTCATGCTTTGGGCTTGAATTTAACACACACCTATGGTTCCTGATATTCCATGGAGAGTAGGGAAGTACCCTTGGTTGGAAGAATTAAAGATGCACAAGTAGCTTTTGCTGCTTTTCCAGAGAAGAAGGTCTTGGCCACTATTTTGGTAGCCGATATTCCTCCCTCATATGGTATGTTGCTGAGTAGGAATTTCTGTAAGGATTTAGGAGGTGAGATTCAGATGGATTGGTCACATGCTCTGATCCCTATCAATGGAAAAATGAAGAAGCTACTACCTAAGAAACAAACTAAATACATTGTTCAAAAGACAGATGATCCAAAGGAACAAATACTTTATGAGGACATAGGGCATGGTAACTACATGATTATGTCACAAGATGAGGCAAGTCTTCCTAAGGAAGTGATTCATAATCTTAATGGCGTTTAGACTTTGGAATTTTATGGAAGCTACTCTTCAGCTGGTTCTAGAGATGGTGTCATGCTGATCTCCCCAGAAGAGAAGATTCATCCTTTTTCCTTCAAGCTTTACTTTGAAAATACAAATAATACAGATGAGTATGAGGCTCTCATGCTTGGTTTGAACATGGTAAAAGAAATGGGATTAAAGAATCTTCTTTCTCGTGGTGATGCTGAGCTGATTGTGAAATAGGTCAGGGATCTTTACCAGGTCAAGAATAGAAGATTGAAACACTATAGAAATCTTGTCTGGGATTCCATTGAGTTCCTTGATGCTTTCTCCAGTGAAGTTGTGCCAAGAGAAAGGAACACTAGAGCTGATTCTCTAGTTGTATCAGGGTCTTTGTTGATCCCTCACCCAGATTTATCTCAAGAGAAATTTACCATTGAAATGATTCATAGGCCTAGTGTACCTGATAATGCAAACAATTGGCAGGTCTTTAATGATGTCTTTGAGCTTAGAGATAATTTTTATCAGCTATACTTTGAAGGAAGTGACAATCTTCCTAGAGAGTGTGTATCCTCTAATGAAGAAGGTGTAAAAGAGGAGATGGATCAAGATGGTTGCATCAAATTGAAAGGTAACAAGATCCCTAAAGGGCTGGTAAGTTTGGAAGAGTTGTTTGATAAGCATGATAGGTACATTAAGTCTAAAGCTTCCAAAGGAGCTCGACAGTTTGCTGAATGTGAAAAGGTGAACATTAGGAGTCTTGAAGAACCCAAGATGGTGAACATTGGAAAGTGCTACACTCAAGAGGAGAAGAATAAAGTAGTAAATTTGTTAAAAAGGTATGTTGATGTTCTTGCATATTCTTATGATGACCTCAAATATTTCCAACCAAAGGAAATGTAACACTTCATTCCTCTAAAACCTGGGATCAAACCTTTAAAGTAAAAGAAAAGGTAATACAATCCCAAGGTTGATGATACTATTTTCCAAGGGATCCAGAAGCTACTGAAGGTAAGGATTATCTTCCCCATACACCATTCTACGTGGATTGCCATTATTGTTCATGTGAGGAAGAAGAATGATGAGATTCAGATCTGTGTTGATTTTAGGAATTTGAATCAGGCTTTTTTGAAAGACAACTATCCTCTCCCTATGATGGATCAAGTGTTGCAAGATGTCACAGGATTAGAGATGTTATCTATGCTAGATGGATACTTACGGCAAAATCAAGTGGAGGTCAATACTGTAGATCAGTACAAGACTGCCTTCACTGCTCCTTGGGGGAACTTTGCCTAAAAAAGGATGCCTTTTGGTCTCATCAATGTTGGTGCCACTTTTCAGAGGGAAATGGACTTGGCTTTTGGCAGTCTTAAGGTAAAATGCATTGTTGTGTATCTTGATGATTTAACTATATTTTCCAAAGCCATACCAGATCATTTTCAACACCTTGAAATAGTCCTTCAGAAATGCAGAGAGCATGGGGTTTCCCTAAATCCTAAGAAGTATATCTTTTGTGTCACTGAAGGTAAGTTGTTGGGACATATTGTTTCCAAGGAAGGAATCAAAATTTATCTTGAAAGAGTTCGAGAAATCCAGCAGATTCCCCTCCCTACCAGCAAGAAGGGTGTTCACTCCTTCTTTAGCAAGATCAATTTCATGAGGAGATTCATCCCAAATTTTTTTGAACTGACTATGAGCATTTCTCAGATGATGAAAGGAAATTAGAGTTTTAGTTGGACTTCTCAAGGTAAATAATCTTTTTAGGGTATCAAGAAATCCATTGCTAGGACTCCCATCTTAGCATGTCCTAATTTTAGCAAATATTTTATCATCTATTGCTATGCCACAGAGAGTACCTTGGATGTTGTGCTAACTCTGAAAAATTATGAGGATCATGAGCTCCCAATTTCCTTCATGAGTTATGTCCTAAAGGCTCATGAATTAAATTATACTATGATGGAGAAACATGCTTTTGTAGTGGTCAAAGTTGTTAAGCAGTTTCGATTTTATATTCTTAATTCTCACTCTATTGTTTATGCCTAATATAACCATAAAATCTATTCTTACACAACATGATTTTGGAACTAAGAGAGGCAATTGGGTAGAAAAATTTCAAGAATATGATCTTGACATGAAGCCAACAAATCTAATCAAGGGTAAAGGCTTGTGTGAACTCATTGTTGAAGGAGTTGATAAGGAATTGTCCCAAGAGGCAATTGATGTTCCTATTGTTCTCTTCCTTCAACAAATGAATGGTATGTTGACATTGCACATTTTCTCACCTATGGATAATGTCCATCCCATTCGAATGCTAAAGAAAATAGAGCCATCAAGCTGAGGTCTGTACAATATGTGTTGTGGGAGAATTCTTTGTTCAAACGAGGCATAGATGGAAGATTCTTGAAGTGTGTAGACAAAGAGTAACATAAGAAGTTGTTCTCAGATTTTCATGACCAAGCTTGTGGAGGTCATTTCTCTTTTGCTATCACTACCCAAAAAATCCTTTGTGTTGGGTACTATTGTCCCGCATTGTTCAGAGATGCATCAAAATGGGTAGGTAAGTGTGAAGCTTGTCAAACTTTTATTGGGAGACCTAATTTGGTTGCTTTACCTCTCAGTCTAGTAGTGATTGATGAGCCTTTTCAACAATGGGGTTTGTATTTCATTGGAACACTCAATCCACCTTCCAGTGTTGGGCATACTCATGTGTTAACTACCACATATTATTTCACAAAGTGGGTGGAAGCCATCCCAGTCAAAAGTACTACTTCTGAGGTAGTATGTAATTTCATCAAGGAGAACATTTTGATAAGGTTTGGGATACCAAGCAAGATTGTAACTAATAATGCTTCCAATTTTTCTTCCGCTAAGATGATGGACTTCTATTATGGTTATGGAACCTCCCTTGCTCATTCTTCAAACTACTACCCCCAAGGGAATGGACAAGCTGAATCAACAAATAAGAACTTGGTGTCCATTATTCGAAAGCTTGTCAATGAATTTGAGAGGAATTGGCACAAGAAACTTTATGATGCTCTTTGGGCTGATAGGATTACACCTAAAAGAACAATTGGGATGTCTCCTTTCTAAGTGGTGTATGGTGTTGAAGCTCAACTATCAGTGACAGTGTAATTTCCAGCCCTGCATCTGATGAAAGCTATTGAGGACTCAAGTTTTAGTAGTTCTTTGGACAAGAGGATTATGTATCTTCAGAAGCTGGATGAAGACAGAATGCAAGTGGTTGATAGGATATCAACTTTTCAGCTAAAGGTGAAAGCTCTGTTTGATAAGAAAACTAAACCTAGAGTTTTTCAAGTGGGAGACATTGTGCTGTTGTGGGACAAAAGACATGAGCCTCGAGGAATCCATGGTAAGTTTGATTCTGTTTGGCTTGGTCCTTTCACAATCAGAAATTTTGCTGGAGAGAATTATTTTTACCTAGATTACATAGATGGATCTTCTCTCCCACTTCCTTACAGTGGGAAATATTTAAACTTGTTCAAGTCCTAGGTGATTAGGCGGTCCTTCTGTATATTGTGTATAGTGTTTTGATTTTGTTTTGTTTTCCTTTCCTATTCCTTGTGTGTGTGGTTTTCATTTTTTGTCTTCCTTTTTGGTTTTTTTCCCTTCCATGTGTGTTTTCCTTTGTATTGGTTTTTCCTTTGAATCTATTTTCCTAATGGATAAGGCACTGGTCTTCTTTCCCAGATTTTTTCTGCAGTTCTTAATCTTGCCTTGTTTCTTTGTTCCAAGCCAATCCATCCCCAGAACGAGCCAGTTGTTGTTGCCCTCAAAATTCCCCTCATGTTCCAAGTCAATTTTAAAAGTTTTGAGTCGGTGCTCGTTTGAAATCTCCCCCTATTGATTTAAAATCTTTCAACCCTCATGGTTTGAGATATTTTCCATTTTCCCGTATGAGTGTGTGAAAAACTTTATCTTGCATTTGGGTGTTGTTGTAGTAGATATTTTCTATGGCCGTGGATCATTTTTAGCCTGGTTTTATTTTCCATTTCTTTTTCCATGGAGAAAAAAATTGAAATTTGGGCATAAATGGTGGGTTTTCCCTTCCATTTCAATTTTTTCCCATAGTCGCGAATGACAAGCATTTCTTCCGCATCAATTTTCTACCCCAGCATCCACAGGTACGTGGAAATTTCTAATTAGATGCGGAAGGATAGATTCTTTTGCAAACTTAACACTTTTTGTTATCTTTTGGCAAAAGTGTCAAGTTAGCCCCATGACCCAAAAGTCCCTGATTGGCTACTTTTGGTGGAAGGCAGAAAGGTGGACTCTTTTTGTTGCTTTGAGGAAGTTTGGCAGAAATGGGTGTAAAAGTATAAATGGATCCCTTGGGCCCGCGGAAGGACACGTGGTAGTTTTTAAATTCAAAGCAGGAAGGTGGGTCTTCGGGACACTTTGAATATTTTCACTTTGTTTTGGTGAAAAGGAGTTAAATTGTAAACATGAAGTGCAACTCCGTCACCACTCAGGTGAGGCCACGTGTTAAGTCCTACATTGAAAAATCAACAGCAAGGAAGTGAATCATCAAGACACTTTAGGAATTTTAGCTTTGTTTCCAAAATAAGGTGTAAATTCTTAAAGTAAATTGTAACTCTGCAGCCACTCAAGTAAGGCCACATGTCAAGTCATGCATTACAAATTCAATAGCCAGGAATCAGGCCGGTGGAGAACTTTAATTTTTTGAGCCTTTTGTTAAAAAAAAGTTAAATTTATAAAAGTCAACCGTGACTCCGTCGCCAATCAAATAAAGCCACGTGTCAGACCTAGAGGATGGGTAGGCCGAAATGTCCCAAAATTACAAAATCTTTATAAAGTCAGAAAAGGAAAAAGGCACCCCCCATGTCTGCTCCAACAAATTTATCCCACGTGGATGACACAAATTCAAAGTTTCAAAAGTGAGATGAACGGCTCGTATTTGATGTTATAAAACAAGTGTAACGGTTCCATTATGAAAATATGGTTTTTCCGCCATTGGCGTTTCTTTACGATTCAAGAATCTAAATCGGCACGAATGCATGAGAAAATTGTAACCATTTCTTGTTGGCTGGAAGAATTTGTAACCGTTTCTTGTGAGTTATTTAATGGCTCCTTCATGCCATTGTTCGGGTTGGAATTTCAATATTCTAGAAGTGTAATTTGAATTGAAATAAATTAATACAAAAAAATTTCCCCTTCTTCCTCAGCCTATCTTTCTTTCCTTGTTCAAATTCGCGAATCATTCATCTTTGCATGCTAAGAAACTTTGTGTTCTTGTTAATATGATTTCGAGAACTTTGTGTTTGTGAAATTATATCTGTTATAAATGCGAATGATTCCATTCTGCATCTCATTTTCTCAATATGCATAAGGGTTTTCTCTGCTATCTATTTTCCCTAAAAGTATTATTTTCTTCCTCCTCTCCCATCTCCTTAATTCCTCTATAATTTTGTGTTGATCATCTTCCTGGTATAAAACGCATTTCAAGATATCAGAAAATCCACATTATGATGAAAATTATACATTTTTACATAGGTTTTTTCATTTTCTTTCAATAAGGGAACCTCTCCCATTAAAGAGGAGGGACTTGTTGTCCCCTCATTGTTGTTTCCATTAAAGTACCAATTTGAAAACCAACAGTATACAAACAATGTCTATTTACATCAATAGGTGTTCCCTATTAAATGAAGTATTTTTAGCTCTAACTGTTATCAAGGGATTAATAACTATGGTTGAATTTTGCACGAATTATAGATGGTGTGTAGCAAAATTTGATCCATCTATTGTGTAGTGTAATTACATTAGGGAATATGTGGAAACTATCCTAATTTCTAATACCATCGCTACTATCATTTTCCATGGTGTTTCTCTTTGCATCAAATCTCTCTAGGATCCCATTCATATCCAACATGCCCTTGAGCATTTAAGCTCAAAAAATTTTGCTAACAAACAAAATATTGTCTAATCATAAACCTTATCATAAAAATTAAAATAAAATAAAAAGATAAGGGGATTTATTTTTTGAAAATGAACACGATTCCATCCAACCCTTTTCAAAGATGTACCCACATCCTCCTAGTTGCACCAAAATGGAATTTCATAGAAGGGCATAGGAAATCATCAAAGCTTAATGGAAGATAGATTCTATAAATTTAGTTACTTGCACCAAGGGTGGCAAGACCCTAGGTACTAATATTTTTTTCTACACATATCACAAAGCTACATAGGAACATGAAAAGGCTTGTAAACTTCCACTCATTGTTTATTGAGTAAAATTAGGACATTATAAATCATTTTTTTATTAACTGAAAAAGAATGCTTAAAGCATGAAAAAAATATTTTTTATTTTCTTCAAGGTTTTTGGGTGTGTAGATCAACATCAACAATAATAGAGTATAGTGGGTCTATTCAATGCAATATTTCAGTGGTGAGAGATTATGCTTGAACTTGTACAATATGGTATTGGCATTATTTTAGAAAGTTAATAATTAATTGGTACCTAAAATCTTTAAAATAGGATCGAGTTTAAGAATAAGGTTGTGCTAAGTCTATTTTTAGCCATGTATGGAGGGGTCACTCAAGTAACTCTGTTAACTTTTCCATTTGTTCTAGGGATCTGAAAATGACCCTTACACAACTGAAAAAAACTTATCATTTGAAATATTGTCATGTTGATTTCTATAGTTCTAGGAAAAGGGTTGAGGATAAGTGAATGTGAATCTAAAGATTTATTTTTTTTAATATTGGCAAATAGTTTTTTGAAAGGGACTATACCCTTGAATACACAATAAGGCCTTTAAGCCGGAATAAGAGTGAGAAACATAGCAGGACTAACCAAGTCCAAGTAATACAATGAAATTCAACGTAGCCCAGAAACAACTACACAAGCGAGACTTAACAGCAAAACAACAGCAAAAAAACAGTAACCCGACAGCCAAGAAACAGTAAGAATAACAAAAGAGAGCAGTAGAAGCATGCAGGACTACTTCTTGGCTGCTTGATCAGCACTGATCTTGACTTTTTTCCAAGCATGAAACATACCCAAAGCGGTCATGTTGGGCAGCATCCGTCTTATCGAGCTCCTCGATGGTTCTTTTGCTCTCTTTTTCATTGCCCCAAAGTACCGCTGAGGTTGGAAACACTTTTGGCATGCCCCACGATGAACTCCTCAATGGCCCTAAAGGCGGAAAATGTTGTAATCATGGCCTAGGTCATGAGCCTTCCCAAGGCGGGAGTCCAAGGAGGTCAGCTTTTTGTATATGTCTTCAATCTGACTAATTGTCAATGCTCCCTTCCCCCTCCATGCTTTTCTTACCTTTTTGCTTAGCAAGGTTTTTGACCTCATCCTTCAGCATTTTTATCTCATCCTCTAAGGCCTCTAGTCTCTTAGAAGGGTTATCCATCTGTGCTTCTCGAGGACTGACTACTTATGTTCAGCAGGTCACGTGTAATGTCAAGATCAAGAGGCTCTTTCCCCTGCTGCAAGAGTCTCAAGGTTGAGTCTCCTAGAAGCCCTGGTGAGTGGATGTTTAAAGGTAGAGGCGAAGTGGGTGGTAGGAGGAGCAGCAGGAGGAATAGAAGGAGAAACATGTGCAACCGGCATGGGGGTAGCATCACCGGTGGCAGGGGGCAGCAGCAAGGGCAGCAGGGGAAGCAGGACTGGCAGCATCAGAGCCCTTCAGAGCCGGGCTAGGAGAGGAAGGAAGACCGGGGTACTTGAGAAGGCAGTATTTGTGGATTAGCAAAATAAGCCCTTGATGCAAGGGAACCCGCTCGGGTATGCTTCTGGAACTCCAAAATGGAGCGCTCAAGAGAGTGAATCTAAAGAGTTTTGAGTAAGCAATGATGTATGCATTTTGAATGATTGATGGTCAAAGAAAGTAAACGATAGTGAGGAGGAAAGATCACTAAATAACTTTGTTCAAACATACGGGAAAGAACTAAAATAGGGCATGGTGGAAAAGGACATTTGACTCAAATGAGAAACAACTTTTGAAACAAAGGAAGAAAGACAAAGGATTGACAAGGAGATGAGTGAAGATAGGAATGTGAAACTAGATTTTGACCATGGATACATGATTCCACTATGGATGAAGAATTAAATAGAAGAGGCTAGGATAAAGCAATTGAAGAGAGAATAAGAGAACAAGAGAAGATGAGAAATATAGCAAGGATGATAAAAATAGGGAAACAATGAAAATAAAGAGAGATAAAGGCCATTAGGCCTCATGAACCAACCTTCACAGATGATGAAAAACAAGAAGAACCAGAAATAGAGGTGATTAAAGAATTAATAGATTTGATGAGGTCCAAGAAGAGAGAGAGAAATCAGAGAGAGAAAGGAAAATGAAAGAACAAAGAAGGAATAAAAGTGACATACGGTTTCAGTAGGAGATCACAACATTAAAGAAAGAGGTAAAGCAGTTGATAATTCTCATTGAAAGAGAGAGAGAGAGAGGAGAAAATACAAGAGATGAGAATGGTGATGAAGAAGAAAGTTAAGTGGCCGGTTAGGTTGCTTGTGGAAAGAAGACAAAGAAGGAAGCTCAAGACAAGGATAAGACATGAAGAAATCAGACTAAGACAGATGGAAAAGAGAATGAGAAAGAAACAAAATGAAGTGATTAAAGAGATGGTATTGATAGAGGATAAGAGTTAAAATGAAGAGATAATAAAAGCATTCTTGGCTTCTCTTGCGAAGGATGAACATGATGAAAGTAGTTGGTGTGCAGAGATAAGGTACTACTTATGTTCAAGCAGGAGAAAATTCACGTGTAATGTCAAGATCAAGAAAGAGCTCTTTCCCTGCTGCAAGAGTCTCAAGTTTTTGAGTCTAACTAGACAGCCCTAGGTGAGTGGATTGTAGGTGAAAAGAGTAGAGTTTGATAGTGGGTGGTAGGAAGAAAGCAGACTATAAGGCAGGAATAGAAGGAGAAACATGTGCAACAAGAGCATGGGGGTAGTCTATGAAACCGGTAGAAAAGGGGCAAGCAGCAAGGGCAGCAGGGGAAGCAGGACTGGCAGCATCAGAGCCCTAATCATGAGCCGGAAAGCTATGGAGAGGAATTCTAAGACCGGGGTACTTGAGAAGCAGCAAGTAAATTTGTGAAATTAGCAAAATAAGCCCTTGATGCAAGGGAACCGCTCGGGTATGCTTGATGGAACTCCATAAATGGAGCTTGACTCAACTAGAGTGATATTTTTCTATCAAGATTTTTTTTTGATGGTAAGCAGATGATGTATGCAATTCTTGAATGAATCTCTTTGGGTCAAAGACAAGGTTGGAAGGATAGTGAGGAGCAAGAGGATCACTAAATAAATTATGTTCAAACATTCAAGGGAAAGAACCTCTAGAAATATGGGCATGGTTGGATAAAGGACATTTGACTCAAACGAGATAACATTATCTTTTGAAGACAAAGTTATAGAAAGATCGTTCAAAGGATGTGAACACTAAGGAGTGGTTTGAGTGAAGATAGGAATGTGAAACTAGATTTTGACCATGGATAACATGATTCCACTATGGAGTGAAGAATTAAATAGAAGTAGGATAGGATAAACTCATAGTTGAAGAGAGAATAAGAGATACAAGAGAAGACTGAGAAATATAGCCTTAAGGATCCTTAAAAATAGGGAGTTCAATGAGCTAAATATAAGTAGATCTCTCCAAAGGCCATTAGGCCCGAATGAATTACAACCTATCACTGGTATGATGATTTTAACAAGCAATGAACCAGAAATAGTTAGGTGATTAAATCATGGATATTTACATAGATTTGATGAGGTCCAGAGAAGGTTAGAGAGAAATCAGAGAGACCTAAAGGAAAATGTGAAGAACAAAGATTGGAACGAATTTGTGACATACGGAATTCAATAGGAGATCACAACGTGTTTATCTAAGAACAGAGGTGACGAATCAGTTAGGATAATTCATCACTTGAAAGCTACGACGAGACTTCTTGAAAATATCTGGAGACAAGAATGGTGATAGAAGAAGAAAGTTAAGTGGCCGGTTTTGGACATTGATGGAAAGAAGACAATAGAAGCACAATTTTTTTTTTGCTCAAGACAAGGATAAGGGTCCGATGAAGAAATCAGAGTTATAGACAGATGGAAAATTGCCAGAACTTTGAGAAAGAAACTCAAATGAATGTGCCATTTTTTTTTAAGAGATGTGTATTTATAGATCTCTACAGAGTTGATCCTATGGTTTCTGTTGATGGACATAAAAGAATTTTTGGCTTCCATTTCTTGCGAAAGGATGAACATGATGAAAGTACTTTCAGTGTTGCAGAGTTTAAGGTAAGGGTAAAAGTTCAATTGAGTTTGAGACCTAAAATGGAAAGTCCATTAGGCAAGTTCAATGGATTAAGAGCTTTTCACACATGGAAGGCAGCAAATACAAATGAAAGTTTTTGAATCTAACATCATCTGTAGGTGTGTGATTGTAGGTGAAAAGAGTGAGTTTGATATGGAAGGTGCAAAGATTTCTTGACTGGATGAAGGCTAATGCAATAAGTTAGAGACAAGTAAACAAGAGAATGTATTTGTCTATGAAATCTTAGAATAGATTGCAAGAAGAAAGATGACTAGCCTATGGACTAAGTAGTTCTTGTATGGAAGATGTAATCATAGTGAGGAAAGATATGCAAATTGAAATCTCTAAGATAGTCACCAACAGAGATATTGCAGCATTGTAAATTGGTGAAATTCCATAGTTTGAAGTGTCAAATGTTTACTGTTGATGAACTTGTAATAATGAACTTGACCAACTAGACATTCATATTTAAAGATTCTGCATGAGAATAATTTTTTTTTGTAATCCCTCTAAGTTAGAAGATAATGATGTGCACTTCTTAAAGAATGTGCATTTCTATGTAGTGGTTAGTTCCACTAGAAAATCATTTTCTGAGTTGGAGGTCATATTACTTTGCAAGAGGACCTGATAATGATTGAGTTGTTGGTACATTCAATAAAAAACTTCGTTTCTTAGTAAATCATGAGGAAGTATAGGATATAGCTTTCCCCATGTTCACACTAAGGGGGTGACTGTTACAGAAATATTGTTCATAGTGTGAACACTTAGGAGTGGTTTGGGTTATTTGGTAGTAATAGTTTTTAATATTTATAAAATAATATATGAGTGTGCAAAATAGTTGTAATGCATAATTCATAGTTGGGAAATATTTTGGATATTGAGAGGACTTAGAGATTAGCCTTAAATCCTTACTTATAGGAGTTCATTGAGTTATTTATATGTAATCTCTCCATTGGGAATTTGTCCCAAATGAATTACAATATCTCTGGTTTTATTTTATTTTTTATTATTATTGGTAAATAGTTTTTGAAAGGGACTATACCCTTGTAAACAAAAAAGGGGGCCTAAAAGCCAGAATAGGAGTGAAAAATATTATAAGAAGGATCAAGATCCAGATAAGACATAAAAATCTAGTGTAACCAAAGAGCAGTTACCCCAAAACATCTAACCAGTTCGAATACTGCAGAAGAGTAGCCAAAAAACAACAACAAAACAACAAAAAACACGACAAAAGTCAGCAAGAACAGCGCAGATCCACAATTACTTCTTCGTAGCTCTAGTTTTACTATTTTATTATGTAATTTTTTGTTTTTTTATTTGATTAAATCATGGATATTTACAAGATACCTATGAGGGCATATTTAAGAAACTACACCACTTATGTCAAGGTCATTTTCAGAAAATCCAGGAGTACACCAATGAGTTTCATACCCTATCAGTAAAAGTGGGTGCATGGGATGGAAAGAAGCATTGAATTCTCACATACTTCAAAGGATTATGATATTACATCTAGGAAGAGATGGAATTCCCAAATAGAAAGACTCTCAGGGAAGCCTATCGATATGCAGTCAATATTGAAGAAAGGTCCAAATGTAGGGGAGATAAAGACACTTCATACTCCAAGAAAGGGAAATTTGACACCAAACAACAAGGGATGCACCACCACAGAGATAGAACAAGAAGTAGCCATGGAAATAAAATCTACAAAAATATACAGGGATGTGGTGTGATAAGTACATGCATAGGTACTATGATATAAAGGACTGTCGAGTTATCCACAAAAAATTGTTAACAAATTTGGGGATCTTGATGTAGGAGAATCCTCAACAGAGAACCAAGGAACACATAAAAAATATGAGTTGATTATGGATGTAGATCTATACACAATTGTTATTACTGCATGAATGGTATCTCTACCAAAGGAGAATGTGGAATTCCTATTCCACTTGTAGATGTGGGTAAATTGTATGGATCTTCACTTTATTATAGATAATGATAGTCAAAATAATTTGATATCTGAATACATAATAAAGAGGCTAAATTTGGTAACAAATCCTCACCCGTAACCATATTCTGTTGGCTGGGTTAGTGAAGGAGGATACATTCATGTGAATCGATAGTTTCACCTTCCATTTTTAATCAAACCGTTCAAATATTTGGTGAATGTCAGACCATTAGATGTTTGTGATGTACTTCTTGGACAACCGTATATGTGGGATCACCATTGTTTCTATGAGTAAAGGCCTAGGATGCCGTCATTACTCTTGGCTGTAAGCACTAGCACATCACAGAGGTAACTCCTACTAAATCAGTGGCCCTAATCAGTGAAAAACAATGTCATAGGTTGATTTCTCAAACTAGGACCTTTAACTTACTCATGATCTGACCTCAAGAGAATCAAAATTTTGTAGCAACCACAAGAACAATCCCATAAGGCCATGTTATATAGTGGAAACAAATGGATCAGATTTATTGTCATGCTAAATTTCTAAAATGTAAATTTTAAAATTTTGGACATGACAGCCAAACCCACACTTGAAATTCTCATTACTAGTTAATGTAAACCTTTCCCCCAGCCAGCATTTAAATTATTTCACCTTTACTATGGTCAAGAGAACATGCTAACATGATTTTAAAGTTTGTTTCATGTGCAAATAAGTTTCCCTAGCTTGGTTCTTGAAGCTATTGAGATTTAAGAAAGAATAGTGCTCTCGAAGGACTCAAAAGGGTCATTTTGGGTCTTTTTGTCACTGGTGAACATCCCTCGAAAGATTACAAAGAAAATTAAAATCATTCAAGATTTTTTATGGGAGAGAAATTAAGTTTTCTTTTGGAATATTCTATGAAGAAAATTTAGGTCAAGAACAAGTTAAACAAAATTGGGTCTTTTTGGGCAAGGCACTAGGAAATGCATTTTTCAAAGAAGCTAGTGACCTTTTATAAATGATTTTAGGATCCTCATGAAGTTTTGGGAGCTCATATCCTAGGAATTGGAAATTCGATAGAGCCTACTTCATGGTGGAATAATCAAGGAATAATTTTGGGAGTATGGAAATGCAAAAACTTATCCATCAATGCAACACAAGAGTCCTTCTATAAGGAAACATTGCTCAAAATGTTTTGAACACCCCATGGAGAGTTAGGATCAGAAATAAATCATTTAATTCCCTACATGACCCACAAGTTTATTTTTTTCTTTTTAATTGAAAACTCTTCTTTCCACGTGGCTCATCGGCACATTGATCTTGGTAAAATTTGTTGAAGAAATCATTTTTAATCCTCTTTAATAGTCTCATTGGATCCTTTATATTGTTTCCATGCAAATTCATATATTGCATGGGAAAAATTCATTAATTTTTTACTTTAGGGGGAAGGAAACATTCTAGGAAGCAAGATAGAGGTGAAAACCATGCTCTTAAGCAACACTTGGCTGCTTGGGTGCACTTTTGGTGTCATTTTTCCCCCTTTGCGCACATGTGAGCTGAAATTTCACCCCAAAAGTGTGCCCCTCTCTTATTGGTTACAAAATTTCAAGTTAAAAACATAAAAAGAGGCAAAAAAGTGCATGGGGTGACTTAAATGAGTGTTTTAACTAGAGGTGGTCCATATTTTTCCCCCAAAACACATTTTTGAACCCCATTTGCACCTTAGGAGAAGTTATGAGGTAAAATTTCACCTTGAAAATGTGTCATCTTCCTATTGGTGGGAATCCTTAATGGGTACATGTCAAGACATGAAGGAAATATAAGAAAGGCTTTCACATGGGCATGTGCATGTCATCTTTTCTCTCCATCCCTATCCCATGGCACACTTTTTCACCCTCCTTGTACCATGGGTGGATTTTTGAGGTGAAATAACACCAAAATAGTGCACCAAGGTGCAAGGATTCCTACATCCTCCATTTTCCCATCCTCCATTTCTCCATTTTCACTCCTCCACTCCCCATGTGCACTCTCTTGCTTCATCTCCACCATATAAATCACTCACCCTTACTCCCACTTCATAAAAAACATAGATTAATATAATAAAACAATAATGGAATCCATTAAAGTTCTTTGAATTTTGTGCACCATGTTCAAACACCAAAAAAAACCCTTTTTGTGACCTAGACATCAAAATCTTGTTTTCCTCATCAATTTTGATCTTGTGCTCCATTTTCCTCCAAATTTTGACCATCCCTTCCTCTCCAAAACGAATTTAAGATAATTTAAAATGTATTCAATCGATGGTATGAATTAGTTTTTACAACTACATGAAATTTCCAACCATAAATAATTTTTTTTTAGATCTACAGAAATTTGAAAAGTCAAATTTCTTGAAAATTGGAGCAAAGCACCCCGATGCAAAACAAAACTTTTTGAGACCAATTTCATTATAATCCGAAACCTAGAAGAAAAATTTATATTTTTAGTACATATCTACCATGTATCCTACTAAAAATAATAATTCTGAGAAACTGTTGTTTTTCGATACCTCAGTTCAGTCCTCTAATATCAAAACACTCAAAAATAACAAACTGGTAAATTTGCTCAAAATAGATCTCCATATATGAATTACTAAAAAATTGTAAGTGTTCATAATGATATCAAAATGGTCACACATATTCCTCCCCTACATTTCTCACTAATTCCAATCTTCACGGAGGTCAATTTTTCAGTTTGCAAGCAAATTCCTACATATTTGGATGTGGTAAGCATAAGGTGTCTCAAAGTGAATATGCTAAATTTAGAAACATGATACGAAATGAACCTCATGAAAATTTGATAGAATTAGTTCTCTCAAAGTGTTCCATTAAAAAAAATTGTCACATGTTTCAAATCACAAGTCTATTTTCATCATGTGTACCATACTGTGACCAAGTTTCAAGAACACCTTTGGTAAACAATGGTCTATTTTCTACCATCCTCATTCTGAGAGCTACTTCTAAACATTTACAAATATCCACTTGTAATTTTGTGATGATAATATCTTATAATCTTTCCTCATATAAGTGATAAGGAAAAATTAATGCTTGTAAAGGGTTGAAAATTGATTTGTGGCTTATGTGGATAGTAAGCCCTCTCAGTTCCCAATTTTGGTCTCAGAGTACATTTTAGTCCCGCAAGACATTTCACTTCATCTCACATGGGGTGTTTGATCATAAGGTGAATGAAATTTCATTTGATATCTCTCTCTTTTTCCTCTCCCTTGAGGTCATAAGGTTTTGGGCCTTGCATTTCATTAGTCACTGTGTATCCCAGGTGAAAAGATCATTGTGGTTGCATTTTCGGGAAATTGTTTCAAGTTCTCTTCAAACGTAATAGGGTATGAAAGTAATGGAAGTGTTTCATGGATTGTTAGGATTGTTTCAACGGAAAGATGGGATTCTTTATTGATCTCACTGCTCCATTCATCAATTGTTTATAACTTCTCTTAGTGTACCTGACAAAGCTATATAAGTTCTTCATCTAAAGTGCATCACTGGAACATCACTATAGAGGTCATTAGGATCAGGAATGGATACTTTTCATGATCAAAGATTCTTCATCATTCTTTATTTGATCTTGGATATTTTCATCTCTCTCTTCTTCTCTCTTTATCTCTAGAATTACATTTATTCATTGAGGATTAAGCTTTAATTTGAAAATTCACATGGGAATTTGAAGAGCCACTAGATTTAGTTATATATTCTAATGCCCTCTCCATTCCTAGGGGTTAGAATTTCTTGGTTGATAACTCCCATTATCTTACTACAAATAAGAAACTACAATTCTTCTATTTCCTTGTCTTATGTTTTCCACTCCATCTCAACTACTACACCAATAGAGCTTGTTAATCCAACACAACCACAGAAAGAATGAATATTTTGATGAACATAATATAGTTAAAAAAAAATTGATTGTGTTGTTTGTCTTGTTGTTGTTAACCTGGAAGTATTATGGTTTTATATCAATAAAATCAGCTTGTTATTTGTTGAATGAAACCCCCTTCTCACTTTTTCCCCTCTCTCTATACACACACTTTTCCTCCACCTCATTTTTACACACGAGTTTAGTGGAATATACTTGTGTGATCCCCTATCAAAAGGCCACCCACAATAGTTAGAGTAATGTACATATTTACTTATTTTAAATAAATGGATATGCCCCATTCCTATGTAGAGGGACCTAGTCTTGGAATGTTGGTGAAAGCCCCTAATTTTCCCTTGTGACAAATTATTTTGACAACAAGATGATATATGAATATGTAGACATATGTGTACCAATAAAAAGTGTGCCTCAACCTTTCCAAGTAAAATATATAATTGACTTGGTCCCTAGAACACCACTCCATAATGGGCCCTTGTAAAAGTTCCCAGTACTTTAGAATGAAGAGATCAATTGAAAAATTTAAGAGACTATTCAGAAGGAACTCATTCACCCAAGTGTATCACCTTATGAAAGCCTAATTGTTCTTTCCTGAAAGAAATATGGGACATGAAAACTTTTTATTGATTATCGAGCTTTGAAAAATATCACAGTAAAGAACCAATACCCACTTATACAAATTTATTACCTCCTAGACTAGCTATGGGGAGCTAAGTCCTTCATGAAGATCAATTTTAAGTTATGGTACCACTATGTTCCCATCAATCTCGCAGATGTTTAGAAAACTACATTCAAATCCAAAGAGGTATTGTTCGAATGGTTGTTCATGCATTTTGGGCTCGCAAATGCACCTACAACATTTATGAGGATGATGAATGAAATCATGAAAATATTCATTGATTCATTTGTGGTCTTGTACTTGGGATGAAATTTCATCCTTTAGTAATACATGGGAATAACATGTTCAACATGTCCAATAGATTCTTCAGACCTTAAATCAACATAAACTCTATGCCAATATATATAAGTGTTCCTTTGAGATGGAGAGTATATAATACTTTGTATACATAATTAAAAGGATGATGTGCATGTGGACCCATAAAATATCTAGGTCATTCAATTCTAGTTGGAATTAAAGAATCTCACTAAACTTTGAAGTTTCTTAGGACTAGCCAATTTATATCATAAGTTGTTTACTTGGTTTTTCTCACATTGCATGGCCTTTGAATTAGGTGACATGCATAGGAGTGAAATTAAATTTCATATAGATAGAGGCACAAAAAAAGGAATTTATATGAATGAAAGAGAGGGTATGTTCTACACTAGTTTTGGTCTTGTCAGATCTATAATAGTCATTTGAGATAGAAATAAATTCTTCAGAATATGCACTTGGAATAGTCCTCACCCAACGTGGGCATCCATTGGCATACCATAGTGAGGCCTTCTTTAACATAGTGTATAGGTACCCAATATATCATAAGGATTTACACCCTATTATACGAAACTTTTATGTGCATTGGGGCTCAATTGGCCATGTCCATTCCATCCAATCCTTAACACATGTCAAAGAAAAACTTTAACGTGTATTAGGGATAGATGGTGCAATGGGGAAAATCGAGCCCTAATACATGTCAAAATATCACATTATGGTGTATTATAACTTAGTATGCATTGATCATGCCAAGGGATCCCTAATACACTAATTCATCAGTTAAACATGTGCTAGGAATTAATTAGTACAAATGGAACCAATCAAGTGTTACTTCACATCACCATATTAAATTTGGATTATTAGGGGTTTATTGGTGTGAACAAGGCCAACTAAGCCCAAATGCACCCTAATGTGACAAATTGAAATGTATTAGGGATTGATTGGCCTCGTTCATGTCTCGATCCCTAATACATGTCAAAGTAACACTTTCATGTGTATTAAAGATCTATTGGCACAAATGAGGCTAATGGAACTCTAATAAATGGAAAATTGTTGCATTATGATGTATTATAGCTTAGTGTCCCTCATTCACACTAATGGAGCACTAACACACTTGATGCGACATTTAAATGTGTGTTAGGGATCAATTAGCAAAAACAAGCCCAATTGAGCCCTAATACACATCAAAGTGTTGCATTGGGTATATTAGGGATTCATTGGAATGAATGAGACCAACCATATACTAATACATCCTAATTTAATAAAATTGCAATCTATGTAAGGACACTACTGATCAGATACATATAACATTAAATGCATAAGATCTAGCTAAAGAAGTACAAGAAAGAGTGAAAGATAAGAGATAAATATGATCTAGTGTGTGTGTAATTGGAATAGTTTCCCTTGATCTAAGATGCCCTAGTTCCAGTTGCATGAGGAATAACAGGTTACAACTACTTTGTCCCAATGCAAAATGTGTGGTATGGAATTCAGAATAGACCCTCCCATATAGTGAAGTATGCAATCCTTGATCTAGTAGATACAAAACATTAGCTCCTTGTACATGTATATGCCTATTGAATGTTTTACCCCATTTTATGGAGTTAAATAAGACATGTATACATATGTGTGTGTGTGTGTGTGTTGTGTGCATGCGTGTGTGTGTGCATGTGTGCATGTGTGCGTGCGTGCGTGTGTGTGTGCATGCGTGTGTGTGTGAATGTGTGCATGCGTGTGTGTATGCATGCATGTATGTGTGTGTGTGTGCATGTGTGTATGCATGCGTGCATATGTGCATGCGTGCGTGTGTGTGCACGCGAGCGCAAGCGCGCACGTGTGTGTGTGTGTGTGTGTGTGTGTGTGTGTGTGTGTGTGTGTTTATATATATATATATATATATATATATATATATATATATATATATATATATATATATATGATTCCTTCATTTAAGTTTTGTCATTAACAAATAAAAGGCCTACCTAGGGTAGTAAACAATGACATGAAAGATGTAACATCCGAAAAATTTAGAAAAGAGGAGAACAAGTACATAAGTGCCCAGAGGAGACAATAGCATCGGGTGATCTTGTCCCTAATGGTTGGTTTTGTACAGGGTGCCAGAAAGATAAAATAAAGGAATCAAAGTTGAATAGGATGTTAGCTAACGTGTAAAATAGTAAGGTGTGAATCCAAAAAAGTCGAGTAACAAATATAAAAAGGATAAAAGTGATATCAAAGTAAAATAAGTTTTTTTATTGACTAATTCTCTTGTTTAGGAATCATGCATATAAATGAAATATTTAGAGGTAAGATGTACATAGTAAGTGCATGATTTAGTGACTACATTTGCCCCCACTTTATGTTGGTGTTAATGACTAATTATCTTGCTTAGGAATCATGCATATAAATGAAATATTTAGAGGTTAGACGTGCAAATGCTTATTTCACTAAATTGGGACTTATTCCAGGCCCCGCAGCTAAAAATTATGCTCAATATCAGTATCCAATATTGCTTTTTTTGGATTCCTAAATGTCAAATATTGGAATTATCTATACTCCAGAATCGCACATATTGGATTCCAAAATTGCACATATTAGATTCCAAAATTGCATATATAGGAATCCAAAATCAAATATATTGGAATCCAAAATCACCTATATTGGAATTATATGTACTCCAAAGTCCCATATATTGGAATCCAAAAATCAAAATATTGGAATCCATTATACATGCTAGTGTCCTCTAGGCATTATTTATGATTTGTTATGTATAGAACACATCTTTCTTTTATACAGGCTAGCGGCCACCAGCCATTATTTATGCTATGTTATAATGGCTAATGTTTGCCAACCATTATTTATGCTATGTTATAAGGGCTAACAGCCACCAACCATTATTTATGTTATGTTATAAGGGATAGCAGTCGCCGGCCATTATTTATGCTATGTTATATACTCTAGTTGATGCTAGGCATTATTTATGACATGTGATGTATAGAACATGTTTATGATTTATATGGGATAGCGAACATATTCTCTTGTCCTTCAATGAGTGCAAAAAAGGCCACATCGTGGTGTTAAATTTGACACCCGTTTAGACGTCTTTTATCATTTTTCTACAGGCTAGCAACCGCTAGGCTAATGAGTTTTAAGAGATGTGAGACACTTCCACGTTAATTTACTATGATGTGATTGAACCTCACTATAACTAGAGAATGATTGAAGATATTATGAAGAAAATAGAAGATGGCATTGATCTAAACTATGAGAATATAGTTAAAAGTATGTATCTACTGCATATTTTGGTACAAATTAATTTTATAGTTCATATATGTATCTATGTATCTGTTGCATATTTTGGTATGTCTTAATTATTTCTACTGCATATTTCGGTACAACTTAATTTTAAAATCCAGTTCTTTTATTATAACATAATTATTGTTGGGGGAACCACAATATAACTCATAAAATAGGTAAATTTCCTTTTGAACGTCATAATCATTCAATAATCATATATCTAAAACCTTCACTGCTCACCATATAGAGAAAATAAAATAATAATTGACTTTACAGTACTTTTTGCTTTCACATGATTTGATAACAAGCATGTTAGAGCCAAAGTAATTTTGGTCTACATTGAAGTAATATTGAACTAAATGTGAGAAAAAATCTTTATGTTAAGCGGAAATAAGTAAAAGACTCTATAGAAAGAAGGAAAGATGTTTACTTTTAAGTCTTCCTTGCTTCAATTTAAAAATAATAATTTTTCTTTGGAGTGGACCATTCCACTCAGAGAGTAAGATTATTTTTTTAGACATTAGGTAAAATAGGGTTGAGGGGACCCTACCCCGTACATAACAAAGCTCCCAAATAGAGTAGATCTTCAATACCAAACAATACAAAAATATAGTTTGATCCAAAAAGAATCAAAACTAATAGCCAGTAGAGTAAACTAATAGTAATAAAAACACAGAACTAACAACACTAAACAACAACCTAACATTTAAAAATAATAATTTTTCCTTGGAGTGGACTGTACGCCGGAAAAGCGACAGGCGAGCTTGAGAATCTACAAGTGACTCTTCCGTGTACCAGACCTCTCGAGGTCGAGCCGACACAGCCGGTGGGGGTAGAATATGCGTTGGATTCAGACAAACTAGTTAGGCAGTCTAATGTCTTCGACACGCACTAGTGGAATTTGCAAATCTAAGGCAAAGAAGGCCCTTCTAACTTGGACTGGTGTGATAGATCGATCAGCAAGGATGACTGCTCGAAGGCTCCAATCAATATCGAGCTCTGGCGTGATTCGATCTATGGGTTGCGGAATACGTGGAAAATGGCTCGGGATAGTTTCATGTATATCTTATGATAAGGTCATATAGTGGATGATGAATACAACTGACTCTACGGACAATTTTCTGGCCTAGTCCAGAATTCCCTAGCTTCGTTAGCCGTGATATCTAGTAAGGACAGTTGTTTGATAATGATAGGTGGAAGTGGAGTGGACCTGAATACCAAGACGCATAGGCCAGTGTCTATACCTAATTGACTTGTGGACTCGTTGGGCTGTGGGATATGTGGATCACAACCATAGACTTTCGGTTGTTGCGGTCCTGTTATGGTCATATGCGAGATCAAGTTCTAATCCCTAGTATCCAGTAATCGTATGCTTTCTCAGCTTCTATATTTAGAACCAATAGTTGTGCAATCTTCTCAGAATACCTTATAGGCGTTCTCGCAACCTGGATTCTTAAGCTGGTATCTATATCTACGAGGGTGTCTCCAGCGTCTGGCTGTGGAACTAAAGGATCGCACCCGAATGTTTGTTCTCTTTCGAGCCCTTCTACAGTCATGTGAGTGTTGTGCCTAGGGCAATCTATGGTTTGGTTGGTTCGACCAAAATGTGTGTGCTTGGTCGTCTTCTATGTTTAATCCTCTTAATTGAGAACTGATATGTTGTAAATCTGTGGTTGTTCGGAATACTTGTATCCTGAGATTTTGGTCTATGTCAACTATTGTTGTGACCAGGTTTGGTTGAGGCACGATTGGCTCAAATATATATTCCCTGGGCTCCTGAGGTCCCGTGATTGTCATACGAAACAAAATGCAAATCTAACTGTAACGAAACAAATTCTAACTATGTGAAATAAATCTAACTGTATAACTTTTATTCTTCTAAGAAAACTTTTAATAATTTTTAGGAAAGCAAACTATTTTAAGCATATCTAGAAATAATAACTAAACAATAATTTGAAATAGACAAGATAACCGAGTGTAGTTATTTGCCTGTGTGATTTTGTAGAATTACTCTAAATAAATAAAACAGCTTGTCTAATCTACCTGCAAGATTCTCGATCCTACCTCAGAAGTGAGGAGTGAATCATAGTTCTCAGAAACTATCAATCCCCACAGCTTCCCTGGCAATGTCGAGAATAGAATTTATTGAAATAAAGTGATTAACTACTCTATTTGATATGATTCTAACTAGAACTTTGAAATTTAAAACCTGGATTCCGCAGAACAGTGGCAAATCCGATGGTGTATGTGATATCGTCCCCTCAGTATGATCTCCTCGTTCTTTCGTGCTCACGTGGATCCAGAAAAGCGTGTGATGCTAGCACTGATAGGAGTAGATTTTGGGACAAGGACAGCTTAGAATGCAGACCGAAAATGCGAGTAGGAGAGGGATAGCGCAAGAGTACAGAGCTTGGCTTATGTGATTCCTAGCGGGATTTTACTGCGAGCCATGCAACATGAAGTGACCAGAACCTGTAACTATCCTATATAAAGAGCAAAACCTACAACTTTAATGGCTTCCTAAGAAATTCTGTTCCAATAGATTGGATAAAATAAAGACACTGCTTGCACAAGTTGGATATGTGGCTTACCAACAACTGAATAAAGCTAACCAGGCATATAATGAATTAAACTAAGAACACCAAGATATGATGAAAGCAAATCTACAGAAAAGATAAACTCAAAGACAAGCTTCTAACTGGATTTGGATGAGATAACAACACTACCTACACAAGATGGGTCTGTGGCTTACTAACAGCTAAACAATCCTATCTAAACATGCAAGGTGTAGACACCAAATTTGTGTCTTACGACCCCTTGTGACCCGCATCTCATCTCGAAATCTAACCTCATTACCTAAACTTTACACAATTATTTATTAACTACCTTGTAATTGATAAATCCACATCACCTTACCCGCCACCTCACTTTGCCACCTCATCATGACCTAGCCCTAACCCTAAACTAACCTAATTAAGACCTGTAACTTGGTCTAGACTCACATCCATAACTAATGCCTCCTTACTCGCACCCAAAGCCGACCATCTAGCCACTTGACCAAGCCCGCAACTGATCTCTCGGGAGAAAAAACAGGGAAGGCGGGCTATTTTACTAAAAATAGCCTACTTTTTCCTTACCGATGCCGGTTCCTACTCGACCGCCGTCGGTTACGTAACCGCCATCGGTTCCCTGTAAATGGGCTTCCCAAACCAAAACAACGGATCGGAATTTCATTTTGGAGATCAGTCGAAGGATTTTTGAATCAAAAGGAGAGTCCAAAGCGATTAGCAGGGTCGAGAATTTCACTTGACCAAGCAGAGACGAGTGAAGAAACCAGAAGAGTTGGCAGCCAAGGAGATCAACTGGCATCTTCGTCAAAAACCAGTAAGTTACATCTTACATGTCCTCCATTATAACATTTCTTATGCTTTTGGAATTACAGTCCTCCCAAATCCGTTTCTGGATCCATTATCCAACGTACCATTGCCTCTAGCTGTCATTCTTTTGTTTCTAACCATACCATTTCCCAAAAACTATCCAAAATCAGCCATTACAAACTCCACAACCAGCTCAGAAGATCCTAGAACCCACCGGTATCGGTTAGCAGTAACCGCCATCGGTTATAGGTAACCGGCATCGGTTCCTTTGATCAAAAACCAGGAAAAACAACCTTTCCCCTACCCAGTTCAGCCAAGCAATTTAATTGATATTTTACAGTATTTTGTGTTAACTCATATCGGCAGGGGAACTGACCACCTTCGAAAGGAAGTTTCATATTTCCTGGGCCCAAGGCAGTTCCCTCATTTATTATCTAATCAAATCTTGCGGTCTTGTGTTCTTATTTGCAGGTAGTCCTTCCCAGACAAAAAGGAGTTCTCCGCAGTCAACCTGATCTTTCTCTACGGTACGCGCACATCATCTCGACATTATACAGGTATTCCTCCTAACCCTAACCTTATCTGTTTCTATAAGGAACGAAGCATTTCCGAGTGAAACATTTTGGCACGCCCGGTGGGACCCATTTTGGGTTTTTTCTTTATTTCTCGCTTACTTTCATATAGGTAGCATACTTGCTGTTTTCTTCTTCTAAAGATATTCACAAGGTATTTTATTATTCTGGTAAAAGAACTTGCTTTGCTTTTTGCATCTTGCATTAGTAAAAGTCATCTCTTTTGCTTCATTGAATATCACTTTCGATTTGGGTTTTTGAAACACATGCATTACATTCCTGCCTGTTGTTTTTCAATTCTAGTGAACATAGATTAAGTAACAGGTCGTACACGTGGGGGTGATATCCACGGTATTGACAGGAAATTAACCCTAGTTTCACTGCACAACACATACCGAATCGCTTCACAATTAACACAACAGCTCAAACATCCCCCCTTTTCCGCGGTATTCCTCCGCCCGATTGAGGTAACCTTATAAGCCAAAACAACTTGACATTTCCTCTAAGTCTCTTGTTTAGGATTCTGACATCATTCTACGTCTAAAGGCATAAGTCCACAATAATTAAAATTAACCCTAGGGTTGATCTCTGGATTTGCGTGTGCATCTTGCTTGTTTGCTGTTCTGTTTTCTCTGTCATACTCTGTCTTCTGTGATCAATAAGTTGATAAAAATACTCAACGTTGCTAAAAATCAAATTAGCAGCCCCTTTGTATCTTCTTATCTTAGATTTTTTTAACACCGGCATCGGTTAAAGGACCGACGTCGTTTCCCCTGTGACCGACAGCGGTTAGTAAACCGATATCGGTTACTGTCTCTCTCAGCCCCTGACAAACCAGCAACTTGCCAAATTCATCATTCTGGGTTTGTTTTTGTTCTTGATAGATTAAAACTTTCCTGTGTGTTCTTGTCCATGGTTGTTATCACTCGAAAACAAGCCGCCGCCATGGTTTCACACGCTTGCTCTGTTTCTTTGCCTGAATCACCCCCTTCACCTTCTATGGGGAATCCTACTGATACCAGTGAAGTTCCTAAAATCCCTGTGGGAGATAAGGACTTTGCCAAGTTTCTGGATGCTAATTCCAGCGCTGTACAATACTATTTGTCTCATACCCCTGACCGTACACCTGATGGTCAGCTCCTTATGGGTATGCCTATCACTATAGCTGCTCATTTAGCTCCCACTCCTCCTGATAATACCGCCTTGCTTCCTGCATCTCTAGCCCCATCTCTCAATCCGACAGCGGCAGAGGTTCATATGACCCCGATTAGCTTTCCTTTTGTTAATCTTGGACCCCACATTTCGTTACCACCAACTGCCCCTACCTCATCTCTTTTGCAGACTGCTCCATTCATGACTTGCTCTCTGCCACCTATCCACACGAGCTTTCCTTCTCAAGCTCCGCCTACCTTTTCATTCCCATATACATATCCAGTAACCTCAACACCTTATATGGGACATCCCTATTCTGGTGCACCATCATCTCATCCAACCACTGATTTCATCAAACAAATGATGGACAAAATGCAAAATTTGGAGGCTTCGGTTTCGGGAAGTCGTAGCGCCTTGACATACGAACAAGTTTGTCGGGAGCCCATTCACCCTTCTGTCCCCCTTCATTCGTATCCTCCTCAATGGGAGTTGCCGAAATTTACTCGTTTTAATAGTAAAGAGGATCCTCAACAACATTTGCGATCATTTAGACATGCTTGTTATTTGATTGCCCATAATGACGCCTTGTTACTCCGCACCTTCCCTATGTCCTTATCAGGACCCACCTTGGAGTGGTACATTGCTTTAACCCAGCACTCGATCTTCTCTTTTAACCAACTAGCCCAATCATTCTTGGATCATTTCTCCATCAACATTGCTAAGAAAGTATCTATCACCGACCTTTATGCCATCCGACAATTCGAAGACGAATCTATCGCAGATTTCGTTGGACGATGGCGGGGCCTTATCAACCAACTTACGTATGCCTTGCCTCAAACCGAACTTATCGAACTCTTTACGCGGGCCTACGCTAAGCACATCTCCCCTACCCTCCAAATTCAAACTTTCCGTACATTCGATGAGGCCTTTACTATGGCTCGAAAATTAGAAATTCGAGCCTTAGAGGAAGAGAAATTGCGGTTGCGCAACAAGAACTCCACTTTCCGAAATCCTGATTCTACCAATAAACCAAATACCACCACTCCTCACGCGTCCACCTCTTCTAAATCAAAAGGAGCTGTCCACGCGGTGATGGTCAAATCCCGACCTCCGTCCAATACTCCACCAAAAGCCACCTATAAATACAAAGCCGAGCCCGTCAACTACACTCCCTTGGGAGAAACATATGGTGTGATATTGGAGAAATTGCTCAAAGCCGGAGCCATTACCTTACCTCCTGGTTAAACCTCATTCTGGGGTTTGATTCCACTCGCGCCATACCTTCCTAGTACAAAGAAAATGACTTTTTGTAACTTCCACCGCGTGAAGGGACACAGTCATGAAAACTGCAAGATGTTGAAAAACATAGTGCAGGAAATGGTTGATGCGGGGGATATAGCCCTTGATAATCCTAACGCACCTGCTAACCGAAATTTGAAAAATTTTTCAACAAGCCATTCCCGAATCACTCGTCCAGTAGTAACGTCAACCAGGATATCTTAGCCGAGGAGGAGTGTTCATGAGATCCATGCAGTAATTCGATACCCAGCCAAAAGCCTCTATTGAGAAAATTTTGAATCAAGACCTCTTCACTAACAAAGGAGCCCGAACCTCCTTTACCACCATCAAGCCAAAAGCGAAATCGTTCCTTTACCCATAGAAGAGTTAACTGCCCAGGCTTCCCTTCCCATCAATGAGTCTTCTTACACCACATCCCTACAAGATTGCGAGCGGGATGTTGGTCTAATCTATCCATTTCCCAGACGTCTCCCTTCTACCACTCTTTGCCGCACAAGAGGAAGGTACGCCACTCCTTTTGACATCCTTAGATGAGAAATCTCTCGCACCGACATCATTAAATTCTTTAGCCATGACAGACCCCCTCCAACATGCCCCTTCTGCCTATTAGTCCCCTCATCACCTAAATCTTTTTCAACAACCCCGTCGACCTCTTAACATCTATTGAAACAGTGCCTCATCTACCCCCTGTATCACTCCCACAGTGGACTGGAATCACAAACCCACCTTTCTTCCATACCAAAGTTTCATATTCACACGTGAGGACTGTCATTCTCGCAGAAGATAGACAGAGCCCCTAATGGGAACGTCTGAGCAGGGCCGTATTTCTACTCAACATGTAAATGACCAATCCTGATGCCTCCACCATATACCCGAAGTGCCTACAAAAGCTTAAAATGCCCATGTTCTCACCTTCACCCCCCCTCACCTCTACCGAATGCCCCTTCCACTGCTAGTAACTTAGCCAAATCTTCCCCCTACGCTTGGGACCTCGCCAATGCCCAGTCTAACACACCCGCCTAAGGCAACTCGATTTATCCAAAAATAAACCCGCCCCCACCACCTAGGAGACGAACGCAATCCGTGACTCTATCACAATCAAAACCCTCATCGTCACACCCCACCTTCCATATTGGGACCTCATCCCTCCACCTTACATCAATATCTCATACCTCCTTCATTTTCTTCAAAACGACCTACGCCTTCTACACCCTATACAGCGATCAAAGGGGTATAACAACATCGTTACCCTGCGTATCCAGTCCACCTATTAACCCTAAACCAATCCCATCATCAAAAGATTTATTTTCTGTCACTCCCCTTTCTCCGTGGTTTTTTCCCGTTACCACGCCGTCTGTAGCCTCATCATCTAACCAGCCGAACGTAACTTCTGTGTCAAAGGCACCACGTTTAGTGAAAAAACATGTGTCAGCACTCCTTGGCTAAACCCACCACCCCTTACGAAACCAACCACGCCCCAAACATTACCAAAACCCGCACAACCAATACCCCTCATCCTCTTCCAATTTTGACCCCCTCAAAGGATCTTACGCCCAAGATCCTTGCTATGTTGGTGGAGAATGAGACCATTTCCTTACCCCCACTTAGACCGTATGAACCCGTCTAAAACCCCGACCTATGGGTTACGATGAGTCTAAAAATCTGCGCTTATCACCCGCACACCAGGACATGATGTGGAGGGATGCAAAGCTCTAAAAAAACCATCCTTCGTCAGTCACCTCTCCCGGATAGAAAGATTAAGAAAGACAACTTACGAAAGGAGAGACCCCTTAGCGTCCATTCCCTCTCCTATACCATCTGTCCCCCGCCTCACCAAGATCTATCATTATTACAAACCCCACCTCTTGAAGACCATGAATTATCCCAACCATCTTCCCTCATCCCAGGTCTACGAGATTAATATGATTAGTGTCCGCTACTCGAGGGCAGAAAAACAATGGGAAAGCGAAAGAGAAAACACACCCGCTGCATCTATTTCCCCTTCAACAATCCCGATTACACCACCCCCTAAAGTGGTTATTCGCGGACCCCACCTATCCCATCTCTAATGGAGTTTGCCCCACCGAAACCATGATCAAACAACTTCATCAATCACTCATAAAAATGACACTATATGATCTCATTCAGACTTCTGAATCTCATCGACAAGCTCTCGTTCAGATCGTTCAAGGGACAGAGGTGTTTTACCCAATGAAAACCCTGCCCGTTGACCTCCATTCTAATACCCAATCACGTTTCCTCTCTCACCAAACAATCCATCTCCCCCACCACTTCTGTCTCAAAAACAACAAGCCGCTGCAGTTAGTTTCTTAGAAGATGAAAATTATCGACTTTGGTGGCAGAAGACCTTGACCCTGCCCTTTTTCATTTCTGCTTACATCCGAGACATTTGAGTATGTCGGGTTATGATCGACGGGGGGTGCTAGCCTAAAACATCATCTCTTCAAAAAGCCTTCCAACAAATGAACCATCCCTTCTAGTTGCATGTGTGCCAATCCCATCATGTTGCGGTCATTCAATGACGCTATTACTTCTACCTTAGGCACCGTGATCCTCAACATTCGTGTAGGACCCACGTACTTTACCCGAACTCTTCTATGTCCTTGAAGGAGAGTTCCAATAAAATATATTGCTGGGTCGTCCTTGGATCCAGAGCCATGGGATGCGTTCCCCTCAACATTACATCGATGTATAAAAATTTGAGTACGAGGGGAAGTCCTACACTGTATAAAGCTGATCCTCCCCCCCTTCAAAACTTGCAATATGTTTATACCGCCCAAAACGATGTGCTTTATACCAATTAAGACACCCCACACATTCCACCCAACCATCCTCTTCACATGTACCTCAAACCATCCACCTCAACTGCACCTACGCCTTCAACTGATGAAAACCACCGTCGCACAAACCACTTCTCTTCCCGCAGCTAACATCCCAACCTCCGACCCCTTAGTAGATGTTTTTCATCGCCTCACGCTGGGGGACTACCGCCTATATAACGTTAGTTCTTTCCCTACCCCGCAGGAGTACGGACAATTACATGCACATCCCACCTACGACCGTTTGCGTGGGGGAGATAAATCTCTTACGGACCCACCCCCATTGCCGCACTAACCTAACGTGATGGGGGTATTGACGCATCCTCCATTACCCCAGAACCTCCTCTTGGTGTGGTTCCCTTCCAATCCGATTTTCAATACCTGACAAATCGTCGCTTCGCCCTCACCTTCTTGACTCGTTGTGCGTGGAAAGGCTTTGGTTTTGGCCTTTACGAACAAGGCCGACATACTCTCATCCCCATCACCACACGCAAACATAATGATCGCAGTGGTCTCGGTTTTTCCCGAAAACACCTACACAAGAAACACCTCCTGTCAGCTGTATCCTGGAAGAAGAAGACGTTGCCCCCTACCGAACCATCATCACCCACTTTTTCCATCATCACCCACAGACTCGATGGACCCTGAATCTATCCCTCCTAGCTTTTTTTTTTTTCATAAATGCCATCTTCATAGGTCCCTCTCACTTATCAACGCGATAATGACGACCCATTCTTCCATTCCCCTTCTGTATCCAGACATGATCGAAGAAGATTCTCCTTCGATTAATGTTGTTTGAGTGCCAGGATGACGACTCCATCCTCACTTACCTTGGGGCGGACGACTCCTATCTTCAACGCGCCTTACCCATCTGAAACTCAAACCATGCTGAACGAATCTATTATAGAAATCAACGTCCACATGGAGGAAGATCCTCACATAGTGAAGATCGGACAATCACTTAACACATCAGAACAAGCCGCCTTTACCACCTTTCTCCGTGCTCGCAACCAAGCTTTCGCATGGTCTTACGCTGACATGCCAGGAATTGATCCTACCATTGCCATCCATAACATCACCCTAAACCCCGATTCCAAACCAGTCAAACAAAAAATTGAGAAAAATGCATCCACGCATTGCTCTCTTGGTCAAAGAGGAGCTCCAACGACTCCTTTATGTTTCCTTCATTCTGCCTATTGACTATCCCTCAATGGATTTCTAACATCGTACCTGTCACGAAAGCGACGGGGGGGACTTTAGATGATGCACGGATTTCTGGGATCTTAACCTCGCTTACCCCTAAGGATGACTTCCCCCCTCCCCAAGTATTGATCAACTTGTTGATCTCACTGCAGGTCATTGAAATGCTTTCTGTCATGGATGGCCTTTTCAGGTTACAAACCAAATTTTGGTTTGCCCCTGGCCGATCAACACAAAAACTACCTTCATAACTCCTTGGGGAACTTTCTGTTACCGTGTAAATGCCATTTGGCCTTAAGAATGCTGGGTGCTGGACCTATCAGCGGGGCCTATGACCTACATTTTTCATGACATTATGCACACTATCCTTGAAGACTATGTCGACGATCTTCTCGGCAAGTCTAAACATCGTAGTGAACATCTCGATGTTTTTAACCATTATATTTGATCACCTGTTACAATATTCTGTCCGCCTTCAACCAAAGAAAATGTGTCTTTGGTGTTCTTTCGGGAAAACTTCTTGGCTTTATCGTCTCTTTGCATGGCATTGAGGTCGATCCATCTAAAGTAAAAGATATCCTCGAAATACCCCCACCCAAAAAACCTTAAAACAATTTCGTAGTTTTGCAAGGTAAACTTCAATCCATCCAGCGTTTTCATCTCCCAACTCTCGGAATCGATGTCACCCCTTTTCATCACCTTCTAAAAAAGGACGTTGCCCTTTTAATGGAGTGAGGAGTGTCACCAAGCCTTCGAAGCTCTCAAAACATAATCTCTTGCAGCCACCTGTGCTTATCCCCACCCCCAGGACGACCGTCCTTTCTACCTTTATCTTTCCGCCACTGACCATGCTATAGGGAGATATTGCTCGCACATCGAGACTCGGCACGCCGAGAGCAGGCCGTTTACTACATAAGTCGTTACCCTCGTGGATTACGAGACTAGGTATACACATGTAGAAAAAATTGTGCCTGGGCCCTATCATTCGTCCGCCACCAAACTCTGACATTACCTCCTGAATCACAAAAACTTTCGTCATCACCAACACAGACCCCCATTCATTATATGTACGCCAAAACCACACCTAAACCAACGCATCGCTCGATGGGCTCATGCTCCTCGCCGACCTTGACCTTGATTTTTATACAACAGAAAATCAATCAAAGGACTAAACTCTTGCAGATCAACTTGCGGAGGGCCCCCTCTACTACTGGGGAACAATTTGTACCAATTTTACCTTCCCCGACGAAACTCATCGCCACTCTTTCGCTCGGCGAAGAGACATATCAAATGACCCTCTTCTTCGATGGATCTAAGTGCCAGCGCGGCGGAGGAGCTGGGCATTGTTCTCATCCCTCTTGACGCTGAACCTATGCCTCTTTCATTCCGGCTTTGATTTCCCCCTGCACTAATAATACAGCGGAATACGAGGCCCTTGTTCTGGGTCTCCAAGTTGCGATACACTTAGGCATTAAATCTAATCAATATCTTTTGGTGACTCTCAATTGGTAGTCAATCAAGTTATGGGCATCTACCAATGTAAAAACGAGGAACTTCAGAAGTACAAAACACCACGTGGAGTCACTTCTAGCCTTATTTTACTCACTATTCTATCCAAAACCATTCCCCCGCTCCACTAACAAATTTGCGGATACTATGGCTTGCTTAGCCTCGCAGATTCCCGCCCGCACCAACTGACTCTGAATTATTCGTTTGTGGTTTCAGCAACTTTTTTGCACCCATCCTATTCAACCCCGGTAGTTTTGTATGATAAATACTGTTGTCTACTAATTCGCAGGATACCTGGTACCACCAATTTCACGACTACCTTACAATCTCAGTTCTCCCACCTAACCTTACTAGTAACGGAAAATGTGCTTTTCTTAAAAGTGTTTTCACGTTACGTTGTCATGGGAGGACTCTTCTATAAACGTGGCTTTGATGGCATCCTCCTTCGCTGTCTAACCGGCGCGGAGGTCACCTATACCATCCAACAAGTACACGATGGGAATTTTGTGGTGGACATTTTAGTGGCCTTGCCGTGGCTAAACGAATCCTTCGCCTAGGTTATTATTGGCCTACTCTCAATAACGACTGCTACGAATATGTTAAGCGCTGTGTCATGTGTCAACAACATGCCAATCTTCAACATACTCCTAGCCACCCGCTACAGGTCACACGAGATCTTTGGCCTTTCTCACAATGGGGTTTAGACCTTATTGGTGAGATTCACCCGACCTCTTCACAACGTCACCGTTGGATAATCACAGCGACCGAATATTACACAAAATGGGTGGGAGGGCTATTCCACTCATTTCAATCAAAAAAGAAAAAAATTGTCGAATTCATTAACCATCACATTATCTGTCGTTTTGGTATTCCTCATCGCCTAATAACCGATAATGGTAAATCTTTCAAAAACAAGTTGTTGCAAGACCTTTGTGACAACTTTGGTATCAAACTTAGCTTCTCATCACCTTACTATCCGCAGGCCAATGGTCAGACTGAATCTTCTAATAAAACTCTAACCAAAATCCTCATGAAAGTCGTCAATGAATCTGGAAGAAATTGGCACGATCACATTCCCTTTGCCCTTTGGGCTTATCGTACTAGCATTCGTACCTCCACTAATGCCACACCTTTTTCTTTGGTATATGGTACCGAGGCTGTTTTACCTCTCGAAATACAAATACCCTCCCTTAGAATATCTCTTCAGGATATTCTCACCAACGATGATTTCCGCCAAGAGCGGTTAGCCCAATTGGAGCTTCTTAACGAACGATGTCTTACAGCTCTCGATCACCTTCAAATCTATCAAAAACGCATCAAGCGTGCTTATGATAAGCGACTTCATGAGCGTACCTTTAAGGTTGGTGATCTTGTCCTCAAAGAGAATCAACATGTCACCAAACTAGAAAAGAGCAAACGTGGAAAATTTGCTCCCAATTGGATTGGGCCTTATATAATCACTCACACCTATGGATCAGGCACTTATCGTTTAGCTTCGCTTAATGGTAAACCTGAGCCTGAACCCCTTAATGCCTTACATCTTCGACCATTCTACTGTTGAAACTAGTGTTATATCACCTCTTATCTACCTACTGCTCGTCCCTTGAGCTCATTTACCGCTACATACACTTTGTTTTCTATATCTCCGCATAAAATCAAAATCACTTCGCACCTCCCCTTGATAATGCCTTCCCCTTTTTTAGTCTAGTCCATGACTTCAAAGTATTAAAACAAGCCACATTCTTAAGGGATTTTCTTGAGTCAAACTTCCTACTAAACTAGATGTTTCACGCCAAAAGAACATCTAGTCATCTACAATTAAATATAGACTGCTCCCTCGAAGGACAGCTATGCACTAAAATCATTGCTGCTACTATAAATAGACTGCTCCCCTGAAGGACAGCTATGCACTAAAATCATTGCTGCTACTATAAATAGACTGCTCCCCTGAAGGACAGCTATGCACTAAAATCATCTCTACTACTATAAATAGACTGCTCCCCCGAAGGACAGCTATACACAGTCAGCCTTTATCAGAAGCTTCTCGCATTGATCAGCTTCGTGAAGACCTCAAGAATAAAACAATCAATATCCCTTGTAGACTTCCCACATCGATCAGTCTACATTCAATAAAATAAAAGCCTCATTCAAAAGAACTTTTTGGGTCATGGACTTGTCTATTTAGGGTAGGTTCTCTTTCGTTATAACAAGTTCTTTGTACCTCCGCTATATCATCCACATCACCTCACCATTTGTTTCAACTCAAGGGACGTAACGTACACCTGATATATTGTGATCATACAACTCTTTTCAACTATGGACTTCTCGTCTGTGCATGGCACTTAGGGCTTCAGGCTCGTTCTACGTTGTTTGGTTTGTTTAGCTCTTTTCACCTACGGATCACTCTTTCCGCTTTGCCTCGCATCTAGAATTGTGTGTTGATCTTAATCAGGACACTATTCCCTACTACTTGGGTTTGCTAACCTTTGCTTTACCTATACCTACACCAACAACATTACCCTACCAACATCAAATTTTTACCAAACGACCTATTGCCTAAACCATACCAAATTGCCTAAATTCGCCTCTCCCTGATCCTAAGGGAGAACTACATCGGTCTGAGGCCCTTCCTTGCTTTGTGCAATGGGCTATGTAGGCAGCACTTCGGAGACATGGGGTCTCCTAAGGTTAGCTCGACCATCCCCTACCATAACCTATCCTGTGTGGTGAATATAAATATTTTTGTGTATTTTTATTTTAATCACATTTCTCTTTATCCCTTTTCGAAACACCGACAATCTTATTATTATCATAACTCAAATCAACATACATATTCAGTTTTATTTAGATGTTAAACAAATACATCTTCTCTATCATCGACACGTAGGTCGGCATCCTTATTTATTCTTATACCTCGCTAACATGTACTCAGACCATCACAACTCATCCCGAACTAGGTGATGATCGTGATCGTCGACCCCTCTCGCCGGGCCTCTCTGTCCTCAAAGGTACCGCGGCTATTGGTACCGCCCACTGATCTGCCAATCTCTCCTGTAACATATGAATCCGCCCTCTAGAATGGAGAACTCCAGCCTCTAGTCTCGCCACCCGTGACTCCGCAACCACTAACAATCCTCTGGTCTCATTCACCTGCGTTTGGAGCTGCTGAACCAAACGCTGCAGACGATCCCTCTCTGCTGTAATCACCGCTATGTCAGGGCGCTCACGTACACCTCACAGTTCTGCTACCCACCATAATCTATAGGCCTCTGTCATTCCTGCATCCATTACCCTGCGATCGGCTGCTATCTCCTCGGGCCCTTCTGGAGGTGTTGGCCGGGGAGGTGAGAATGCTGCCTCGGCATCGATCCTCATATATGGTCTATAAGCCTGTGGTATGTCCTGCACAAATCCAAATTGTCGCCGCACGCGATCTATCAGAATCCTCTCATATTCACCTGGCCTGTGCCCCGCGATCCACCTCAATCGCTCTACACCTCTCAACTCCTCAGCTATGTTCTCGGTTACCATATAGTTCCCGTAGGGCCTCCAACAGATATCTACAACCGTCAACCTCTCCCATACCTGCCTGTAATACTCAATGTCACCCGGCACGGCCTGAGATCTTGCCTCTTGTTCTGTCTGGACCCATCGTCAGAATCCCAACCTCTGTACTCCGGTCTCTCCTGCCTGGATGGATCGGCCTATTGGTCGCACACAAGCAATGTGCTCATAGGCCCAACAGTGTAATAAGTATGAGCAATCCAACGTTGTCCTGTGACTTCACCTACAAGCCCATAAACCCCTGTATAGCTCCGCCAAATATGCAGGTGCCCAGGCAAAAGTCACATTCCTTCCTATCATCTCCCAAATAACACCCATCAATGCCTTTGGAAATCTTCCCCCTTCTGCCCTTGGTAACGCATAATACCCTACCGCCATCAATCAAATCACTGCTAACCTTGTCTCCTCAGGGTGTGCTGCATACATTACCCCATATGTGAATGACAAACCTCGCTGTGTTAAGTCTCGTGCATATGGACCAAACACTTCTGTTATCGCTTCCCGCCCCGCGCTAGGTAGTGCCTGATATACTGGCTCTCCTGTAATAGGGAGTCTCAAAATACGAAACACATCTTCCAAAGTTACTGGCATTTCACCTGTTGGCAGATAAAAGGTATTTGTCTCAGGATTCCATCTCTCAATCAGTGCCTGTAACATACCATGGTTACGTGCGATTCGTGAATAATAACGGATTCCACTTAGCCCCAAACGATTTATCAATGTCCATTCCGCTAGTGTTACATCCGCTCGGATTCGCGACAACAGCGCTGGCACGCTATCATTCATCCTCAACCCTGCCTCCGCCTGCATACACCAAAACGACAAACAACCATTCAATCCATTAGGGTCTTTTTCAAACATTCTGGAAATTTCTCCAGTAACCGGTACCGGTTATACGTAACCGATACCGGTTCTCCATAACCGCTACCAGTCACTGTCAATTCTATACACCTTCCCTAAAAACAACCACCTACGACAATAAATTTGCTCGTTTATTCGTTTTTATACATACAAACATACCTGAAACCCCTGATTGCCTACCCTGTAACACTTACCTCACCTGCAACCCTTGTTATCATGTTTTCTTTCTCATATCTACCCACCTACTCTACCCCATCTTATTCACAAAACCATGCAGAAATCAAATCACAACCAAAACGTTTACCTCTTGGGTTGCAGTAGCTTGAGGTGGCCCTTGTCTTCTCTCTTGTCCCTGCCTGCTGGATGTTTCTCCTCGTCCTGCCATTATCACCACCTTTTTCAAACCTGCCTTGCTATCTTCTGAATCTCAGATCACAATTCACTTTTCTTGTCTCTTCTCTCCTTATCACTCAGATCTTTCATGCAAAAACCTGTCTCAGTCGTCAAAACGCGTCGCGTTCGCGCTTTTAACCTCTTGCATGGCTCTAAAATTAAAACTTAAGTTGCCACCCTAGCTTTTTTATTAGAAAAGCCCATACCTAAATAGCCGGTATCGGTTACCTAACCAATATCGGTCTGTTAGCTACCGACATCAGTTACATAACCGATACCGGTTACACACCTTCCTTTTTGAAACAGCGTTCTTTTCTTCATTTCTCACCTAAATTTTTGTCGCACCCGCCTCTTTTCCTGCATAAACAACACACTTTACCACATTTTGTTCATCCACCACATATAACATTACATTTTCATTAAACATCATTTATTTTACACAGATACACAAACCATCAACTACAGATACCAAAAAGCTATCAATCTATACATCATTTGGAACCAACTCATCAATTACATATATCACAATGTCACAAAACCACCAATCCATCACATAACCTGACATTCATATATACGTGCAAAAACAAGAAACAAAAACATCAGCATCATCCATCTATCAACATGTCAATTAAACTCATCACACATTCTATATATTACCAGCCATTAACCACATATTTCAACACATTTTTAAACACTGCATATGAATCAAAGCATCGTCTCTATATATATATACAAATTTTCAAAAATACAATGTTCCCTACATCGGGGCCTCTGTGATCTCATAACATACCAAAGCCGGCACGCAGGCCGCAATACCTCCCAAAAATCTCGACTCGGCTCGCAGGCCGGTCTCTCATATCACAAATATACTCGGCTCGCAGGCCGGTATCTAATAGATAAATGAATCAAAACAATGAATAAATGTAGGCACGTAGGCCTCTATCAATACAACCGGTTCGCAGACCAGTGCCCATGTCCCTCTACAAAACCACGTCGGGGATCTATCAGCTCTCCCCACCGCCCTCGGCACCTCTCCCCGCTGGTCCCTGTGGTGCCTCTCGCCTCCTGCCTGTCACGGACACGCCAGCTGTGGCTGCTCCTCCCTGAGATCTCTGGCTGTTGGAGGTCTCTGCTCTATGAGCTGCATATGCCTAATACTCGACTCCGGTACTATCAAGAATATCCTGATAATAATGGGCCTCTGCTCTAACCTCCATATAGCGATCTCATGCCACTGAAGGAACTGGGGCTGGTCCCCTGGCACCTAACACCAATATCCCCTGAGCCTGTACCTGCACCTGTGGTTGTGGTGCTGGTGGAGGTGCTACCTGTGCCTGTACCTACACCTGTGGCCGTGGTGGTATCTGGGGCTGTGGCTGTGCTGCTGCTGGTACGGCTGCCTATACATGTACCTGCACCTGTGGCTATGCTGCTGGTGGTGGTGCTGCCTGTGCCTGTACCTGAGCCTGGGCTAGCTGCCCCTGTAAAACCCCTATCTGTGCCTGTGCAGCAGCCAACTGTCCCTGTAATAGCTGCACCTGCCCCCGGAGCTGATCTCTCTCTGTCGTCACCGCTGCCAAATCTGGCTGTGCGGGCTGTGCTCCCCTCGCCGCTCTCTGCCCAGCCCACCAAACCCTGTATGCTCCCGTGCACCCAGCATCATCTACGCCATCATCTGCTGGCCTCTCTGCAACCCAGTCTGGATCCCAAGGCTGTGGCACTGGCAGTGGGGCCTCTACATCATCCCTCCTGTACTGAGGGAAGGGAGGTGGCTCGTCCTGTTGCAGCCCCATCTGCCTGCGTACCCTCTCTAGGGGTATCCGCTCATACTCTCCCGGCCTCCGTCCTGCTATCCAGAATGTATACTGGATCAGGCGCAGCTGTATGCGGGCTCCTCTGCCAGGCTGGTGACCTCTGTAGGGTCTCCATATAATGTCTACTGCTGTCAGGCCCTCTAGCATATGTCTATAGTAGGCCACATCCCGACCTGCAATAACTGCTCGTGGCTGGCCCACGACCCCCAACCACCTCTGAAATCCATATCGGTATACGACCTGTGGCCCTGGCTGCTGGGGTAGCCCTACCGGCCTGATCCATACGATGTGCTCGTATGCCCAACAGTGCAACAAAAAGGTAGAACAAATACCAAATCACCTCCTCCGGTGATAGCCCCATAACTCCCTATATAATTGCACCAGATACACTGGTGCCCATGCAAAACAGGTGTGCTCCTCCACCATCTCCAGTAGCACCCCCATCAATGCCCGTGGGAAGCGGCCTCCCTCTGAATCCGGGAGGGCAAAGCAGGTGACCCCTATCATCATCAACACGGCAAGCCGTGTCTCATGTTTGTGTGCGCGGTACATGTCACCATATCCAATGCTCGCGCTATGATATGTAAGAAGTGCGGCTGCATCCCCAAAAACCTGCAGTATGCTATCCATGGCAGTCTCTGAATCTACCTGGAAAATAGCCTCTCCCTCGATCGGTAGCCGTAGGATGCGATACACATCCTCTAATGTGACGGTCATCTCCCCGGTCGACAGATGGAACACATTGGCCGCTGGATCCCATCTCTCGATGAGGGCGACCATCAGGCTGTGATCTCTGTCGATCGCTCTGTACCTCTGGACCCCGCCGAGCCCCACCTCGTGCATGATGGCCCAATGCGCCGCAGATATGTGTGGCCTCATCCGACTCAATAGTGGAGGCATCCTATCACGCATCGTCAACTGCTGACGTGCCTGCAAAACCAACCCACATTCTTAGACCCACTCTTTATTATCACACCTACTTTACCATCTAAACCCCCTTTTGTAACACCCAAAATCTAACCCCACACCTCACCTTTCTCCACCCCAAACTCTAAACCCACACCCCAACACGCCACCCAACCCACCTTCAAACTTAAACCCTAAACCCTAAACCCAATCCCATCCCAACTCACCTTCAAACCTAGACCCAAAACCCTAAACCCTACACAACCCACTCAATCACCCAACCCACAAAAACCCACACCCTAAACCAACCCAACCCAACCCACCCACTCCACCACCCAACTCAACCCAACCCATTCAACCACCCAACCCACAAAAACCTAGACCCTAAACCCTAAACCCTACACAACCCACTCAATCACCCAACCCACTCAATCACCCAACCCACAACAATCCCCCACGACCCCCAACCCCACCGATACCGGCCGATGCGAGACCGACACCGGTTTCGCTCAAACACAACCTTACCATTTTTCGACCGATGCCGGTCGCCTATTGACCGACATCGGTCACTGTCTCCTGCCCGAGGCGAACCCCCGCGCGGCAACAAAAAACCATTTTTCACCTATTTTTACCCATCTACCCACCCAAACACCCCCAAATTTTACACACCTAGCCGCCTTAGCCTATCTAACCTATCTACCCTCTCCCTTTCTCGAATTACCTCCATTTACCCATTATTTCCTACAAAATACCAATTCCTACCCAAATCCCAAAAAAAAACATAACTCAACCAAATCACCAAATTAAAGAGTTTAGAACCTACCGGTACGACGACACGTCGTCGTCGTGGGATGGGTGGTGGTGGTCCAGCTGGTCCAGCTCCTCCAGCTCCTCCTGCCTGTGCCATGGCTCCAATCCTGATCTGCTGGGTCCCCGGCCAATCACCTGCTGCCTCCTCAGCTATTCAGGCCCAATATCAACTCTCTCCGCCAATCAAATAGCTCCACCTCACTCAATACCCCTCCAAATCAACTCTCCACGTCAGACAAGTCAATTTTGGATTACAAAAAACAAAAGTGACAATGACAGGCCGTATGTTTCTTTTTATAGGTTTTTCGACCTAAACCGATGTCAGTTTCTTTTTTGCCCTAGGAAACCGGTATCGGTCCCTTAACCGATATCGGTCATGATGAATCGACGTCGGTTTGATACCCAACTTTCACCCCATTCTTTGCCGTTCCTTACTCCTTGCCTCTTTTTCACCAATATCACCTCTGTCCACCTTTGTTGCACAACATTTGTTCCCTGGTCCGGCCCAACCCAAGGCCTCGCCCTACCAATTGGCCCAACCCAAGGCCTCCACCTACCTATTTGGCCCGACCCAAGGCCTCCACCTACCTATTTGGCCTGACCCAAGGCCTCGCCCCACTTATTTGGCCCGACCCAAGGCCTCGCCCTACCAATTGGCCTGACCCAAGGCCTCAACCTACCTATTTGGCCCGACCCAAGGCCTCGCCCTACCAATTGGCCCGACCCAAGGCCTCAACCTACCTATTTGGCCCGACCCAAGGCCTCAACCTACCTATTTGGCCCGACCCAAGGCCTCCACCTACCTATTTGGCCCGACCCAAGGCCTCGCCCTACCTATTTGGCCCGACCCAAGGCCTCGCCCTACCAATTGGCCCGACCCAAGGCCTCAACCCACTTATTTGGCCCGACCCAAGGCCTCGCCCTATCAATTTGGCCCGACACAAGGCCTCACTCTACCGTTATGGTCTGACCCATGGCCACCACCCAACAACTTGGCCCGACCCAAGGCCGCATCACTTCCATACCATACCCACAATTAATGTTTTATTTTATCCATCCATCATGTACCTTGTGTTCAATCGAGCTCACCTGTTCATGTTTTAGCATGATTAGGGTCCTTGACTTGATCTGTCAACCAGCTTTGCCCAGACCTAGACCGTGACGTTTATCTCAACCAAACCACCCACTTGGTACTGCCGAACATACCTAAACGTTCTTGTACCTCACCTGTTATATACCCTGGAGCTACTTCCTCTGCCTTGGATACCAGGATTATATCACCCTTGTTTGGATAAACTATCGACCTTTGCCTACACATTGCTGGTTTGCTTGTCAAATCATGTACCCTCGTCGTACTATTGCATTTCAACATGCGTCTGCTTCCTTGGACCTACCCCATCATCTTACCATCCCTCTACCCCATTTACCCTTTATCAACCCTATCCCTGATTTCCCGTTCACTCAATCTGTGATAGATTTGAGGGGGATTACCTATACCCTTAACAAGAGTAACCACTTCATATTATTGTCCGTGCAGCTTTACAAAACAAGCTACACGACAATAAAGGGCTAATGTAGACACCAAATTTGTGTCTTACGACCCCTTGTGACCCGCATCTCATCTCACAATCTAACCTCATTACCTAAACTTTACACAATTATTTATTAACTACCTTGTAATTGATAAATCCACATCACCTTACCCGCCACCTCACTTTGCCACCTCATCATGACCTAGCCCTAACCCTAAACTAACCTAATTAAGACCTGTGACTTGGTCTAGACTCACATCCATAACTAATGCCTCCTTACTCGCACCCAAAGCCGACCATCTAGCCACTTGACCAAGCCCGCAACTGATCTCTCGGGAGAAAAACAGGGAAGGCGGGCTATTTTACTAAAAATAGCCTACTTTTTCCTTACCGATGCCGGTTCCTACTCGACCGCCGTCGGTTACGTAACCGCCATCGGTTCCCTGTAAATGGGCTTCCCAAACCAAAACAACGGATCGGAATTTCATTTTGGAGATCAGTCGAAGGATTTTTGAATCAAAAGGAGAGTCCAAAGCGATTAGCAGGGTCGAGAATTTCACTTGACCAAGCAGAGACGAGTGAAGAAACCAGAAGAGTTGGCAGCCAAGGAGATCAACTGGCATCTTCGTCAAAAACCAGTAAGTTACATCTTGCATGTCCTCCATTATAACATTTCTTATGCTTTTGGAATTACAGTCCTCCCAAATCCGTTTCTGGATCCATTATCCAACGTACCATTGCCTCTAGCTGTCATTCTTTTGTTTCTAACCATCCCATTTCCCAAAAACTATCCAAAATCAGCCATTACAAACTCCACAACCAGCCCAGAAGATCCTAGAACCCACCGGTATCGGTTAGCAGTAACCGCCATCGGTTATAGGTAACCGGCATCGGTTCCTTTGATCAAAAACCAGGAAAAACAGCCTTTCCCCTACCCAGTTCAGCCAAGCAATTTAATTGATATTTTACAGTATTTTGTGTTAACTCATATCGGCAGGGGAACTGACCACCTTCGAAAGGAAGTTTCATATTTCCTGGGCCCAAGGCAGTTCCCTCATTTATTATCTAATCAAATCTTGTGGTCTTGTGTTCTTATTTGCAGGTAGTCCTTCCCAGACAAAAAGGAGTTCTCCGCAGTCAACCTGATCTTTCTCTACGGTACGCGCACATCATCTCGACATTATACAGGTATTCCTCCTAACCCTAACCTTATCTGTTTCTATAAGGAACGAAGCATTTCCGAGTGAAACACAAGGAACTAACACTATGGCTTCTAAACAGAATAAAAGACTGAAATATGAGAATCAGAGCATGAAATTGAATGAGGGGCAGACCATTTGCTTATGCACAAACCATGCATTTATAGGAATTCAATCACCCAAAAACCAAAACCAAATGGAACTCCTAAATAATAAACAAAGAAAAAACACTATTCCAGGGGACCAAAAACATAAATGCATGCTCAAGTCGGCAAAGAAAGCTGGTGAATCATGATATTTCACGCGAGTCGCATCAAAGAACGTTCTGGAAAAAGCACACATGACCGCCGCTCTGAGCAGGGCGGCAGTTACAGGACCGCCACCCTGATCAGGGCGGCGGTTTCGCCACTGAAGAACAAAAGGCCAAGGAAAGAAGAAAAAGGGGGAAAGCAAAGGGCGCTGGGGCTAAGCGGGGCATGCGAGATGTTAACGCATACTCCGAGGGATTTTCTGGATCCCGAACACCTTGCGAGGAGACCTGTATCATCATCGGGGCACTTGTTACACTGTTTTGGCAGTACAGTACCTTACAATTTTGGGTACGTACATATTGCCCCCTCAGAGAAGCGTTTTAGCCATGAAGAGGCATAAAACGGTGGGTCCGAGTATGGCAGTCCCGAAATGGGGAGTTAGAAGCTATACCTTACGCGTCCGTGTGTTGAGATGACGCCATCCAAAATTCCCGCTACCTGCAAAATGAAAAGAGAGCTCAAGTGCAGATAGATACAATAACTTGGAAAATAAATGCTAAAACAATAGGGAATGAGGACATACCATTTGTGCGGGGATAGAAACTTACCTCCGTCAGCACTCCAAACCTGTGAAAAAGTTATTTTAAAACGAAATAGAACGATATATATATATGAAAGTGGGCCCATTTTCCTATTCATTTGCACGAGTTGATTTGATTGATTTTGAGCTCTGGGACCCACGGTGACGGTTTCTCATGCGAGTAGAGTCGAGACGTTCGTAGCAAAATCGTGATCATGCCTCCACGTGCGGAACACCGACCTCAGCGATCACAGGTTGGTTTTCTTCCATTTTGTGTTTTTCCCTCTTTAAATTTGAAATGGAAAATTCTTTGCAATGGGGGGGAGGGTATTTTTGAAAATGCTAGGTTCAAAAGGTCCACCTAGGGGGGACGCCTACTGCGTAGGCTCCATTTTTAGGTTAAATGGTCTTTATTTGCTTGTTTTGGGATTTTTAAGGTTAAAAACCCGCGCGGGTTTTTGGACCGCGACCGCCGCCCTGGCCAGGGTGGCGGTTACACCACCGCCGCCCTGATCGGGGTGGCGATTACGTGACCACCGCCTTAAAGGCGGCGGTTACAAAACTACCTCCCTGCTCAAGGTGGCGGTTTTACACAGAATGCAAAAGAACTTATTTTGGAGACTGCACTTGTATTTTTATTATTTCTATATGTTTTTATGATTCTCTCGGTATCGTTCAGATACTAACTTGCTCTGTTTTGTGTGTTTGTGGGTGTATGCAGGCGAAAGAGGAGTATATTAGATGGAGCCGAGAGAGAGAGTGTGTGATTGGCTGCCCGGGGTACTGGATGCCCTTTCTCAGGATGAGGAGGATACATTACAGAGGGCTGGCATATTGTGTATATCGCGTGTGCCTCATGTTGCACCATCTAGTCACATCCTTTGTGACTTGTTCTCATATTGGGACATAGATCAGAACACTTTCCGGTTGCCAGGGGTCTGTGGTGAGTGGACCATTACTTTGGAGGATGTCTACCGTATCCTGGGGGTCCCGATCATCGAAAGGAGACTCACACTGGAGACGGCAGGGTCCCGAGCACAAATTACACAGTGGGCAGCGTACATGGGAGATGCAGTCATCTCCACGGGGTCGAAGAAGGGAGTGAGAGTCCGATCCATTCCTTCTTTTCCCATCCCCGTACTTTGACAAGCTATCATGGGGATCCTTGCCTCGAGGCTGATCGGGGACAAGGGAGGGGATACTTTACTATACTGTTGGGCCCCCATCATTGCACATATAGAGGGGCATGGCCAGATATACGCCTGGGGCGCAGATATTCTGGGGACCACCTACCATGATTTATACAGGGTGGTCCATCTACAAGGACAGTCTTTGAGCCACCCTACTCTAGTTATGAGTTGGGTGTATGAGCGCTTCATACCTTATGGCAGGGGCGTGGAGGTGGCAAATCCAGGGGCTGTGAGGGCAGCCAGATGGACAGATATGTCAGTGCTTAGAGCACCTCACCAGCCAGTTTCCTCTCTTACTACAGCATACATGGAGGCGACACCGTACCAGCTTATGGCAGGTATATGGGGAGAGGAGACTCTTACATTGATTTCTTGCTCCACCACAGGGTAGCTTATTGACCGTGTGGGACGAGTGGAGGTACATCCTTTCGGCAGGGTTCCTCAGCAGTTTGGCCTTCCATATACGGGCATGCTTCCTCTAGTGGCACAAGTCTATAGATCAATCCGCGAGGCTAGAGGGGGGCCTAGAGGCCGTGGTTGGACAGTGATCACTCCTGGCACTCCCATTGCAGCCAGGAGGATAGTTCGGGCCAGAGGGAGAGCCGGTGCGCCTCGGGCACCTTTGCTTCAGATTTCTGCGGGTCCTGCTCACAACAGCGATGACCCCATAGAAATTGACTCCGATTCTGAGGAGTTTACAGAGGGAGGATCGGAGGAGTAGATGGATGACAGTGATCCTGAGTGGTATGACACTCAGGACATCATGCAGGCAGAGAGGGCCGAGCAGAGTGCAGAGATAAAGACTCTAGCTTCAGAGGAGCCACTCTCCCAGGGCCATAGTGGAGAGGATGAGTCCGTTGCGGGGCGTCATGTTGCTCCTACTACAGGAGCAGCCCCTCAGTCGGCAGCGGCATTTGCGGCGGGTGCTGGCCCTAGCGACCCATCTTGGAGGCCCGGTGATCCGAGTAAGTTATCCTTTCTTCCTTTTAATGCTTGTTTAGTTTAGGATTTGTTTTAATTGCTATTTCTCCTTGTGTTTTGATATTGTATCTTTTAGCCTCTTGTCTAGTTTCTAATTCGTTTTTCTTCTTTGTTTGCAGAGATTGTTGATGAGTGGTGGGATCTAATCCGCAGGGTATGCACTGATTCCCTGATGATCCCTATGGATAGGACCCGTGCGGACCTGTCTGTAGATGCCGGGGAGCCCTCAGCAGCTGGTAGGCATACTGATGTCTTCGCTCCCATTTGGCACGTGGCCAAGATGGTGTCGACTCTCCGTACAGAGTTGGCAGGCTATAGGACAGCGGAGCATCTTATGAGGAGCCATTCTCGTGGTGAGACCACGGCTGCCCCTCGGGACCCTGAGCCCTCCACGCATTCAGAGCGCCAGCGTAGCCGGAGCCCTAGGCAAGGGCACACACCTTTGGAGGTGTCGCGTAGGGGTTGAGAGACCACTTGGCTCCTATGTATTTTGTGCTATAGATTCTTTTGTATATCACGGGCTCTTTGAGCGTTTTGACCATGCCTAGTGCATGATGGCATTGTATATAAACATTGATTATTTATATATATGCATTCGTTTTTGGACCAAAACTTGTCACTCATATTTTCCCTTTCTATTTCCAGCTTCCTTGTGTATACTATGATGTATGTTTTATATACTTTCTAGAATGTATGCAATGGAAAACAAATGATGCAAATGTTTGTTTTCTTTTTGTGTTTCATGATGCTGATACATGATACCATAAATATATTGTGATCTTTATTTTTAGCTTCTGTGAGCAATTTGGATACCTCATGTTTGTTTTGGCAAAGTGATGAAAATAACCAGTACGATGAACAGATCAACTTGCCCCACTCCTAACTCCACGCAACTAGTAAGATGCAAGGGCTCATCACCAAGAGCCAAGAAGGGCGCAAATTATGAAATATGGTGAAATGATATTGATGAAAGACAGAAAAAGCTTTGGCGGAACCAAATTGGGAGCTACAAGCCTACCCTACCTGAATGACTTCATAGTTTTGGATGCAACTTGCTTTGCGGTTTATCTAGACTTAGACTCGTAGATGGCCACATAGTAGACAAAATCTGGGTTTTTAGGATTTTCAACTCTTTTTGGAATTTTGAATATCTGATTCATTCATTTTTGACTCAAAGTTTCAATAGTTTGTTTATGACCTTTTAACGTTTGCTTTGTCAAGTGGACCCCCTACACTTTGCCCCATGCTACTAGTAAGAAGCGTGGGTTTATCACCGTGGGCAAGGCATAGGCGAGTAAGGGCATATCCATCCTTTCCCAACCCTATGTCACTAGTAAGAGACGCAAGCTCATCACCGAAGGTTGGTGGGGCAAGGAAATGTGTAAAATTAAAATTTTCTGTTTAATCACTTTTTGACTTGTCTTTTTGAGTAAAATGTCAGTATATGCTTATTTCCAAAGAGATGTATATATGGGATAGATGTGACACCATGAAGCTTCTAGAATAGACCTTAGGCAAGACACCTATTCTAAGAAGAAATCAAGGCGAGAAAAGACTTACAGATCTTGGTATGGTTACCGTTAAGACTTTGTCATGTCTATTTTATTTGATAAAAGATTCTGAAGTGATTGATGATATCGAAGATGGAGATGTATGATGAAAGAAATTTATGCCAGAAACATCAGGAGTTTGTGATAAATTACTTTGAGAATAGATTTCTTGATCACAACTTATGTAAGAACAAGTGGACAAAATGATCCTAATCTATATGAAAATGCAATGTAGATAGTTATATAGGTAGCCTTAGCTGCTTATGCAAAGAAACGTTTGAGGTGCAGGGAATTGACTATTTCACCAAATTCCTCACCTTCTAACGTACATAAAAGGTAAGCACCATTTCCATAGTCCTTCATGACTCGGTATGGGCCCAACCATTTGGGCTGGAATTTCCTTCCTTCGCCGGTCTTCTTATCGATCCGGCTATCTAGTCTTAGAACTAGATCACCTTCGTATATGTCACGTTCATAGACCTTCTTGTTATACTGCCGGCACATTCGGTCAGCATAAGCTCTATGCCGTTGCTCAGCATCTAACCTAGTTTCATCTAGGCTTTCTAGTTGGGAAAGACGTGCTTCTCTATAAGCATCTTCATCCAGAACTCCTTGTAATGAAATGCGAAGACTAGGTATTTCAACCTCGAGTGGGAGAACTGCTTCTGCCCCAAATACCAGCGAGAAAGGAGTTGCTCTCGTTGGTGTTCTTATTGAGGTTCAGTGGGCCCACAAGGCCAGATATAACTTCAAATGCCAATCTCATTTTTTTTCTTTCACCGTTTTAAGGAGAATAGCTTTCAGTGTTTTGTTTGTCGCTTCAGCCTGTCCGTTGGCTTGGGGATAATACAAGGAAGCTGTATGATGGCTTATCTTAAATTGATTGCATAGCTCACGAACCTCTTCATTCTTAAAAGAATTTCCATTATCAGAGATAATGATTTGGTTTAAATGAACTTAGCGATTACAGAACCAGGTACAGTAGTAAGAGGCATGGCCTCCACCCATTTGGTAAAATATTCAGTGGCCGTGATTATAAAATTATGGCCGTCTGTGGATGAGGGAGAGAATTTCCCTATTAAGTCTAGACCCCATGTAGAAAAGGGCCATGGAGTAGTGATTGGTTGTAGAGCTTGTGTCGGCATGTGGATCTCATGAGAGAATTCTTGACATTTATGACACTTGCGTGTAAACTCTATCGCGTCACGTTCTAGAGTGGGCCAGAAATAGCCCATTCGATGTATTTTTCTAACGGTGGCATGGCCACTGAAGTGGCCTCCACATATACCATTGTGGGATTCATGAAGAATCCTCTTGGACTCTTCTGTGTCAACACACCTTAAGAGCATTCCATCGAATGCTTTTCGATAGAGCACCTGCTCTATAATGACATATTTAGCTACGATTATGCGTAACCACCTTCTTTGTTGCGGTGTAACTGCCTCCGGGTACGTATGGTCTATGATATAATTAATGATATCAGTGTACCAAGGACACTCAGAGATAGCGGGTCGAGTTTCGATGTAGTATACGCACTCATCTGGAAAATCCAAATCTACTAGATCGTCTCCATCTAATGGATTATCAGCTAACCAATCCGCAATGATTTGTCCCTTAACTGACTTTTGATTTACAAATGTTAATTCAAATTCTCCCATTAAGGTTATAAAACGTCCAACCTTTTTAGACAAGGACCCCTGTGTGAGGAAAGTTTGTAAGTGGTCCGTTTTCACCATGACCCTCGTTTCTTGATTTAGCATATAGTGTCTTAGGCGTTTGGTTGCGAAGACTATGGCGAGGCATTCTCGTTCTGCTTGTGTATAGCGTGTTTCATAGTCGAGCAGTGTTCGGCTGATGAAATAAATCACACGTTCTCTCTTGTTATCGTCTCCTTGGGCCAACATACAGGCTAGTGAGACATTGGTAGCTTGTGAGTATAAAATCAACGGGCAATCTTGCTTAGGTGGCATTAGCGTAGGTGGTGACAGAAAGAAATGTTTAACTGCGTTGAAAGCTTCGTTGCAGTCTTCGGTCCAACCAATGCTATAGTATTTCTTGAGTAAATTATTGATTGGATGAATGGTGAAGCTTAAGTCCGGGATAAATCTTCGGATTGCACCTAGATTTCCGAGAAATGACCTGATTCCAGATTCGTCCGAAGATGGAACCATTTCGAGGACAGCCCGAATTTTGGTTGGGTCCACATCTATTCCCCGTGACGATATGATGTAACCTAGGAGTTTTCCTCCTGTTACACCAAAGACGCATTTCTCTGGATTTAGTGTGACTCTATATTCTATTAGGCGTGAAAGAATGACGCGGAGTACTTCCGGATGGTCACAACACTTCTTGGCTTTGGCCAATAAGTCATCCACATAAGATTCCACGATCTTATGAATTAGATCGTGAAATATGTATGTCATAGCCCGCTGGTAGGTAGCACCGAAATTCTTGAGACCGAATGGCATAACAGCGTAGCAATAGGTTCCCCAAGGAGTTAGGAACGTGGTTTAGCTTGATCTTTCTCAGATATTCTGATTTGGTTGTATTCTTGAGAATCCATTCATGAGAGACAAGAGTTCAAAACCGGCTGTTGCATCAACGATAACGTCTATGGATGGTAATGGGAAATCGTCTTTAGGACACGCTTTGTTGATGTCTTGGAAATCTATGCAAATGCGTATCTTTCCGTTCTTCTTGAGAACGGGAACGATGTTAGATACCCATTGGGAGTAGTCAACTGGCTTGATGAATCCTACCTGAAGGAGTTTTATTACTTCCTCTTTTACCATGAGAGCTACCTTGGGCTTCATGGGTCTTGATTTTTGTTTAATTGGCTTTGCATCTGATCTAGTGATGAGGTCGTGCACCGCAATGTGGGGTGCAACTCCCGTCATCTCCTTGTAATTAAATGCAAACGCCTTCTGATGTTCTTTGAGAATCTGAGTATGTATTTCCACTTCTTCAGGGGTTAATGAAGAACCTAGTTTCAATATTCTTGGTTCATCTTCTATCCCGATGTTGACATCAATTGTTTCCTTGATCAAAGAGGTGTTACCCTCTTCAAATTTAGGTGGTGCTCAAGGTAAATATAGATCATCCCCATTTTCTATTGTGTATATGCTAGGTTCCGTTTGTGAGGGAAGATCCGTGTCACGGGATTTCCAAAGTAGGAAGACCAATGTGGAATCATGGGATAAATCTAGCATGTGATAGGAGAGATGTAGTGCTGCATATGCATTTAAGTAATCCAAAGTAGCCACATTATTTCCAACATGGTCTAGGACGGTAGATTCACTTCCGCTTGAAAGAGGATTTGTTGTTTTTTTTATCAATGGTTTGTCATGAATGGATACTGTGAAGTGAGTATCTTTTAACTCATTGCTTGGAGTAAAACGTGATGCTGAGGTTGCTATTGAATTGGCGAGAAGATTTTTCTCTCGAGGGATTACTTCAATGGATATAAAGTTAAACGCCTTGCTTAAATCTAATACAACATTTTTGTAGAGTTGCAAATGTTCGACTTTAGTTTCATATACCTCAGAAACTTGGTTTGTCACTAATTGCAAGTCTCCCAAGACTCTGATGTTATCAATACCAATTTTTTTGGCTAAGGTAAGGCCAAGGAGGAGGTCTTCGAACTCAGTGCCATTGTTTGTATATTCAAAGTTTAATTTAAAAGTGAATGGGAGGACTTTCTCCTCGGGAAAAGTAAGAATTATACCTATCCCCGCTCCATAACGACATTTAGCTCCATCGAAATGGAGATTCCAATACTTAGCCGGGAGTATACATGTTGGGGCATCTATTGCGTTTGCGCACTCTACTTCTACCATACAGAGATCTTCTGCTGGCAAGGAACCAACACCTAGGGAAAATCCTATGCCTACTGAATCGAATGGTAAGAACATTGGTGAATCTTGTTCTCTCAATTCAACGATTTTCACAGTAGTCCCTTAATGATAATGTTTCTTTAGTTTTATCTTTAGGGGTTGGAACTGTTTTGGCTACACTGGTAGTTTCAAGATCTGTCGTAGGTACCAACTTTTCCTCTGGATTTGGGTCAGAGGGTTTATTAAGTTGGTTTATTGGAAGTTCAAATTCTGAGTGCACCCTTAGTCTTTTCTTTAAATCAGCTAGGTGTAAATCGAAAGGTTTTGGATCACCTTTGGCTACAAATACCTTTCCTAGATGCAAGAATCTTACTTTTTGAAATAAAGTAGAAGGGATTGCCTTCATTCAATGTATCTAAGGTTGGCCAAGGATCATATTATAGTTAGTTTCCTGATCTATAATATAAAACTCTGTCAAGATGGTTTTGGGTCCTAAGGTGACCGGGAGTATTATAGTTCCTATCGAAGTGGCCTTAAGGCTATCATAGCCTCTCAAGGAATTTCGTGTAGTGGAACAGTTTGTTTCTCCATATCCAAGTTTTTGGAGGAAAGAGAAAGGGACTATGTTAACTGTGACCCCATCGTCAACCATTACCCGTTTTACATAGTTATTATAAACCCACACTTGCAAGTGTAAGGTTGGGTCACCTCAGCATGCGATCTCAGCATCTGTGGGAATTTTACTTATTTCGAAGATGAATTCGACATCCTTGTCTGACTGCCCCCAGAGGGTGGATATCAAAATCTACGTGATTTACTTGTGTTTCAGGAGGTGGAGTGATGTTAATTAGATGCCCTAGACCTAATGCTTCTAAAAGAGCAGCTCTGTGAGGGGGAGAGTTCTTTAGTAAGTCTAAAAATGAAATGTGTGAGAAGGTTTTTGTTAGGTCACTAATTAAATCATAAGCACCGATGGGTTTTTCAACTATTTGCTGACTCTTATCTGTCTCTGGAAGATGACTTGGGCTCGGTTGAGAGAAATACTCTCATGTTCTTGCTATAGCTTCGATAGGTAGTTCAACATCTAATTCTACCAAACTGACTATTTTAGGTCTCGGTTGAGCTCCCAACTGTGGCGCAACTGACGGATTTAATGAAGTTGAGGCTTCATGATCACTGTTTCCTGTCACTACTGCAACCTTTTTTTGTTCCGGTTGGATTCAACCTATTGCTATCATGATTTGGGAGCGGATCATTAAAGATCTTGAGGGGAGCATTCTGAGGAGAAACTACCCCTACAAGAGTATTTGGTGATGATGAGACAGGATTTGCCAAAAACAGGTCTGTGAAGAACTGTCTTTGTTCTTCTGGCAAGCGTTGCATTAATTTATTGTAGTCATAGCACGTTCTAGTATCGTGACCCTGAATTTTATGGAAACCACAGTAAGAATTGGGGTTGTAATTCCTGTTTTGTTGGTTTGGTGTGTATTGTGGCCTAAAATTCCGATCAAACTGTTGCCTATTTGGACCAAAGTTTTAGAATTGTTGTTTCTAGTTTTGAATTTGGTTTTGGTAACCAAATGAGTTTTGGCTTGGCCCTTGTATGGGATTTCACTGTTGTTGTTGTTGTTGTTGTTGTTGTGGATGGTTAAAATCCACTGTATTGATTGTCAGGGTAAAGTTGTTGTTTCGTTGGTTGTTTGTTTGTGACGGAGCATTGACAACATTTACCCTCTTGGGCTGGTTGGTTTACCCCATCCGTTGTTACCCCACGATTTTTGTTAAGGATTTTGGGTCCTTGATTGACATTTGTGGTAGTTGTAGTGTTTTGAGTGGAGGTGATTAACCTCCCGTTTGTTCCATATGTCTTACGACCACTATCTATCGCTGCTTGATCTATTCGCAGAGTGCTCTCAAGTACTTCATCATAAGTCCTTAGTGGGAACTTCTGGACTTCTTCCTTCACTTCTCTACTGAGAGAATGAAGGAATAGATCACATAGTTCCATCTGATCCATGTTTGGAGCACTTGCTGATGAATAAAGAACTATACGCCACCTCTGGATGAAATGGGCGACAGACTCGTTATGCTCTTGTTTGATGTGTAAGAACTCCCTGATTCCTGTTCTTAATAATTTTTTCATGTCGAAGGCCTTGATGAACTCTGACACGAGTTGTTTAAATGAATGTATGGAAGCCTCAGGTATTCTATAATACCAATCAAGAGCAGATGCCTTCCAAGCGTGTTTGGGAATATATTTTAACAACCACCCCATCCCAAGGGATTAATTCTCGTATGGCTATAGCATAAGCTTTGATATGTGCACGTTTGGATCTTCCTCACCCTTGAAATTGGGCAAATCAGGGAGAGGTCTTGGAAGCGATGACACTTTGTATGGTGAAATCTAAGGGTTCCGTTAGATATTCTGAATAAGTCCCTATCGCATAGCTTTCGACCATTGATGGTGGTTACTGAGGGAGTAACGATGGGATAGGTTGTTGATATGGTGCAGAGTACGCTGTTAGCAGGGGTATAAGGAAGTCCCTGCATTTGAGAAAACACACCGGGAGAGGAGAACATATCTCCTTGTGGTGATTTAGAGTATATGTTTAAGTAGGACGGGGTATTGTTAAGGAATGGATTATTCAACACTAGACCAGGGAGGAATAGCGTTAGAGATGATAGGCCTTGTTGGCGTTTGTTGTGGATATTGAGGAGGCATTTCTAACGTGCCTACTCCCGTAAGGAGATCTACCTGGCCAGAGTGGTACGGAGGATTGGAACTTCCTGTTTGTATGAACGGAGAATTTTGACTTGCTTGGGCCATTTCTAACCCTTTCACTCTTTCTACTAACGTTGAAATGACTTCATTTGGTGAAGTCACAGTATTTTTCCTGAGTGGCATTTGTTGTATACCTTGGTGTTGTAAAGGTACGTGATATCTTGTCATAAACTGATCGCTATCTTACCAAGTTTCTCCCTGAATATTTCCAGTATGCAGTGGCATAGAGGTATTTTCTTGAAAAGAGATTTCGGGTTGTATTTGTAAACCTCCTATAGATGAGTACATCTCCCTGGGAGTGTTGTTCACTCCTAGGATAATGTGTTGGCTGTCCATCATTTAAGACCAGGTATGGATTTGATTGCCTACTAATTTGTGGTCTGAGTAGCATTTGAGGAGATGAATCAGATTCTTCGGTAAATGTCATATTGTTTGAACCTGGAGGCTCTGTTTGTTGGGTTCGAGGGGGTTGATCTAACTTCTTAATTTGAAAAGACGAACTATATCTGATTCTTGGGGTTTGTGTTGACAACTGATTAGTTGAATAGTTTTTCACCCCATACTGAGAGCAAGGGTGATGATTTCCTATTTTGTTGGGCATAGTATGCCCCAAGACCTAAGAGGGGTCTGCCATATGCATCGAATCCCGACATATTTGGGGGGTATATGAATACCCCGCAGAATAATGGGAAGGAGCGAAGGTGATTTATGAAAACTTAATGAAGCGGTTCTAAGAAGGCATACTAAAGTGAAAGTGTAATCCTATGACTCCAGACAAGAAAGTAGGGTAGTTTATGTTAGTTTTACTAATCTTGTTAGCTTCATGTCGGGTTCACCAATTTTGTACACCGGAAAAGTGACAGGCGAGCGTGAGAATATACAAGTAACTCTTCCACGTACCCAACCTCTCGAGGTCGTGCCGAGATAGCCAGAGGGGATAGAATATGCGTTGGATTTAGACAAACTAGTTAGGTAGTCTAATGTCTTCGACACGCACTAGTAGAATTTGCGAATCTAAGGCAAAGAAGGCCCTTCTAATTTGGATTGGTGTGATAGATCGATTAGCAAGGATGACTGCTCGAAGGCTCCAATCAATATCGAGATCTGGCATGATTCGATCTATGGGTTGCGAAATACGTGGAAAATGACCTGGGATAGGTTCGTGTATATCTCCTGATAAGGTCATATGGTGGATGATGAATATAATTTGATTCTACGGACGATTTTCTAGCCTAGTCTAGAATTCCCTAGCTTTGTTAGCTGCGATATCTAGTAAGGACAGTTGTTCGATGATAATAGGTGGAAGTGGAGTGGACCTGAATACCAAGGTGCGGTAGGCTTAGTGTCTATATCTTATTGACTTGTGGAATCGTTGGGTTGTGGGATATATGGATCACAACCATAGAGTCTTGGTTGTTACGGTCCTGTTATGGTCATACGCGAGATCAAGTTCTAATCCCTAGTATCCAGTAATCGTATGCTTTCTTAGCTTCTATATTTAGAACCAATAGTTGTGCAATCTTCTCAGAATACCTTATAGGCGTTCTCGTAACCTGGATTCTTAAGCTGGTATCTATATCTACGAGGGTGTCTCCAGCGTCTGGATGTGGAACTAAAGGATCACACCCGAATGTTTGTTCTCTTTTGAGCCCTTCTAGAGTCATGTGAGTGCTGTGCCTAGGGAAATCTATAATTTTGTTGGTTTGACCAAAATGTGTGTGGCTTGGTCGTCTTCTATGTTTAATCCTCTTGATTGAGGACTGATTTGTTGTAAATCTGTGGTTGTTCGGAATACTTGTATCCTGAGATTTTGATCTATGTCAACTATTGCTATGACTAGGTTTGGTTGAGGCATGATTGGCTCAAATATATATTCCCTGGGCTCTTGAGGTCCCGTGATTGTCATACGAAACAAAATGCAAATCTAACTGTAACGAAGCAAATTCTAACTATGTGAAATAAATCTAACTGTATAACTTTTATTCTTCTAAGAAAACTTTTAATAATTTTAAGGAAAGCAAACTATTTTAAGCGTATCTAGAAATAATAAACTAAACAATAATTTAAAACAGACAAGATAACCGAGTGTAGTTATTTGCCTGTGCAATTTTGTAGAATTACTCTAAATAAATAAAACAGCTTGTATAATCTACCGGCAAGATTCTCGATCCTACCTCAGAAGTGAGGAGTGAATCATAGTTTCTCAGAAACTATCAATCCCCACAGCTTCCTTGGCAATATCGAGAATAGAATTTATTGAAATAAAGTGATTAACCACTCTATTTGAGATGATTCCAACTAGAACTTTGAAATCTAAAACCTGGATTTCGTAGAACAGTGGTGAATCCGATGGTGTATGTGATCTCGTCCCCTCGGTATGATCTCCTTGTTCTTTCGTGTTCACGTGGATCCAGAAAAGCGTGTGATGCTAGCACCGATAGGAGTAGATTTTGGGACAAGGATAGCTTAGAATGCAGACCGAAAATGCGAGTAGGAGAGGGATAGCGCAAGAGTACAGAGCTTGGCTTATGCGATTCCTAGCGGGATTTTACTGCGAGCCATGCAACATGAAGTGACCAGAACCTATAACTATCCTATACGAAGAGCAAAACCTGCAACTTTAATGGCTTCCTAAGCGATTCTTGTTCCAATAGATTGGATAAAATGAAGACACTGCTTGCACAAGTTGGATATGTGGCTTACCAACAGCTGGATAAAGCTAACCAGGCATATAATGAATTGAACTAAGAACACCAAGATATGATGAAAGCAAATCTACAACAAAGATATCCTTAGAGACAAGCTTCTAACTGGATTTGGATGAGATAACAGCACTACCTGCACAAGATGGGTCTGTGGCTTACTAACAGCTGAACAATCCTATCTAAACATGCAAGGAACTAACACTATGGCTTCTAAACAGAATAAAAGACTGAAATATGAGAATCAAAGCATAAAATTGAATGAGGGCCAGACCATTTGCTTATGCACAAACCATGCATTTATAGGAATTCAATCACCCAAAAACCAAAACCAAATGGAACTCCTAAACAATAAACAAAGAAAAAACACTATTCCAGGGGACCAAAAACATAAATGCATGCTCAAGTCGGCAAAGAAAGCTGGTGAATAGTGATATTTCATGCGAGTCGCATCAAAGAATGTTCTGGAAAAAGCACACACGACCGCCGCTCTGAGCAGGGCGGCGGTTACAGGACCGCCGCCCTGATCAGGGCGGCGGTTTCGTCACTGAAGAACAAAAGGCCAAGGAAAGAAGAAAAAGGGGGAAAACAAAGGGCACTGGGGCTAAGCGGGGCATGCGGGATGTTAACACATACTCTAAGGGCTTTTCCAGATCCCGAACACCTTGCGAGGAGACCTGTATCATCATCGGGGCACTTGTTACACTGTTATGGCAGTACAGTACCTTACAATTTTGGGTACGTACATGGACCATTCCACTCAGAGAGTAAGATTATTATTTTAGACATTAGGTAAAATATGGTTGAGGGGACCCTACCCCATACATAACAAAGCTCCCAAATAGAGAAGATATTCAATACCAAACAATACAAAAATATAGTCTGATAAAAAAATGAACCAAAACTAATAACAAATACAACAAAATCATAGCAATGAAAACAAAAAACTAAAAACACTAAACAACAACCTAACATCAACCACTACTTTTTCATTTTCTCTAAGTTTTCCACCAAAGTGGCCCATTGCTTACCTAATGATTCAATCTTAGTGCCCAGAGTGGTTATATCAGCTTCTAGATAGTTCTATTTTTCTCTTATTTGATGTCCCCTACAGTTCACATTTTTCTGTTGGCATTAGCTAGCTATCTGAGATTTTTAAGGTGTCTTTAAAGTGCACTTGACATTGAGAATACTCCACTCAGTGAAGTTTTTGAAACCTAGCCTTACAGATGATCTACATCACTATTTATATTCTTATACTTTTTTTGTAGAACCTCCATACTGCAACCCTTTATGACTTGAGGCACATCCTTAACTTTCATATTCATTGACATGTCAGTTGTTGAGGATAAATATGGATAGCTCTTATAGTAAGCCATGAGTATCACATTTCATTATTTTCAAAGTCTGCAATCAATTTAGCAAGAACAACTCCCTCTTCCACACCACCTTTTCTACAAGCACTTCCATTTGGGTATTTTCCTAGGTGTCAACTGAAACCTACCTCCTTTATTGACTCGCTTCCCCTTTTCCAGCCTTTTTAACAGCCACCACCTTCACATCATCCTTGTTTTATGTCTTAGATGCCCTTATAATGCTTCAACTTTAGCAACATTTTGATCACTCCCCTTCACTCGACTTAGGGTATTTGCTAGACTACTCATTATCTTGGAATTAGTGTCATCTTCAACAACATAATATTCAAAATATTTTGACCGGAACACTATCCGTACACTATCATAATTAACCATTTTCATCCATATCCAAGATTTATCTCTTTATAATGGCCATAATAAAATCTTGATGCAGGGGAATAATTATTTTTTCTTTTTTGTAGTGGTCCAGGGTAGCACATAGAGAACAAAGTATATAGTATGGAAAACTAAAACTATGCCCATGTCTAAGGAAATTGAGCATGGGAAGATGGTAATCATAGATACATTTGTGGCATCCCTCAAGATTGAAAAAATGGATTAGGTTAAGGGCCACTTCGTTGAATGGGGGAGGTAAGGAATTCCTAAGAAATCCCATAAAATGAGGGGTGAGTTTTTCCTTACCTCGCAAAAATAGCTTCATTTCATCCACTGAATCCTTTTTGGGTTTGTAAACTTTGCATCCTTTCGTAGGCATTCCCATAACATAATCCACCATGTTGATTGATAATTCAATCTTTACTCCATGCAACACTACATTGCCCCCCATCCATTTCCTAGCCATCTGCCATGTTGATATGAAATTCTTATTGAGTTGTTTGTTGTACCCCTCAAAAATATTTAAGAAAGGGGAAACTACCATTCAGTTGAGCACCTCCATAGCCTTAGATTTAACATCATTGAGATCCCAAAGCTTAGTGTGAACCAAATATTCCCCCTTATTCCTATTAACAACCAAGCTATTACGAAGAAAAACTCATTGTTCAATGCTACACAGACCCAACTACACAACTGCAATACCAAATACACCAAGTAACAACATAAATCCCAGATTCCTAGAGAGGATTAAATGTGCATTAACATCCCCTTAATAGTTATAAACCACTTGTAGAGAATTCCAAGAGAAGAATAAATCTAGCATTACATGAACATTAACCTCCCCTTAATATTTATAAACCTCGGCAGTGCTCACATTACAAGAACATTAACATCCCCTAAACCCGGATTCCAATAGAGGAATAAACCCAGATTACGAGAACATTAACATCCCCTTAATAGTAATAAATGTGCAATTTCATTCATCAACCCCCTGCATCACCTTCCTGCCATATTTGTGTTCATCGAAAGAAGGGACATGAAATCACTACGGACATTTTACTCACACACTTGACACTTAAAATGACAATTAAAATTCCCCTACTCCCCATGTCAGGAGGATATATTTTCAAAATTAAATATAGATCTAAAATAAATTCAAAACTCCTTTTATAAAGGCAGAATTATGGTAAATCATTTTAAGAAGAATTTTAATTTCTTTGTAATACTATTCAGTCACACTAGAATCCCAAATCCATAGAATAGTTCATTACAAATTAAAAATGTTTTCACGATATCTATGAACACACTGATTTTTGAAGTGCCTAATAATTTAAAATTCCTTATATACCTTAAATCAATGTGAACATTTTTTTCAACAGACAGTTGCATGTCGAGAGGATAATATGACCTTAAAAAGTCAAAGGAAGAGAGGTAATACTTAATGCTTGCTAGGTAATGCTAGTGTAGCTTATTCAGGTAAATTAACATTAATCGAATAAGAATTCACCAAAAATAAAAATTTAATGTACATTGTTTTTATATATTAAGATATCTATTTTCATTTAAATCCTTTACTGTATTAAAAATTTCATACATATAATCACACATATTATACATATAAACATTATTAATAAATTCAAGCACATTATACAATATTTTTTTGTTAAATAAACTTAGGGAAAAATTACATAATTTTCCTTTTTATATAGTAAAACGCTTTTGACCATAGCTATGAACCGAAGGGTTGATAGGTCCCCAGCCTACAAGTATCCCATGTTTTGATCAATGAAATGTTACATAAAAAAACTAAAAAATGAGTACGAAAGATAATGAGGCCAACATGTGACATGAATAATCAGGCCTACAAAAAACATAGATCTGTGAATACAAAAAAAAAGATTGCAAATGATATAGAAACCATAGGGTTCCACCCAACCAAGCGTTGGAATCATCTTGAGAAAGGAAAAGGACATTCCAACAATAGACTTCAAGTACACCACGTGATCAGGAAGGGCCAGTGGGGTTGGTTTTTCGAGCACGACCAGGTCCAAGGATGGCATGCACTAGAGATAGACGCCCATCTGGATCAATAGATCTTTGAAAAATGTCAAAAAATTGAATAGGACATGAATTTTCAATTCCAAGACATAAAAAATCCTACTGTCAACCCAATAAGGTGACAGAAAAATATTCATCTTTACAAAGAGACAAGGAAGGCATCATTCTTCTAGAGCTTCACCCAAACCCACATGATGATCTGGGTAAATGAAATGGGATGTAGACCACCATGACCACTATTTTATCTGCACACATCACTAGGAAATTAAACATGAAGACGCTTGTAATCTCAGAGTTTACACAAACTCTCCTGGTGCTCTGGAGATAATACTAACCCAAGAAATTCATAATCACATTCATAACATCTACGGAGTCTATGCAGAAGACATTGTGTAGATGACTGTCAAACGCAGTAGAGATTAAATTCATTTCCCTGCTTGTTGTTGTGTAAGAGGATGAATGGAACATAGGTAGATTCCATGATAGGGAAGGGGAAAACAATAGACAAAATGCTGAGAAAATGAGTGACGACAGGCTAAATCACAACCAACAAATTAAATAGTCCCATGAATCATGTGAGGAAGGTCGACACAATAAAAAATGGATGGCTTCAATCAACATTTTGACATGCATTGGCTAGATTTTTTAATGAAAAGGATCTTATATTATATTAAATGTAACATGATACAATATTCTCTTAACAAAATAAGTGGGCAGTATTATAGAAAGCCCCGAATCCACATGCACAATAGGCCAATCCTAACAGAACAACAAAGTAACAACTATAAGGGTGTCTAAGGAACACCAAAAACAAAGGATAGATTATGAATAAAGGCTACCCCTGATTGATAAACACACATTATACAAATTTAAATTACTAGAGACAGATCACACACACTATACGAGAAAGGTGTTACTCAATTAAATCTGCCGCACTACCCTTGGAGCCAGCCAGGATGGATAGTGCATCTGCACCATATTTTTGAATCATCAAATCCTTGGATCCCGGTGGGTAGGGACGCTACAGTAGGATTGATTCTAAGGAGATGCCTGTAAAGTTCATGGAGGGTTCTTGGTTTGCAGTAGCACAAAGCTTTCTCCACCCATGGCACTAGAGATCACACTTGTTAAGGTGTGATTTGGCCACTTTGGATGCACATGGTAGTGGTGTGAACAACCTTCTAGTTGTGCTCATTGAAACTTGTATTCCATGATCTTCTTCACATCATTTTTCATCTGGCCCAATGATATTCGATGGTAGCTGATGAAAATATAGGTGTTCATTATCCTCCTCTTTAAGTTCACCCCATCACACTCTATCTAGAGGCCATCAATGTTTCTTTTTATATACTTGCTAGTGGTTGTTAGGCTCTATTTTTTGCCTTGGAATAACATTTATAATCTGTTTTACTAAAAATAGACATTATGTTTTAAAATCCATAGTTGCATGTGAAAGGACAATAGGTATATAAAAAGATATGTTGAATTGAATATTTTTTAAATACATGGAAGTTGAAAAATGTTGAGAAATAGATTGTGAGTTAGGCAAGTAGAATTACAAAACTACCAAAAGTGTCATACTTTCAAGTATAGTATTTGATGGTATCAATCATCCACAATTAGGTTTAATATGTGGATGAAAAACTATAATGTCCATCAACAAAAATAATTTACTTAAGTGAATTATGTTGAATTCTTGAAAATGAGAATGTAAATTTTTTAAATCATTAAAAATTTCTGTAACTTTTTGTTGCAAAATAAAATGGAACTCAATTCGTTTTCTTATTTTCAAATTTGGTTATCAAAATTAAATGTATTTTATTTATATTTCTTTTATTGAGATGTTAAGAATCCCACAATATGCAATAATATATAATTTTTTTGAAATTTAAATACTTGTTTAACCAATACTAAGATATATGTCCTAGAAGTTCTCCCAAACTACATTACAAATGACGCAAGTACAGATTTTTTAGTCATTGTCTTTTTTCTTATGGAAATATATGTTTTACTCTTGCAAAGATGGCACCACCGTCTCATCCAATTTCCAAAATGTTTCCTCTAACCAATACTTCATAACAAATAAATCACAACACAATGAAGTTTATATATGTCCCATGTTTCCCTTAAATTTTTATCTGCTCTAATTCTAAATACACTAGCTAGAAGAGTGCAAGTGTCAGGCTAGAAGTGGCACAATCACAGATTCTTCTAGTTTGTTATAACATTTTGCAAGTTTAGTAGTTTGCATTGAATTATTAGGCCCCTCTAGTTTTGACACCTAAAATCTATGTTGATTTTCATCTAAGCTACAATTTGTCTTTCGCTAAACATGCCGTGTCCAAGACTTACCTTGACCTCTATTAGAAAAATTGTTCTCTGATTTGCTTACTGGAAAAGTATTTTTAATCTAGCAACTACTTTTGGTAAGAGATGATGTGGGATTTTATTCTCTACCAAATATTTTTTACATAGTCAGAATTTGTATGGGTTAAGTAGAATGCATGACATTGGAAATGCCAAAAAGACATGTATATTACAAATTTAACTGGAGGCCATCAATATATATATATATATTATACTTATATAAATTATAGGTTCTATTATATTTGCCTTTAAATAACATTTATAATTATATTCATAAAATTCATAAAATTTTGAAATAAAAATGGAAACCTTTTCAAATATAGTGCAATATAAATGTTAATCTCAATCTTACTTAATCTTATTAATGTTATGTTATCATAGAAAATACTATTACTTTGCTGATTTAAAATTTTGTTTGATTTTTGTTTTAGTTTTATTTGATTTTTTGTTTAGCTTATTCTATTGAAAAAATTTGTAATTGTTTTTTTTATTGTTATTTGTTTCTTTTTTACAAATAAATATTGTGAAACTATGCAATTATTGAAGTAAATGTGAAATTTGAAGATCGATTTGCACCAAAATGGAATTTGGATGTAGTAAGGTAGCACTCATTTTTTTATAATTATTTATTTCAATTTAATTTTAGAAATTCATTTAAATTTATTGTTTCAATCTTGTGGATGAAAAACTCAACGATAGAAATAAAATAAAAAATGTTTTTAGAAGAATAAAGAAACCAACTCAAATCCTTTTTATCATTTAATTATTAGTGGAAGAATAATTACAGAACTTCAACATCTTGCATTGATCTTAAGGGGAACAAATTTCAATACAAATCATCTAGAAAAACTCAAGGAGTGGCCCATTTGTAATTATTATCATTATTACCATTGATTTTTAGAAATAAATCTATGTGTACAATTATTGCAGTAAATGTGAAATTTGAAGATTGAACAAGCACCAAAATCACCCCTGTCTTCTGATTGGCCATGTAGAAAAGTGAATATTTCAAATGGCTTGAAAATCTCTTACAGAAAGCATTATTGTCCTCGAATAGATGTGGATGCAAACTTTTACTCAATTTTCATCATTTGTAAGGAGAACATGGTCTTAGAAAACAAAACACCAACTCAAATACACAACAATAAACATAAAATAAAATAGAAAACATACCATAGGAGTGGCCCATTCGACTCTAAGAATAATCATTATCAAACTATCATTAAGATTAACATATGAAGATCTGGTAAAAAATCATTTTATGATTTCAGGGAAGCCTCCATGGATCTGCAAATCAATAAGCATAACATGTTTCTATTTTATACAGTCTAGCGGACCGCTAGGATTATTTATTGCTTGTGAATAAGGTTCCTATCAATTTCAAAATGTCTTTAAGATTAAACCATGCATAACCGGGGAAAAAATTGTTTTTTATTTTAGAGAAGCCAACATCGATGTGTGAAACAAAATTTTAAACTATGTAGATATGGGAAAACTCGTTCTTTTATTGGTCTATGATCCATGATTGTCTCTTCACCCAAGTTAGATAAAAATGTTTTTCTTGCCCAAAAAGGAATTAAAAAAAATGATTGCACACTGCGAATCTTTAAGAACCTTAAGGTAGTTACTTTATTCCATAAAAATGCACAATACATTGTTGGATTTGGAAGCAAAGTATATAATTCAAATTTCAATTGTGTGTTTGAATGTTTTCAATTATCTACACATGTTTTTGTGCTCTCTTGCATGTTTCAACCATGTACATAATTCAGTATAGATTTTTGAATCAGTCTTATAGTTTCCATCAAATCTCCAGTATGTTGGGGTTTTGAGAGTAATTTCTTCTTTGACCTCGTGTGACAAGAATCTCGCATCATCGATCAAAAGTATATTGTTTTCACCATAGACATTACCATAAATGTCTACTATCTGTTGGCTTGTTTTTTATTTGAACTTACATTCTTGGCATCCCCAAATGAACCTGAAGTTGGTTTCTCGCAGCCAACTAATTTTTTTATGAACATGTATTTCACTGTTGTTGAATCCATAAATGAAGACCATAAGGCAGTGTCAAAATATTTTGATGCAGTACTTATCAAGTCAGCACTAAACTCTCATTCAAAGTATTCAGTATTCCCAGATCTAAAATATGGAACCATATTACGAGGTATTTTGTCGCCAATACCAGAAATTCCAAACAACAAACCTTCAACTCCCAAAACTAGTAATTTCTGAGGCTTCCCAATAGGATCTATAAAAACAACTAGAATCAATGTAAGCTTCCAAAAGTGATTAAGAACAAGGCATCAAAGTATTTAATCACAACTCAAAAACAACTTATAAAAAACTATAATATCATCTCAATCAAAATGAAGATATAAATAGTACCTACTTTTAAATTTGTAATCTCAACATATAAAATAAAGAGTGACCATATGACTGTACGAATGAATATCATTGTAAAAAACATTTTGAAATAATTAATAGTTATATATTTTCTATTTGCTGCAATTTTTGGATGCCCTCCACAACACTCAAAACCTGGCACATTATGTTTGTTATGTTTATGTACAAATCGGCCATCAACCACTTATCTTTGAAACAGTTTTCTTCATTGGATTTTTTACCCACCATAATATTTTCAGAGGGTTTCCCCTTGGGCCCATTGTAATACACAATGTGTTTCTAAGGCCGAAAACAATACCATCTCTACTCCAAATATTTTGGAGATCTTTTACTGCAATTTTGTCTTCTACACAACAATGTTCTTTACCCAAAATAATAAATGGTTTGAAATCAAGCATGATTTTGTTTTCCAAATCCTTAATCAGATTTTCAAATTCGGCGCAAGAGAGATAGCTAGACCAAAATCCCACTTCACATTTTGCTACCAGTATCTTTAAAAATTCCTTGATCCCACCTCGCAAGTTGAGAGTCTCTTACCGAACTTGATTGTCAAGTCTTTGTAGGGTTGGTTTTTCTCACATAGCAAACCCTCCAAATCTAAAATAATTAAATAATCCTTTTGGCCAACTGCACAGAAGTAATTTTTTTCTCAATTTTCTGTAATTTGATATTAACCAATTCAAATAATCAAAATTTCAGTATGTTAATACTTACTGATTGAGACTCCATCTTGTATTCCCTTGCACTCCCTCTTTGCAGGTTCTTGTGATGCTCGTTCTATTTAAAAAATAGTAATCAATTCAAAATAAATTTTAAGTCGATGTAAAAAAATACGTGAAACAACTCACTTTTATACAATATTGCATAGATGTAGTTGTATATTAGCGACCAGTAGGCGTAAGCCATTAATGCCTGGACTATGTTTGGGTTGACAGTCTATGATGGGCTTAACGACCGCTAATAGCCAACTGTACAGAAGTAATTTTTTTTTTATTGTCCACAAATAAATATTAACCAATAAACCAAAAATTTACTCAATTCAAAATAAATCTAATTAAAAGATGCAGGTTAGTGACCACTAGGGTAATACATATTACAAATAAACTACTTCGCCATAGGTTCCTTTAATTATGAGGGTCTTATAAATGGTTTTCTTTATAATTGTATATGACTATCATACCATTTTCCATCTGCGAGTTCATGTGTGATGTGCCAAAAACCTCTCCATTTGGCATCAAATCTGAAAAAAATTGAATTTATTATTAAAAATATGTAAACAATGGAAATTGAAAACATCTTGTAGAGATAAATTTATAAATTAAGTATTTCATAGTCAGCTTTTATAGATTCATTGGATGGATGGTCAATGACATATGGGGTGACAGGTTGACTTGGTTGTGACATACTAAGATCAACATTGTCTTCTCTATTTGTATGTGGAGAGGAAGAGACAATGTCTTCCTCTATTGTTTGGTTGTCTGCATAAATATTGTATGTATCAGTTCAAATGCATTAAACTAATAGAATTGTTTAAAGTGATCTTAATCAATGTAACTTTTTTCAAATGACAATAGTAATGTTTTAAAAACATTTCTTGATCATGTGATTCAACAATAAAAACCATAGATAGACCTGACTCAACCAAATCCTGCACTGCAACACTACCGCCATACAACACTATAACCAGAGAATTATCAGAAGTGAGTCGAGTGAACATATGAGACCAAAACAAATAAGATCTCTCATAAAAAAAGGATGTGTCTTTCCTCGTAGGCCAATTTCACTTGTAGTCACCATTTGCTGCGGAAGTTGATCCATCCAATCCATGGTGATTTCAGCTATATCCCCATCATCAACATCATAATTGTGCACATCAGTTATTATGTACATAAGACACAAGCTCTTAAATTTTCCACTGCTGTCATAAAATCTGTAACAACCTTCCACAACTGATTCCCCCTTGGCTTTGACCTTTTGCATGTAATTTTTTATCGTCTCTCTTAACATTTTTGAAGAAGCAACAGGTAAGAGCACAATAATTACACAATTTAACAGACTAGATCCAACAACTGTAAGCAAGGTCCATTATTGCATCAGAATTGAGTACACTAGACAAATTACAGAAATCTGTGATCACACATTCTGCATTGAATGGATTAGTTGATGGAATAGAACATATTGTTGACTGGAGCTGGAAGGGATATGCACATTGACAGGTAAAGTCTTCAGTGTCTTCCATCCTTGCTAGAATATTTTGTTCCATTGCAATCATGTAGTTGTCTATAATTGCTTGAGCTACCACTGGGAGAACCTCTGCCACTTCAGCATCAAATTTTATTTTTGCCAATTTTTCACTTCCTCCAGAATCAACTTTTCTTTTTCCTTTAGTTTCTTCTCCCAAGAGTACACACAACTGGCGGTAGTGAGATTCATGCACACCATATTTTTCAACAATATTTTTTTTAGTGCATTCTACCAATACATGATTACATGGATATTTAATTTTTACATATTTTAGAAATTTTTCTCTCATCCTTCTGTCAGCTTTTACTCTTTGGCAGTAAGTATCTAAAGTCTCCACTATGACGTATGCTTCAATAGAGTGAGTTAGCCATACTTTCCCTGCTTGCACTTTATCTAGTAGAATTGATATCTCCTCATCGGTCATTCCTCTTACAGGCCTGAAGTAATTCACCATGAACCTTGCCAATGAATTTGGTTGAAATTTAGGTTAGTTATCCTTAAACGGAGAAAAAGCTAGCCCACCAGATTTAAATAAATCAATAATTGTTGTCAATTTTGTTCATGTGTCCCCAGGTAAATATAGAAATATCATTTCGTCATGAAGGGTCTCTGCCTTAGACACTTTGAAAATAACAAGACATTGCATCTCAAAACACTGCATTGAAAGATGAAATAGTATATTTATTTTCTGCATATTACAAAATTAAATTTTAAGAACAAATTTGCTAAAATTAAGTTTTGTTACCTTCAAATCATCTAACTTTGAGTTTCCTGCTTCGGGCCTCCGAGGACATCCTAGGGATCTCCAAATCATTTGAGCCTTGCAGAGTACATCAATAAAATTGGTATCAATCCAATTTTTGTTTACATCATTTTGCTGCTGGAAAATTTTAACAATATCTTCGCAAGGAGCGTGTGAAGACATAATGTGAGCCTTTCTAAACTGCATCTTAGTATGTAATGACTTGTATTTTCTTTCAGCCAAAAAAATTTTTGGGCACAAATGGTATGTTGGCCGTCAAGAATGTAGAACTACACATCATCCCTTTTCAGGTCATCTGGATCGTTGAGTTGCACAAGCTCTTTGTAGAAGATAAAAAGATTTCAGGTCTCTGGATTCGAGAAGTTCCTTTGTAGAAGATAAAAAGGGAAGAAGTAGTGCATCCCTCAGTGTAGGAATAACATTAATCAACATTGAATAGACAAGAAGGTCAACATCCTCATCATGCACAACATGTAATTGATATTTTGGAGGTGCCAAATGGAACCTAGAAACTTCAATTGGAAAAGCATCACCATTGAACAAAAATAATTTTGATTGTTCAACATTTGAAGTTTCTGTTTGCTCAAATATATTGGTTGCTTTCTTCAACAACAAAGCTGATTTATTATTCTTTTTAAGCCCTTGCAACTTTGACTTAGATGGATCTATCTCTAATTTAGACAAATATGATCTCCTCAGCGTTGTAAATAGATTTGCATGTTTTGGTGGAGAAAGAAATTTTTTTCTATTCAAATAATGACAAATAGAAGAGGTATCCTTGGTTCTATACAATTTTTTGAATACCAAATTCATGTTATTATGAAATTCAAGGGCATTTCCACACCCTATTTTGTCTGACTCAAAGAAATTCCCCAAATTCCAACCATATTTAAGACAAGAGCATGCCTTATTTTTTCTAGAAGCCTTCATTTCTAGTTTCTTGAACAATGAAACTTCCAACTCCATGTCAAGAATAAGGCACTTATTCAGTATGATGTCAATGTGTTCAACCTGAATACACAATGTTTTCTCATCAATAACTTTTGAAGTTACTACCATACTGACTTCTTTGACAACATCCTCATTAACAAAAAATAACCACATATCACCATGGTAATTTTCCAGGGAATGCATTTCTACAAACCATTCATCGTCTCTCTTTTTCCAATCCCCTGCTCCTTCAATCAAAGGAATTTGCATGAACGGAGTGTGGCCAATGGAAGACATATTACCTGAAAAAAGGAATTAAACAAATTAATATTTTGTAAGTAATTGGAAAGGACAAATATTGTTTCTCAACAGTGCAATAGCAACGAGATGTCATATCGTAATGTCATTATTTTCATAGAGTAAAAATTCAATAGGAATAAATATTTATAGCATAGCGGTCACCAGGCATACTTCAACCCTCCTTTAGTTATAAACAACAAGAAATCATTAATAAATTTTTTTGTTATGCGTTGCACTAAGCAATTTAAACAATTAGTCGCTATTAAATTTGGTTTGTTTCAAGTAGATAATTTTTTTGCTAGAAGTGAAGACTAGTGGCCACTAGCATCTATATATTCCCATCACTGTAAAAAACATATTTGAGTTACACTACATCATTATGAAAACCTAGAATCCAACATGGGTGATAAGGGTTGAGAATTGATTAATTAATAATAACAAATCATACATGTTGTGATGTGTTTGGATATTGTAATTAGGTGCCTTTTATAGTTCTCATGTGATATATCATATATATCACATAATTGAAATCGACTAGTATAAAGGAAAATGTCTAGCCACCGCTAGGTTCAATTAGTAATCAAAAGTTTTGATTTCCCGGTATCAAGCCTTAATAGTTTCTTATTTTAAAATTAGTGATCGAATAACAAACAAATCATGGAAACCCTAGCATCAGCTAGGATCCTTGTGGTGGCTAATCTACCTAAGGGGCACTAGGCTTAAGATTACGTGTTTGACTACATATATTGTATTCTATTGAATCTACATTTTGAATCACGTATATTCAGAAAAATTCGTAAAAACATTTCTTGTCTTGGAGTATTTGTTGTCTTCTCTTGTCTTGGAACATCAAAGAAATGTAGTAAGCATCCTCCCTAGCGGTCGCTAGTCTTGTAAAATTTAAATACAATAATTGAGCATAGTTAGTTTTTAGTGAAGTCATTAGGAGCAATGCTTGTTTTATGTTTACCAATTATTCATTGATGAGAAGGCTAGTGGCCGCTAGCCTCTACAATATCGGGGAATCCATTTTAACGATGCAAAAAATAATCTCAAAAGTTTTTATCGTCATTGTTTGTAATTATTTTATATTAGATGGAATATCCCTGGCAGAGCCAAGTCCTTCAAAGGTAAGTGTCATTAGTTAAGTCTGGTAATAAAGATAGACACATAGTTAGGAAAGTTTAGATCATAGTAGAGGAAATGAGCCAGTTATCGTGAATCCTAATGTAAGAGGTTGCTAGAGCCACTTAACAATCATAAAAAAATTTTAAAAAAGCCTTTAATAGATCATGATTTTTTTAATATGTCGATTTTCTTTTACACATTTTAATTATGTGGAGAACATATTTTTAAGGGATTTAAAATAAATACTTTTGAGTACAAAGGAATATAAGGCAACCCATTACTTGAGAATAAAATCACCTTTTATGGGTTGTCTATGTGGCACCATTTCATTGGATAATTTATTTATGAGACTTGATTTCTTCATTTCCAACATTTTATTTTGGCTTAGCAAATTACATTCTTGGAGCATTAATCATGTCTACAGGGAAGCTAATATGTCCTTCGATCTCCTTGCCAACACAGCTATCGATGGGCCGGATGTCACATTGATATCAAATCAACTTGAATATTGGTTCAGTCTGGTAGATATCATTTCACATGAAGGGAGGTGTGGATTCAACTCTCAGCATTAATGGAAACTTGTGTCTTCCCATATTTTAAATGGATGTTGGCTCCTTTCTTCCTCATTCTTCCTTTCCTCTTTTATGTTGGCAATTATGGTTTTCCTTGGCTTCCCCTTCATCTCTCTACATAGCGAGAGGCAGGAAATGGCCTATTCCTCAGCCATTTCTCGGAGGCACTTACAAGAAGTATTTGATATGAATCTATTTGGGAGGCCAAAGTGATTGAATGTGTGCTCAGTGAAGACTATCTGTTGGAATCTCCCAGGGTGAGGGCCAATTCCGATATTGTTGCGGCCTTTGTTTCAAACTGTCTTCTTCTTCACCCAGTTTCAGCGGATGTCGAGGTAGTAGCAGAGAACTTTATCTATCCGGTTCATAGAGTTGGTTTGCATGAGGAATTGGTTGGTTGTCATATTCCTGACCCCCTGCTCTAGTTGGAGGATGTTGATGAACATGATATTGGTGTTGGGTGAGGGATTCATTGGTTGGGAGAGAAATACAAGGAATTTCTTCTTCATAAAGAGTGTGCATGTTCTCTTCTAGCATGGTGGCACGGATCCCAATAGATTTCCACCCCTGGACCTTCTTGAAGCTCATTATCCTATTGATTCTACAATCGATCAGCTCAATGCTCTTCAGGATCATGCAAAAGGATCCTTCCTCCTTTTTCTTGGCAAGGTTCCACCATGGGGTGGCATCGTTTGGGCTGTGGAAGATACTCAGGGAGTGAAGGAGGAGGACAAGATTCACATTGTGGATGGACCCACTTGTGGGATTTTGTAAGTGATCATGTTCTTAGCTTACCTTCAGATAGGATTTTTTGTTTCTAAATTTGTTTTGGATCCTTGGTCTTCTCTTTCTTGGTTTCTTTCTTTGTGTTGTTCTTGTTGTGGGACTTGGGTTCCCTAGTTTTGTTTGTTTTTGTTTGGTTTTCTTTGTATGGGTGGGGTCCCGTAACCCTCCAGTTAAAAGCTTGGTCAAAAGCATTTAAAAATTAAAAAAAGTGTTAGAGCATAATAATAGAAGTACATATTTTAAACCTGAAGATGTATCTTGTTCATCTTGGCCCTGCATATTTTAAGAAATTACCCGTTAAACATAATAGTCTGTAACAATTTACTAAACATCGAGGGTGAAGATGTACATGAACCTTGCTCAGGAATAAAGTATCAGATGCCGTGAAGAGCAATGCTTGTTTTATGTTTACCAATTATTCATTAATGAGAAGGCTAGTGGCCGCTAGCCTCTACAATATCAGGGAATCCATTTTAACGATGCAAAAAACAATCTCAACAGTTTTGTTTTCATTGTTTGTAATTATTTTATATTAGATGGAATATCCCTGGTAGAGTCAAGTCCTTGAAATGTAAGTGCCATTAGTTAAGTTTGGTAATAAAGATAGACACACAGTTAGGAAGTTTAGATCATAGTAGAGGAAATGAGCCAGTTATCGTGAATCCTAATGTAAGAGGTTGTTAGAGCCACTTAACAATCATAACAAAAATTTAAAATACCCTTTAATAGATCATGATTTTTTTAATATACCAATTTTCTTTTACACATTTTAATTATGTGGAGAACATATTTTTAAGGGATTTAAAATAAATACTTTGGAGTACAAAGGAATATAAGGCAACCCATTACTTGAGAATAAAATCACCTTTTATGGGTTGTCTATGTGGCACCATTTCATTGGATAATTTATTGATGAGACTTGATGTGACACCGTCATTAAAACAAACCTTATCAGGGAAAATCAATCTTGTGTGATTAAAATTCCCTTTGTATGCTCTCATTAACTCTATTGGATCTTAAATCTTATCTATTAAGATACCTATCTAAACAGATTGGACCTTAAATATTATCTATTAAGATAGTTACTAAATAGACAGATTCTATGATAAAATTTTCTGTAAATATCTTGATTGGCCAGACTCATGACCTTTTCTAGTAAATGTTGATATTAAATCTATTGGCAAACTTGTATTAATTTGAAGCATGTGATGCATGCATATTCACTCCATATATTTATCTTATCACTTCCCCCTTATTTTCACACCTTTCGGGTTTCCTTCACAAGATTTAATTTATTCTGTCATGGCCTGGACCAATGATTCCTTTCATGCAATTTTCCATGGTTGTGAGTGAAATGGGATTTTATACCAAAATTTCATGTCGTCCATTTGAAATCCATTTTTAGGATTGAATTAGAGCAAGACCTGGTTGCAATTGAGGGAGTTCTTGGAGATGATTATATTTCTTTAGAGGGACATCCGAGGGTAAATGCAGAAGTTTCTTTCGATGTTTTTTGTCATCTTCTTATCATACACCCGATGAAGGATTGGGATTTAGAGATGGATCCTCACTTGATCAAGCCAGCGTATAGGGTTGGCATGGAAGTGGAAATGGAAAAAACCTTGAGTGTTTCATGGCCCTTTATTTCTGATGCTCACTATAAACATGAAGGTTTGGTGCATGTAGACATTTTTAGAGAGTTATTCAAACGGTTTAATGTACTAAATTGTTTCTTATGTGAAGTGGACAAATTGGGTGAGACATCATCGACAGGAGGTAGGTCACTCCACTTTCCTGACCTAGATGCTATGTATGCTCCATTGCAATAGGAACTGACATTGGGATGTTCTTCACAGGAAAGGTCATGAGGCATACAATTGGTTAAAGATTCTGGCTGCTGTTGGAAAAGAGCATATTTTTCCAGAACCGCAAACAAAAACCATTTTCATGCCCATTAAGGTGGAGGTTACAAAGATGTCATCTGATTCAGATAAATAAGTGGTTCTAATATATTTGTTTTGGTTGTTGTATAGCATTTCCATTTCCATTGTTATCGAATCATACTATGTCTGGCTTACTGGTCTGGGGGTTTTTTGTATTCCCAACCACTTCTTTTCTTGGCATTGGACTTTGCATTTTTTTCACCAAAGTATTTATGTATCATTCAGGTTTTAAGACTGATCCTCTCATTGTATCTATAATGTAAAGGGAAAGGGACCCTTCAACCCTCCTTTAATTATAAAATACAAGAAATCATTAGTAGAATTTTATGTTATGTGTTGCACTAAGAAATTTAAACAATTAATCACTATTAAATTTGGTTTGTTTCAAGTTGTCAATTTGTTGTTAGAAAATGAATTAGCGGCTAGTATATATATTCTAGGATAATCATCAAGACATAATCTGTATATGTTACACCAATGCCATGAAATAATCTATGACCTAAGGAGAAACCACTAATCTCAAGACTGTGTTACGTTACACCAATGCCACGAAATAATCTATGACCTTAGCGCCTGTTATCCTTCGAATAGCATGTGGTGGACTTTGAATAACATATTGAACTCAACAATTGTTAGGCTGAAAATTTCTTTTTGGAATTTGTGTAATCAAGAAATTTGTTAATTTTTTTTATGTTACACAAAGGGAGTATAATACGCTTCAATGTTAGGGGATACATTAAATATGGAAAATTGTTAATATTTGTCCTACCTTCAATTTTTTTTAGAATATTTAACACTTTTGATAGGAGCTTAGAATCTATAGGGATTGTTGGGATCCCACCTAATTACAAACATGAAATATAATCAATAAACACACATGACCCAACAAAACAAAACCATAAAAACTAACTGGGATGCAAGCCGAGAAAAGATAATATCGGCCAAAAAAAAATACCCAACCACTTCCAACAAAGGATAGGAAGTAGAAATTACACTTTAGAGGAGGATTTTCTTGGCATGGAGAGACATTCTCCACCCATTGAGACAACGATGTGAGAAGTGTAAGAAGTTGTATATGTAATTCCCAATTTCCTTTGTAGAACTGGCCATACCAATAGATTCCTGGACTATGGGAGCTGAAACGCCAAGAAAATTTAACTTCTCTAGCTGGATGACCTTCACCAAGCCCCTCAGAACAATCAATATTTACGTCCAAAGAAAACTACAAAAAAATCATGTTCCTAGAAGAGAGTATTGGATATCACTCTGCTCGCTTACTCCATGGCCAGCCCCAAGCCAATAATGTCAAGAAGAGGTTGACTACTCCCAAAATCCTCCAATGCTTTAACCAAGTTGACTCACTATTTGGGATTTATGAAGTGGAGGGAAATATATTTTAAAATTGAAATATAACTGAGTAGACCATTCGAAGAGCCCCAGTATGTTCAACTTGGTCCAAATGGATAAGTTCCAACCCATACCTCAAGGTGGCCCCTTGGCCACTTATTAAAAGCATCCAATGAACTTTATGGGAATAGAATTTGGGTTGATGATTACAAAATACTTGTAAATTTTGGATGGTAAAATATTTCCATTATACCAGAGCTATGAAGTGGAGTGGTGGAGGGGCACATTCTCTAAGTGGGACATGGGAGTGGCCTTTGGTCCTTAATGTCCACCAAGTGATCTGCGTTCAAAGCACCCTGTTATGTTCTGCTTGGTCCATATGGAGAATTTCGACCCATACCTCAATGAATGGGAATGGAATTTGGGTTGATGATTACAAACTACTTGTAGCTCACCTAATAGAAAAAGAACTGGAGCTCATCCTGTCTTCAAATATTTTTTTCTATTCATATATTTTAATATCCATCAATTCATTACTAATTTTTCATGTATCAAAGACAATAAGTATCCTTAGCCAATGCAAACATCAAGCCTTTGTGACGTTGTAACAACATTGATTCAAATAACATTTTAAACCCAATGACTACTAGGCTTAAAATTGACCACAATGACCGTTAGCCTTAAATTTTTGTTTGGAATTCATGAGATAGAATTTAAGCATTCTATTGAGCTCAATGGGTGATACACTTAAATTTTAGTTTAGAATCTTGAGTACTCAAGAAAGAAATGTAGTGAGAAACCACCCTAGCGTTCACCAGTCATTAAAAATAGTCTTTTAAAATTGAAATATAATTGTGGGGATAATTTGAAGCACCCCACTATGTTCCAATTGGTCCATATGGAGAAGTTTGACCCCTACCTGAAGGTGTCCCCATGGCCTCTTATTGAAAGAATCCAATAAACTCAATGGGAATGGAACTTTGTTTGATGATTTCAAACTACTTGTAAATTTTGGATGGTAAACACTTCTATTATACCAGATCTATGAACTGGAGTGGTGGAGGATCACTTTCTCTAAGTGGGACATGGGGGTGGGCTTGGGTCCTTCATGACCATCAGGTGATCTTCATTCAAAGCACCCCATTATGTTCCACTCAGAAATATATAGAATTTTGACCCCTACCTCAAGGTGTTCACATGGCCACTTATTGAAAGCATCCAATGAACTCAATGGGAATAGAACTTGGGTTAATGATTACAAACTACTTGGAACTCACCAATATCCCAAGAACTTTACTTCATCCTATATTCGAATATTTTTTGTTTAATCGTGTATTTAGATATATGTCGAGTCATTACTAATTGTCTTATATATAAGACAACAACTGTCCTATAGGTCACGAACCTCAAGCCTATGTGATGTTACAACAACATTTACTCCAATAACATATTAAACTTTGAAGATACTATTGAGCTCAGTGGCTGCTAGGCTTAAATTTTCATTTGGAATCATGAGTAATCTGGAAAATAGTTAATATTTGTCCTGTCTTCAAATATTTTGTATAGATGACTTAACACTTTTGACAAGAACGTAGAACCTTGGGATTGACAAGATCCCACCCAATTACAAATGTAAAAGATAACCAAACAAAATACCCAACCACTAACAACTAGGGATAAGAACTAGAAATTACACCTGAGAGGTTGATTTTCTTGGCCACGGAGACATTCTCCCACCCACTAAAACACCAGCGTGAGCAGTGCACAACAAGAATTTGTATGTAAATCCAATTAACTCAATTGGAATGGTACTTGGGTTGATGATTACAAACTACTTGGAACTCACCAATATCCCAAGAACTTTACTTCATCTTATCTTCAAATATTTGTTATCTATTCATGTATTTGAATATCCGTAAAGTCGTTACTAATTGTTTTGTATGCAAGACAACAACTATCCTAGCGGCCACAAACCTCAAGCCTCATTGATGTTGCAACAATGCTGATTCGAATAACATTTTGAACCCAGCAACCACTAGGCTTAAAATTGAACACTACGGCCATTAGCCTTAAATTTTCATTTCGAATTCATACGATAGATTTTGAGTATTCTATTGAGCTCAGCCGCTGATAGGTTTAAATTTTCCTTTTGAATCACGAGTATTTAGGAAATAAAAGTAGTGAGTAACCACCCTAGTATTTTTTATTGGTTAAAATTAGTCTTTTAAAATTAAAATATAATTATGGGGATCATTCGAAGCACCCCCCTATGTTCCAATTGGTCCATATGGAGAAGTTCGATCCCTACCTCAAGGTGTCCAAAAGGCCACTTATTGAAAATATCCAATAAACTAAATGGGAATGGAACTTGGGTTGATGATTATAAACTACTTGTAAATTTTACATGGTAAATGCTTCTATTATACCAGAGCTATGAATTGGAGTGGTGGAGGAGCACTTTCTCTAAGTGGTATATGAGGGTGGGCTTGGGTATGTAATGCCATTTTTTTTTTAAATAATGAAATGCAAGCTCACTAATTTTTTTTGTAGATTTTATATGTAAATCACAACTAAATATTTCAAATGTATATTTCATGACTATATATTTTGCATATTTCTAAACAACAACTCTTCCAAATGAAGGCATTGAAAATAAAAGTTCTTGGTTTCATTATAACTCAAATGGCAATCTTACAAGATTCTTGCAACTATAAAATAGAACTATCTTAGTGATGACCAATGTTTTCAAGAAACAATAAGTGCAATAAAAATGGATCTTTACAAAAGTATGACGATTTACAAAGCCACATTTATTTACAAGTGAAGGCAATGCCCACAAAAGAAGAGGATGACCAAGATGGCAAGAGGCTTCAACTATCTCCAACTTGAGCTCCAACTCTAATACTCCTACAAGAATCCAACTCCAAGAGAACATGGCTTGTTTACCACCCAACCAATAGGCATCATCACATGTCTTTCCATGGTTGGAAGTCATGCTAGCCTCCCCCAAGCCCATGGGAGAGAGGAACTAGCTTCCACAATGTGCAGAAGTAATAATGGGGGTTTAAACACTCAACAAGAGAAACCACTTAGACCTACTATACAATGAAAACCACAATGTGAGGAGAACAAGATCAACCTCACAAGGTGGAAGAGAGGAAGAAGGATGCCCAAAAACAAGGTGTCCAACCATAGGAGCACCAACAAATACATATATTCAATACTCCCTATACCTCCTAATCATTCATCCTCCTTATTCCTCCTTTATGCAATAGAAATCCTTCTTGGGAGGATTTTCAAACCCAAGAGGGTTTCCTCTTCAAGAATGAGGAAAGGTTCAAGCCATATGAACCTTTCTCCCACCTCAAACCATATGAGGGGATGAGAAGGGACCTTCATGGCTTGACAAAAAATCATGAGGTTTGAGAGGGAAATCCCTCTCTCTTCCCCTACATTCTCCAAAAACCATCATTCCAAATGATGGTGGAGAGAAAACAAAGGAAATAAGAAGAAGAAGCAAACAACCATATTCACCATACATCATTTCACACACTATTTTATTGATCAAGCATAGTTTACAAGATAACAAAACTAAGAAGGAAAACAAAAATTTTAAAACCCTACCTCTAATATGCTTTCCAAAACTCTAAGCTTTTCCCCTTTGTCCAAGTTTCCCTCCAAGCTCCAAAATTCTCCAAGTGCTCCCAAAAAAAAATGAACCAAGATGACCCATTCTTCCCACATGAGGAAGAATAAAAAGAGGAACCCAAAAGTTTCCTCACCAATGGGAAAGTGACAAGTGTCACCCCCTCTCCTTTCAAGAGTCAAAGATTCCAAAAAAACCAAATAAGTAAGAGTAAACTCACCTTTTATCCCTTTTCACCCAAAATACCAAAAACTAAAATAAAACAAAGTGGAGCAACTTTTAACACTTTCACACAATCCAACCATCTTACATGGATGGTGACTAAAGAGGGCTAAATGGGAGGGAAAATCCCTCCAAACCTTGGAAATAGGCCCCCCTACCTATTAGGTAGGGTCCAAGGACCCATTTTCATGCTAAGGGAACCCCCAAACTCAAAAGGGGTCCCTAGAATTACCCAAAATAACCCAATTTCGGGTTTGGCATGCTTGGGAACATGGGTAGAGGGTGTGGGGTCCACCCAAGGTTCACATGTGGTACCCAATCCCTTCTACCAACACACACACACACTTCCCAAAACCAACACTTAACTTAAGATAAGATCATTAACCCCTAAGCTAGTTTACTTAATACAAACACATCCTAAACCTAATTAATTTTACAAGACATAATTACATTACAAATTGAGGGTTCACCCATAGTGCCCAATTAAATACATCTAATCTAAGGCCTCAAACATTTAGCATGGTTAGGACTCAGCCCGTGGGCCGCTTGTACACAATTGCGTAGCTACCCTGAAACCCATGCTCTCCTATACCTGTCACCTGCACACTCATTGCACACATTAACTGCACCTGTCCAATATAGTAAACATCATCTATACATCACAATATCAATCAAACTTATAATGTCCGAACATAATTTACAATTGATAGTGCAATGCATCCAATTATCCGCAGTTTTCCATGAATCATCCACAAATAAAATTGTAACAACATACACTTAGGTTAGCTTGAAAATCACCATCATTAAATCCAAAACACTATATCATCAATCAAATTAACCACAAGAGACTAACATCTAACTGATTAGTCTATCATATAACCCTGTTAGTGTCATCACATCATACGAAATATATCAGTATATGAATCTAATCCAATTGGCGCTACGCACCCAAAATGCCATAATGTCCAAGAGGATAAAATATCATAGTAAAATGTCCAAAGTCTATCAGAGTCTCAATCAAAACATGTCTAGAAATAAAGGAACCAATAGATAACTAGAGCTATAAAAATGTGGGCACTACATCCCCCTCTCCTAGAATTAGACTTCCTCCTGGAAGTCATTGGAAGAGGTAGGGATATCTAGCCCTCAGTGGTGTAACATCCTCCCAAGTAGCTGATGACTTGTCATATCGGTCCCACTGTACTCTAACCTGGTCCAAATCTTGACCCCGAAGGGCTAACCTTCGGTGCTCCAATATGCGTACCGGCTCCAATCTCCACTGCTCTCCATCCTCTACCTGTAATGCCGACCAATCCAAAACATGAGAAACATCTGGTACATATCTACGTAGTACAGAAACATGAAAAACGTCGTGGGCCCGTGCAAGGCATGGTGGTAAAGCCAGGCGATAGGCAACTGGACCGATGACCTCAAGAATATCAAAAGGCCCCAAAAAACAAGGCGATAGCTTAGAACCCTTTCCATAATGGATCGAAATCTTATGAGGACTAACCCTCAAGAAGACTTTGTCACCCACTGAGAAGTGACAATCGATCCTCTTGGTATCCGCATACGCCTTTTGGCGTGCTCTAGCCTGCTCAAGACGCTACCGAATTAGAACAACCTGCTGCTCTAAATCCTGAAGGTAAGCTGGCCCCAAAATAATCCTGTCATCTAGCCTATCCCAGCTCAAAGGTGTCCTGCAAGGTCGTCCATACAAAGCCTGATAGGGAGCCATGCCAATGGAGCTATGATAACTGTTATTGTAGGCAAACTCAACTAAATGCAAATAGTCTTCCCACTTCTTCTGCTGGTCCATCACGTACATCGTCAACATGTCCTCAAGAACCTGATTAACCCTCTCTATCTACCCATCTGTCTCTGGATGATATGCCGAACTGAAATTAATCTGTGTACCCAAGGCCTCCTGAAAAGAAGTCCAGAAAACTGATGTGTAGATAGTGTCTCTGTCATTAATGATCATCTTCGGAATCCCATGCAATCTTACAATATCCTCCATGAACACTTTGGCGATGGCCTGTGCATTATAGGTGACCTTGGTTGGCGAGAAATGCGCAACCTTGGTCAACTTATCCACAGTGACCATAATGGCATCATGACGATAAGAGGACATAGGAAGTCCTACTATGAAATCCATGGAGATCACATCCCATTTCCACTCGGGAATGTCATGAGGGTATAAAAGTCCTGCGGGATGAGAATGCTCTGCCTTGACTCTCTGACACTCAAGACAACGTGCTACAAAATCTGCTATGTCCCGATGAAGACCTGGCCAATAATATAACTCTCTCAAATCGGCATGCATCTTCTTCACTCCTGGATGTGCAGCATATGGAGCTCGATGAGCCTCAGTAAGGATGAAACTACATAGATCACCTGCCTTAGGCACATAAATGCGCCTATGGAACCGAAGCAAACCATCTGACTCTAGCATGCATCCTGAATATCTGCCCTCAAAAGAACCCTGAGAATCCAACATCTGCCTAGCACCCTCATAAAACCTGTCATCTAGAAGATGCTCAAGTATCCTGCCTCTCAAATCTGACTGCAGTGTCAAAGAAGTAAGCACATGCCGTCGTCTACTAAGTGCATCTGCAACAACATTTTCCTTTCCCTTGATATACTGCACCTCCATGTCATACTCACAAAGGAACTCCGTCCAACGCCATTGACGAGCATTGAGGTTCGGCTGAGAGAAGATATGCTGCAAGCTACAATGATCTGTCCTCAAGATGAAAGGTCTACCCAAAAGGAAATGTCGCCAACGCACAAGTGCATGAACAACTGCTGCAAGCTCTAAGTCGTGAGTAGGATAGTTAAGCTCATAGTCCTTGAGCTTACGAGACTCAAAAGTAATAACCCGATGTTCTTGCATAAGAACTGCTCCCAAACCCTCTAGTGATGCATCAGTGTAAACAAAAAAATCCTCTGTTGGGTCTGGAATTGCTAAGATGGGCGCCGTGGTTAGCCTTTCCTTAAGCAATTGAAAGGCCTTCTCACATTTCTCTGACCAATCAAACTTCTTCCCTTTCCTCTGAAGAGAAGTAATAGGGTGAGAAATCCTAGAAAATTCCTGCACAAACCTGCGGTAATACCCTGCTAAACCCATGAAGCTCCTCACCTCAGTGACCGATGTGGGTGCTGGCCAATCCAAGATAGCCTGAATCTTAGAGGGATCTACGGAGATACCCTCACCTGATATGATATGACCCAAGTACTGAATCTCTATCTGAAAGAAGCTGCATTTTTCCAAGTTCCCATACAACTTCTACTCTCTCAAAACCTGAAGTACCTGCCTCAAATGCTCCTCACGTTCCTCCTCAGAACGAGAATAAATCAATATGTCATCAAGGAACACCAAGACAAAGCGGTCCAGAAAATTCCTGAATACTCCATTCATGAGGCTCATGAAGACAGCTAGGGCATTGGTCAAACCAAATAATGCTCGTAACGCATGCGAAACGTTGTCTTATGAATGTCTGAATCTGAAATGTGCAACTGATGATACCCTGACTTGAGATCAATTTTGGAGAACACTCTAGCTCCCCGCATCTGATCAAACAAGTCATCAATCCTGGGAAGTGGATAACGGTTCTTTATTATGACCTTATTGAGCTGTGTGAAGTCTACACAAAGCCTGAGAGAACCATCCTTCTTCACAAATATGACTGGCGCTCCCCAAGGAGATACACTAGGGTGAATGAGACCCTTCTCTAACAACTCCTCTAACTGAATCTTGAGCTCATGAAGCTCTGAAGTCGTCATCCGATAGGGTGCCCTAGAAACTAGTGCGGATCCAGGCACTAAGTCAATGGTGAAATCCACCTCCCTACTAGGTGGTAAACCTGGAAGCTCCCCTGGAAACACATCTGCATACTCCCTCAAAACTGCGTGATCATCAAGGGGTGAATGCTCTGGGGTACTATCCGAACGATCACTGATAGTGATAGCAAACAACTGACAACCCTTTCGCATGCTCCGCTTGAGTTGCTTAGCCGAGATCATGCGCAAGGAAATGGGTCTCTGCATCCCTGAAATCACAACTGCACTACCCAAATCATCCTGACACTCAATGACCTTCTCTCTACAATCCACCTTGGCTCGATGAGCCTCGAGCCAATCCATACCCAACACTACCTGATAGGATCCTAAAGGAATAACTCGGAGGTCAAGCATAGTGGATAAGACTCCCAAATCGAGTACACAACTCTCCACATACGAGTCCACGGTGAGTTTAGCCCCAGAGGCCAACTCAACCTGCCAACTATCTGGCTGCCTAGCCACCACTAGCCCACACTGGTCCACTATAGAAGGTGATATAAAGGAATCAGAAGCACCTGAATCAAAAAGTATTGAGACAGAAATACCCCTGATAGTACCTGTCATCTCAATGACTGTGGCCTGATGCTCAGCCTGGCAGTTGTCAACCGCTGCATACACACGATGGGCATGTCCCACGTCACCCACCGTCTTCTCAGATCTAGGAGCTCTCTGCATATCCGTAGTAGTGGGCTTGTGCGGACACATACGCACATAATGATCTGGAGCCCCAAAAATGAAACATCCTCCTGTACCCCTCTAAGATGGGGTCCCTCCTGTGCTCTGGCGAACTGAACCTGCCGGTCCAACCCTAGCAGACTGCTGCGAGCGGGCTAGCTGTAAGTGATGAGTACTCGGCCTCTTATCTCTAGACCCACCAAAACCACCTCTAGACCCACCTCGCTGAAAACTCTGAGTCTTTCTACCCCTCTAATGCTGGTGTCCCTGATGCTGTGTCTACTATGATGGGTATGGAGGGGATCTTGATACTGTTGGAGAAGACCAGAATCCTCCTCTAGGGGGTGGTACTGCTCCCCGTGCTCTCTGACTCTGGAATGCCTTAATTCTATCCTGGAACTTGCTCTTGTTTCTTTCTCTATGCTCCTGAGCCTTGGTCCTATTCTCCTCAGCCAAGTAGGCCTTCTCAACAGCCTTCTCAAGTGTGGGAGGAGATAACATCCTAATAGCTCCTGCTATATATGCATTCAGGCCCCGAATGAACCTGTTTACCTGTAATTTCTTGTCTTGCAGGGAGTCTACATACTGCAAGAGATCCAAGAACCTGCTCTCATACTGCGCCATCGAGCCAGAACCCTGTCGCAAGTCATGGAACTCATCAATCCTCTTTTTCACAAAATGTCTGACATATACCGGGCCCTGAATCACTCCTCGAACAACTCCCATGTCACCGTATCCCAAGTCAAATGGAGCTTCCGCTCCTCATTCCTCCACCAAACGCCTGCTACGTCTCAGAGGAGGTGTATGGCAAAGCTAGCTTTGACGTTGCTCTCATGAGAGTGCAAACCAAAGCAGCTATCCAAGCTAAGAAGCCAGGACTCCGCCCCAAAGCCGTTTGTCGAACCAGTAAATGTAGGAGGCTACAGGCGAAGAAGGTCTCGAATCACACTGCTTGTGTCTCGATCCTGACGGTGTGGTCTAACAGGTGAGAGGGGTCGCATATCTCCAAAAGGTCCCTCGAAGCTGTGTGAACGACTGTGACGAAACGAGGCCACCCTCTCACCAAGGATGGAAGGGCTGCGTGACCTCTCTCATCTCGGAATGTCGTGCTCAAGTGGCTCTGGATGTGCATCCTCACCAATCAACTCCTCATCTCCTAACTGAATGTCCTCCTCTCTCGGCACCTGCGGTGGTGGAAGGCGCTCCTGTACGACACCTATCAGCTGTTGCAGGGTCTCTAATATCTGAGGCCCAAAATCGGGGGCCGGCCACTCCCGCGTAGGCGCACTACGTCCCGAACCTCGAGCTGAACGTCCCCTCTTGGGTGCCATCCTGAACCTGAGGTAAAAAAATGTTTTATAAACTTTCTAAACGTTTGTTGGAAGCGTTATTTTATCATTATTTTTATTATTTTAATGATTATTATTATTGTTATTATCATTATAACACCAGAAGCAATGCCCCTTCCCATGGATAATTAATTTATAATAATTATTAATTTATTTATTTATTTATTTAATTTCTCGAAATAAATTAATACCGTCCCACAATAATTTTAATCCTTTTAATCTATTAAGCTCCTTAGGGTTATAAATAAAAATTTACACCCCCTTTTTTTTTTTTTTTAAATAGTTAATCTTCCCCCTTTTAATTAATTAATTTTTATTTTATTTTTTTTCTTTTTTTTACCACACACCCCTTTTTATTTAATTTTTTTTCCCCCCTTTTAATTTATTTTACCCACACACACCATGTAAGTTATTTTACATTCCCATAAAAGATCATGACTTAAAAGGTGTAGGGTTTAAAGAGAGCCCTTGGATAAAACAAATCTTGGCCTTTGATTTCAAACTTGCCCTAAATTTGCCCTAGATTTCTCTATGATGTTTTTATTTTCTTTTTCATTTATTTGTTCATTCATTTTGTTTATTCTTCTCTTTTGTTTCTCTTATTTTGTTTTCTTTGTTTTCTCTTTGTGCAGGTGAAAGAACTAGAGGAGGTTGGCTTCATGGAATCTCCCTTTTTTTTTTTGTAAAATTCATGTATTTTTTGTTTTTATGTGAAACTTGTTGAAGAAAAACCTAAAAAAAAAAATTTGAATTCATATATATATATATATATATATATATATATATATATATATATATATACACTTTTGTTGGGTTTTGTTTTTTTTTTGTTGTGTTTTGTAGGTTAAAAAAAAAAACTAACATTTGTAGGTGGCTAGGCGGAGTAATGGCTGCGGGGGAGGGGTGGGGAGGGGGGGCAACAGGGTGCGCAGAGGGGCAGGTCTACGGAGGGCGGTCCGTCGCGGGGGGGAGAACAGATCTGCGGAGGGGTTTGGGGTAGTCATAGGCACCGGGAAGGGGGAAGGGTTTTGAGTTTGGGGGGAAGGGCAGGTTTAAACCTGCGTGCGGGAGGGGAAATGGGGTATGCGAGGGTAGGGGAGCAGGGGGACAGGGGGGTTCGGGCGCGGGACAGGGTTCCCAGGGGGAATAGTGCCGGCAGCGCTGGGGAAAGTTTGGGGGGGGTTCGGCCCCCCAAACAGTATGTTTTTTTTTTGTTTTTTTTTTTTTTTTATTTTTTATTTTTTAATTTTTAATTTATTTTTATTTTTATATTTTTAAAAAATATGGTATATACAATGAATATACTCCAAACACATATATATGTTTTTTTTTTTTTTTTTGAATCTAATAAAAAAATACATATCTATATATATGATAGGGTTTAACACTCTATCCACTTGGTTTGGATATATTGCATGATAATGAAGAATAGTGAAATTTTTTCCAATAAAGTTCATTTTTTATTTTGACTCAAATATATTATTATAACACCATTCAAACATTTATTTTTTAGTCGCACATCTATTAATGAACTATGAATATAATTAAATATATAAAAATAAAACAATAAATTACAAATAAAATGGTAATTTTATAAAAGAAATTTGTTTTCAATTTCCTTTCCAAATTTGTTATTTATAACTGCAAGAACAAAAGGGCTAAAACAACATTAATTCTAACATACAAAAATAAAGGAACTAACATTATCATTTCAATAAATGCTGGGAGTCAATAAGAATGGACTGGTCTTTTAAGGCAACAAATAGCTAAACACATTAAGGGGAAGATTTGATGTAAGGTGGAATGCATCCCAAGTAGCTTGAAGAGGAAACAATAGGTTTTTTAAGGAGGAAACAAGATGAAATGAAGATGGACGGAACCAGATATTGGATCTCAAACAGTCCAATGTGATATCAACCATCGGCTTTAGGGATACCATAATGTAATTTCATATTTCATTTTTACACATGACAAGTAAATGCAAGCACACTAATTTTTTTTTGACTTTAAATGTAGAATCTTGCCCTAATTTGAAAATGTATGGGGTTCTAGCCAAGTGCAGGTGATCCTCAAAATGGCAAGAAAGTTATATCCCACAAACATTATTTCAGTGTTGTGAATCAAAAAAATCCATTCCACTAACAATATTTTATTCCAATTTATCGTTGCAATCATCAAAAAAATATGAAGAGGATGCTTTCCGAATATGGCCATGTTGTATCAAGCTTATTTGTTCCAAGGCAAGGGTTCACATTTGTAAATACATGCTCAGGCTACATAGCTGATTCAAGACAACCCTTTTGTAGATGGGGTACATAGATTCTTGCACTGATTGAATGGAAACTTTCTTAAGCAATATGGCTTAAGTTTACAAGTAACATCTCATACAAAGTGGATGTTGCAACAAGAAAGAGAAAGCTTCACATTAATCATATTTATGCATCTACAATAATGAACCAAGATGAATGGGGAACTCCATACTTTAGCTCCAAAAACAATAGCTCCTACAAGAATATCTTACTTCAAGAGAACATGCCAACATCAAACTGACCAACCAATAGGCATTCATCTACTTATGTAATTTCGTATTATTTATTATGTCATGAACTAGAAATCATCAAATTATCACCATCTTATGTCACAGGAACTAGCTTTCATTCAATTCTATTCACAAACATCATGGGGGTTTTCATCTCTACAAGTACAATATTAAACCTACCTCTCAACCTTCTTACTACATATGAAAACTTGAATATGAGGAAAACTATGTCAATGTGATATAGGGGGATATAGAGGAATTTGTGCCACCTTCTTAAACTCTTAAGGTGTCTTCAACGATAGGAGCACCAATGAACTATATATGACAGGAAACTCAACAATAGACCTAGAAAATAACATTCAACCTTTCCTATAATTTATGCCTTCAATGCTATACACAACTCCACATTCATGGCACAAACATGATTCCACAACCCAGGAGGGTCTCATGCACAATACAATGGGGACATTAGGTTCAAACAATGTGCATACCTTTCTCCCACATGCGATTGAACCATTTCAGGGGATGAGAATTTTTCACTCCATAGAATGACCACACTAGACTCCATGATCTTCCAGGGAAATCCCTCTATTTTTCACTACATGTGACTCCATAAACCATCAATCCAAATGATGCTGGAGAGAAAACATGAAAACCACAAGAATGATTCAACAACTACATGCATCATACACATTTCAACACATATTTCACACACATTATTTATTGTGATCATGGATTCATACAAGATAAGAATTTACCTAAGAAGAAGTAATCCTGAAGAACCTTGAGCTCTATAATGCTTTCCAAGGACTCTAAGCTGTACCACATTGTCACAAGCTCCGTTCCAAGCTCCCAACATGTAGCCAAGTTGACTCCAAAAAAAAAATGAACCAAGAAGTCCTCATTACCTTTCCACTTGATTACATATTAAGTATAGGATCCTAATGGCATAGTTTTTTTGGTTTTTGTATCTAGTTATTCATTTTTCTTTACCCAATGATCCTTCTCAAGAATCAATGCTTCCTCAAATATACTTCATTTTCTTCTTATTTAGGTGTATATTCATCTTCCAGTCCCTATGTGGTCATGGATACATATCTGCAAAACCTAAAATAAAACAATGTTAGAGCAACTGTTAATTCGCTTTCACAGTAACTCCAACCATTTTATTTAGATAAGTGACTAAAGAGGGCTAAATTTTTAGGGATGATCCCTACCAAAGGTATGGAAAAAGGCCAAAATACCTAGGTAGGTAACAGTCCAAGGGCCAATTTTCATAAAAATTGGAACAAGCAGCAAAACTGCAACAAGGGGTCCCTAGCAAAAACACAACAAAACAACCCCAATACTAGGATTTGGCATGCTCAGCCCACATGGGCTAGAGGGTGTGGGGTCAAAACTTTAGAGAAATCATTATTTAATTTATTAAGGTCCTTTCTACCAAGGATATTAGTAGAATTGACATAACTATCCCCAACATTTGAACTTAAGATAATATCCTTAAACCCTTATTTTTGCTCATTTGCATCCCTATTATATGAAAGACGGCCTTTCCTAATCCTAATTAATTGTTGAGAATGACAAGTGATATAAATTACAAATGAGGGGTTCAGCCTTGCATGGTAGACAAGTAAGTCACATCTAATCTTAGGCCTAAATAACCATTTAGCATGGTTAGGACTCCAGCCCTATAGATCACTGTGTGTTTAATTCCTCCTAGCTGCCCTAGAAATCCAAGCTCTACCTACACCTATCCACCTGCACACTAACTTGAAACACTTTCACCGCTATCCTGTCCAGAGTATAATAAAGGTCCTCTATTCATCACAGTTTATCATATCAAACTTGTGTAATTTCCGACCTTAGCTTTGATATTTAAAAATCTGATTTTTTGAATACCCATACACCATACCTTCCACAAGGATTAGATTGCCTAAGGGAACCCTCACCTACCCTAGGATTAGCATGGGGAAGGAGGCCTGCAGCCATCATGGAAATCCAAGTTCACTATATCATGAATACGAAGATTAATACTAGAAGGGACCTAAGTTTTGGGCAATCGTTTTGGATAACATGGTAGACCCTAGTTAGTGGCATCAGATCATAAGGGGATATAGCAGTATACAGATCTAGGGTCCAATTGGGTGCTAGAGTGCTCAAAATGGCTACATAATGTCAACATGAGGATCACATCTTGATGAAAGGTGTAGAAATTTTTCCCTCATTGATTTGATGGAAAAAATTTAGATGGTAAACACTTTTAATATACCAAAGCTATGAACTGGAATGGTGGAGAAGATGAGAAATTTATCTAAGTGGGACATGGGGGTGGGCTTAGGTCCTTAATTTCCACCAAACGATCCACATTTGGATCATTGTTCTATGTTCTTTGTGGTGCACATGGAGAATTTTGACCCCTACCTCAAGGTGTCCCCATGGCCACTTAGTTAAAAGTGTCCAATGGAACTCAATGAGAATGGAACTTGGGTTGTTGATTACAAATTATATGTAACTCATGAATAACCCAAGACCTTGAGTCTAAAACTTTAGATGGTAAATGTTTTTACTATACCAAAGCTATGAACTAGAGTGGTTGAGGAACACTTTCTCTAAGTGGGACATGGGGGTGGGCTTGGGTCCTTAATTTCCACCAAGTGATCATGCATTCGGAAAGTGCCTCCACTATGTTCCACTTGGTCCATATGGATAAGTTTGACCCCTACCTCAAAGTGTCCTCATGGCCACTTATTGAAAGCATACAATGAAATCAATGGGAATGGAACTTGGGTTGATGATTATGAACTACTTAGAACTCACAAATATTCCAAGAACTTAAGTTCATCCTGTCTTTGAATATTTTTTTTCTAGTCGCGTATTGAATATTTGTCCATCATTACTAATTGTCTTGTATGGAAGACAACAACTATCCCAGTGGCCACTAAACTCAAGCCTCTGTGATGTTACAATGCTAATTCGAATAACATTTTGAACCCAATGACCATTGGGCTTAAAATTGAACACAAAAGATGCTAGCCTTAAATTTTCATTTGGAATTCATGCGATAGAATTTGAGAATTATATTGAGCACAGTGGCTGATACACTTAAATTTTCATTTGGAATCATGAGTACTCAGGAAAGAAATGTAGTGAGAAACCACCCTAACGTTTTCCAGTCATTAAAAATAGTCTTTTAAAATTAAAATATAATTACGGGAAGCATTTGAAGCGCCCCGATATGTTCCACTTAGTCCATATGGAGAATTTTGATCCATACCTCAAGGTGTCCCCATGGCCACTTACTGAAATCATCTAATGAACTCAATGGGAATGGAACTTGGGTTGATGATTACAAAATACTTGTAAATTTTGGATGGTAAATACTTCTATTATACCAGAGCTATGAACTGGAGTGGTGGAGGAGAACTTTCTCTAAGTGGGACACGGAGGTGGGCTTGGGTCCTTAATATCCACTGAGTGATCCACATTAGAAGCACCCTGCTATGTTCCGCTTGGTCCATATGGAGAAGTTTGAACCCTACCTCAAGGTATCCACATGGCCTCTTATTGAAAACATATAATAGCCCAAGAACTTGAGTTCATCTTGTCTTCGAATATTTGTTGTCTAGTTGTGTATTGAATATCCATCAAGTCATTACTAATTGCCATGTATGCAAGACAATAACTATCCTAGCAGATGCAAACCCGAAGCCTTTGTGATGTTGCAACAACACTAATTCAAATAATGTTTTGAACCCATAGACTACTAGGATTAAAATTGAATACAAGGTGCATTAGCCTTACATTTTCATTTGGAATTCATGTGATAGACTTCGAGCATTCTATTGAGATCACCGACCGAAAGTCTTAAATTTTCCTTTGGAATCACAATTTCTCAGGAAATAAATGTAGTGATAAACCATCCTAACATTTATTCAGTCGTTAAAAATAGTATTTTAAAATTGAAATATAATTACGGGGAGCATTTGAAGCACCTCACTATGTTCTGATTGGTCCCATATGGATAATTTTACCTCAATGGTAAATGCCACTTATTGATAACATCATACAATGAGAAGCTATGAACTACTTGAGTGCTAAATGTGTATTTGTGGATATCCGTCAATTCATTACTAATTTATCGTATATGCAAGACAACAAATATCCTAGCAACCACTAACCTCAAGCCTCTATGATGTTGTAACCATATTGAACCCAATGGCTGCTAGGCTTATATTTTTGTTTGGCATTCATGCGATAGACTACGAATATACTATTGAGCTCAGTGGCCGCTAGGCCTAAATTTTCATTTTCAATCATGATTATTCAAGAAATAAATGTAGTGAGAAACCACCCTAGTGATTTCCAATCGCTAAAAAAAGTCTTGTAAAATTGAAATATAATTTCGGGGAGCATAGTTAGATTTTCAATTGAGTCGTTATAAATTATCCTTAATGCAAGATAGAAAATATCCTAGCGGTCGCTAGGAATATCATGTAATAAATTATGAATACCATGTTGTACTTAGAGCCTTCTTGGCTAAACAATTATTGTTGGAGTTTAGTTTAGTTTTTTAGTTTTTAGTCTAGTCATTAAATATCTTGAATGGAAAGACAAGAATTACCATTTCGGCCACTAATCCTAAGTCTTTATTATGTTACACAAAAAATAAAAATCTACCTTAAATTAAACATTCACCCAAGCGGTTGCTAGTCTTAGAAGGTAGAAATGTAACATTCAAATATAATAAAAAATCTAGTTAATTTTTCAGTCGGGTCGTTACTAATTGTCCAGTATGTAAGGAAACAGATATCCTAGTGGCTACTAATCTCATGTTTTTGTTATGTTGCACCAATGCTATTTACTAATCTTTGACATTAATGGCCACTAGGCTTCAAATATCATGGCAGGATTATGATAAATTAATACGTAACTCTAAATATAATAATGGTTCTTAGCTCAGTTTTCAGGTGAGCCGTCCTAGTTATATCATAAGTCAGTCAACCAGAAACTTAGTGGCTGTAGTCCCCATTCTTGTTTGAAAAATGTATTCAAGAAACTCTATAATATTTTCCTTGTCTTCAAATATTTGTTTCCTTGTGTTTTCTTGTAATAGCGAGGACAATTTCGTAAACATATAACTTAGTGGCCTCTAGTCTTGGAATATGTTAATTTATAATTTTAAAATTACTTACTTTATATTTCCTCATTTATCAAGTAAGTTCATTACTAACTGTAAGTGAAATATATGTTTGTAAATAGAATGGTTAAAATTTATATTTAATAATGTTTACGAGAACATATAATGTGCTTACCTTTTACAAAACATAAAAAAATTGTAAAGACAATGGATTTAATTATTTCTATATGGAGAAAATAATATAAAAAACTATGTATAACAACATGAAAATCAAGAGAGAATCGAATATTGAAGAATTAGTCACAACTATTTCTTTCATATTAAAAAAACATTTAAGGAAGTCAAAATAATTACCTAAACTCTACAAAAGAAAACCATTACGATTTATAAAAAAAGAATATGCGATTCGCATTTTGTAGCTAGAGATATATGCCAACACTCGTGGGAATAATTAAATGGATGAAGAATAATGCAAACTCAACAAAAAAGAAACTAGAGAGATAGATAAAAGAGCTGAATAGGGAACCCGTTTAACAAACATGAATACTTGAGCTACGGATGAACATAAAAAATGGGTTTTCAAAAGGAATAAATATTTTAAAAGGGATTACAAAATATTTGGTCATGGGTGGACAAAAATGTGGTTTCAGAGAGAGAAACGTGTTTTGACAAGCAGTTGGAACTAAACTACAAAGGCACTAAAGGGAAAGGTAGGGACATATTGCGGTGCAAAACAAAAGAATTAGATGAATACATAGCTGCTGCAAGTTCCCACAATAAACTACAGTAGAAATATAATAACATAGATGCTTTTAATAAAAAAATTTTTTAGTTGTATCTGATATTTTAACGTAATTGATAATGTCTATTAAAACTCTGTATTCTCTCTCAAGCACAATATCCACGAGATTGTATCTATAACATGTTTTTCTTATCTCTTTTGATTCCATCCTTTATCGGCCTCCTTATATATAGTCGCTCACGTGATCTATCCACTATCACTCTTTTCTATCTTGGTTTTGTGCCCCCAAACATGATTATGATCGCTACCTCATCTTACCGTTAAAAGAATATCCAAGAATTAAGCACTTGGACCAGTTAATTAGTGCATGTGCATGTTGTATTCTGATTTCAAGAGTTCCTTTTCTATGCTTACAAAATAAAACAAAAACCCTAATAAATATTTCTCTGGTTTATATAATTTTTTCCAAATGTATTCAACAAAAAAAAATTGAAAACTGAAAAAAAAAGTGGGAATAGGAAATTTCAAAATTTGAATTTCCCCTTCTTAAGGTGAAAGTGTGGGATTTTGATATTTCAAATATTATAATTCAATGCAATGGATTCCCCATATCGTACCTTGAATTAACCCATCATTAATATTTACATTTAGTTCGGGGCATATGGCAGGATACATGGAAATTAAATTCATTAATTTTACCTACTTTAGGAACAAGTGGGACAACGACAATAGTTTCTTTGTGATCACTTGGGAAAACCACAAATATTAATTTAAACATAATAAAAAACCATTTAGAAAATTAAAAGTGAGCATTAGGTAATAAAACAAATAAATTTTAATAGAGCGATATATGCCTCGTTAATTATTAATTTTTATCTAGTGTGATTTTGATGTTTTTCAAATATAATGTGTGTTAATTTAGGGGATAGCTTGGGATTTAGGGAAATCAAATTTAATAATACTACCTAGTTTAGAAACAAGTGGGACATCAACAAAAGTTTCTATGTGGACTCGTGGAAAAAAAACAATTGTTAATTTCAATGTAATAAAAAACCACTTAAAAAACAGAAGTGAACATTAGGAAACAAAAAATTTAAATTTTAAGAGTGATATTTTATCTAGAGAGAATTCAGTATTTTATAAATATAATGCGCATTAATTCAGAGAATAGCGTGGGATACATGGAAATCAAATTTATTAATACTGCCTACTTTAGATACTGCTGGGAAAACGTCAAAATTTTCTTTGTGAACTCGTGGGAAAATGACAAATATTAATTTCAGCATAATAAAAACCCATTTAGAAAATAGAACTAAATGCTACGAAGAAAAATAAATAAACTTTACGAGAGTGATGTATGCCTCGTTTATTATTATTTTTTAACGAGTGCGAATTCAACATTTTTAGCCGTCGTCTACGTTAATTAAAAAAAATTCAATAAAATGTGGCATCTTGCAAGTTTGAGCCAATTATTTACACAATTATATAATTGACAAATTTATTAAGAAATTTTTAATTAGTGATATAATTAAAAAATATTTTTTACCTAAAAAAATTCGCATTATTAAGTTGTAACTGTAATCCATTAAAATGTTGCCACGTGGCATGAAATTTCTAATAAATCTTGTGATCGATGATATTTTGGTGTTATTAACGCTTTACTCTAGAAAAAATAAAACATAATTTTATGCTTCACTAGAATTTGAGAGTACGTTGTAGATAGGAAAGAAAATAGCGACTGATAAGCTCCATTAGAATGATATTTTTACAACGCCAAATTAAATTTTTTTATACATTTTATAGGGAATCAGGGTATTCTCTTCAACACGTGTTAATGAACAACTTTGTAGGTCATATGTTGTCCATATTTTTGATGAGAATAAGCCTAGTAGTCGTTAGCCTCTACAACTCCTATGTTTCATTTCCAATAATGTATATAAATATCTTTACAGTTTTCGATCACTAGTATTTTCATTAACTATAATATTATCTTATTGACAATAAATTCCTTCCACAACCAAGTGTGACACTACATACCATTGAAGGATTTATCAAATTCTATATTTGTCATAAGTTATTTTGTGTCTAACACATAATTTATATCGGTTTGTATTAAGTAAAATACTTAGTGTCCACTAAGCTCCATTATTTGAAAAAGATCAATCAAACAATGGGTGTGAAAGAAAATGCTTAGCAGCCACTAAGCTTTAATACTTACAAAAATGAATGATTATGCGGAAAATAGGCTAAAACATTTCTTGATAACATAGATGCTTTATGAAAAAATCGTAGTAATAGATATTATCGGTCGCTAGGAATTTTCCATATTATATTTTGATTGCAGATAAGTGATATATGGACAATTTTTAATGTCAAAAGCTATGGAGGACTTTGCATAGTCTGGAAGAAATATGATTACTATTTTTTTTTTCAGGGTGCTCATATAACACCATAGGGACTACTACGCACACACCTTTTCATCTATTTTTTAACACATCGGTGTGCATTGATGAAAATTATAGTGACCTATAAGCTCCACTACTTTTCAGGAGGAGTAGATTAGCGGCTACTGGGCTCAACTTATTTTTTAATTTGAATATAGAGATCAAACAACAATTTGTATTAAGGAAAATTCTTAGCAACCACTAAGCTCAATTTCTTTTAGGAAGGAATGATATGCCAATTTTCGAACTAGGATAAAAAATATCTTATTTCGAATATAACTACTCAACTAAATAACAGATCATAGTAATATGTTGGCAGCTAGGCTAAAGATATTACTAGCCTAATAACTAGGAATTTTTTGTGAAATTTTTAGATGCAGAATATGTGCGATATAAAAATTGTTTACTGTCAAAATCTATGGAGGTCTTTTGAGAAAGTAATAGATTAGCGTCCTCAAGTGTTAACCATTTATTAATTTTGAAAATAGAGATAATTTTTTTGTATAAAAGAAATTCCTAGCGACCGCTAAGCTCGAATACTTACAAAACATAGCGCTCTACGCTTATTGTTTATTGTTAAATGAGAAAGGAATAAATTAGTGGTCTCTAGGCTAAACTGTTTCTTAACTAAGAAAATAGAAATTAAAAAAACTTTGTATTCCAAAAAATGCTTAGTGACTGTTTAAGATACGATACTTACAAAACATAACACTCATATAACAGATCATATGAATGGATGAAATGACGTCGCAACGCATTTTTCATGTCAGTTTGTATCAAAGAAAATGCATAGTGGCTACTAATCAATATTACTTATTGAAAGGCGTGGATTTGCACTCACTAGGATCTACTGTTTTTGTTTTAAAAAAATATCGAGCTAGTAAAATTCACTGACTATCTTTGCAACAAAGATAAGAGTTAGCAGCATAATAATAGAAGTACATATTTTAAATGTGAAAACGTATCCTGATCATCTTGGCCCTGCACATTTCAAAAAACAACCCGTTAAAAAAATAGTCCTAAACGTTTTACTAAAATTTTAAGGCAAAGATGAACACGGGTCTTGCTCAAGAATGACTGATCTGAGTCTGTAAAGAGAAATGCATGTTTTATGTTTGTCAATTATTCGTTGATGAGAAGGATATCGGCCGTTATCCTATATATTGTCGACGAATCTATTGTAACCATGCAAAAAAACAATCTCAACAGGTTTGAAGTCATTATTTTTAATTATATTATATTCGATGAACTATCCTTGGCAGAGCCAAGTCCTTGAATACAATTCTTTGTGAAGGATGACTAATGACTAGAATTTTTGCAACTTGATAAGGGCCGTTAGTTAGTGAAAGGGAAGGTTTTTCTATTGCTACGATCGACAATTTCTTGTAATTAATATAGCCACATAGTATGCCCAATCTTTCTGATATAGTATGAAATGACGAAATTCTATTGCATTGATCAAATATTTCTGATATAGTATGCCCAATGGTGAGTTTGATAAAATAAACAAACTTTTGTAGGCCTAGGAAAATAAAAAATTTGGGTCTACGTGTTATATGAGCATGTCAGACTCTCTCCAATCCTCAAAGCTAGTTTGGTCAAGATAGCCTCGAAAAAAAGGGTGACATTCTTCCAGTTGCTAATCGCATAATTAATAACATGACTAATGACAAGAATTTTTGTTGGATTTTTTGTTGGATTGATAGAAGTTGATAATGTTGATTGATGTAAGAGGAGTGTGGTTGTGCAGATATGTAGTAAATTTTGAAGAAGTTGTTTCACAAATGCGGAAGGTGTTATTACAGCAAATGTTGAAGAGGGTATTGAGAAAAGAATGTTAGTGGAAATCATGTTGTGTATAATTTTTATAGAAGAAATTGTCTATAGCCAACCATGTCGATACAATATTGTATCATTCAATTTGTTTTCCAATATAGTGGTTTGTATTGCCTAGCTATATGATTTGTATCATGAAACAAGATGCAGTATGGAAGTTTTAGACTATTTTCATTAAATTTTAAGTAATTAGTTTTTTTTTTGTTCAAGACCACACTGATATTTCTTATTTCGAAGGAAATCAACAGAAGGGAATTTTCTATCCTTGAGATTTGTCTGGCTCTTGATGGCATGATCAAGATATGTGTTCTGTTGATCAGTAATTCATAGTTGAAGCTTAAGTTTTTTTATTTTGTGGCGTGTGATGTTTTGTAATCGGATGTACTCCTAGGCTTTTTGTCTCCCTAGTTTGAACTCGTGGCTTTGGGGCATGCTTCCATACTAGCCCATTTTTTTGGTGAATATTCTTATAACATTTTACTTGTTAATAGAATATAAGATGTTATTGATAAATAAAACACACCATCAATCCCAAATTAGTAAATTAAAAGTATATGTAAAAATTATTATGATTACTCGAAGGACCAAATATAGAATTTTTTAAAAAATTTTTCAATGATTATTAACAGATTGAAGATTAAATTATGGAGTATCATGATATTGATTACCGAGGTTGTCCCTGACTAGTAGATTACAGACCATGTTCCCACCTAATGTAAATTAATAAATGTATGAATCAATAAATTAAAGTCCTGGAACATTGTTGGTTCATTAATATTGACTTGAATAGTAATGAATTAATTATTGGAGGTGACTCTCATATTATTGCCAATGCCACCATCAAAAAACTTGTGTGAATAAAATTATTTTTTATGCTTTCATTAATTACAGATTGAACCTTAAATCTTATATATTGGGAGGGTACTAAAAAGGTAGATCTTTATAGAAAATCATGTGATAAGATTGGAAATAAATATTTTGATTTCCTGGAACTCATCACCTTTTCCAATAAAAGTTGGTAGCAAGCTTGTATTAATTATAACCATGCGATGGCATAATCACTTCATCTATTTACCGATGCACTCTTCCTTATTTTCACACCTTTTTTGTTTATTTCATTGGATTTCATTTCATCTGTCATGGCCTTTCCAATGTTTCCTTTCATGTAATTTTCTACCTCAATGCGTGAAATGGAATTTTATACTAAAATTTTCACGTCGTCATTTGAAATCCATTTTTCAAATTGAAACAGAGCAAGACCTGGTTACTATTGAGGGAGTTCTTGGAGATGATTATATCTCTCTAGAGGGATGTCTGAGCCCGTAAATGTGGAAGTTACTTCGAAATTCATTTTTCATCTTCTTATCATACACCCAACGAAGGATTGGGATTTGAAGATAGGTTGTCACTAGATCAAGCTGACGTATAGGGTTGGCATGCAAGTAGAAATGGAAAAAACAATGAGTGTGTCATGGCCCTTGCTATCTGAGGCTCATTGTAAAGAGGAAGGTTTTTTGGACATGGCCATTTTTTTAGAGTTTTACAAACGGTTTGATGTCCTAATGAAATTTGTGTTTGACGTGTCCTAATGGGGTGAGACACCAAGGGTGGGAGATATTTTGATCCCCTTACTTGACCTGGATGATATGTTTGCTCTGGTGTAAGAGAAACTGGAACCTTGGCCCTTGGGATCTTCTTCGTTAGGAAGGTCACGAGGCATACAATTGGTTAAAGAGTCGGGATACTACTGGAAAAGAGCATCTTTTTCCAGAACCTCCCACAGAAACTGTTTTTATCCCTATTAAAGTGAAGGTTATGAAGGTGTCATCTGGTTCAAATAAATAATTTATTCCAAAATCCATCAGGTTATAAATTTATTTTTATTGTTATATAGCCTTTCCAGTTGCATTGTTACCAAATCATCCTGTTTGTCTTACGGGTCTGAGATTTTTTTGTATTCCCAACCACTTGTGTTTTTGGCATAGGCCCTTAAGAAAATTTTCACCAAATATTTCTGCATCATTTGCAGGTTTTTTAGATTGTATCCTATCATTGTATCTATAATGTAAAGGGAAAGGGATCCTTCAACCCTTCTACAGTTATAAAAATCAAGAAATCATTAATAAAAGTTTTTGTAGTTTTTGTTGTACGTTGCGCTATGCAATTTCAACAATTAATCACTTTTAAATTCTGTTTTTTTGAAGATGTCAATTATTGCTAGAAGTGAAGACTAGTAGCTGCTATCATCACTATATTATAGAATATCTTTCTGTCAATGTAAAAAAAAAATTATACAACTTGAGGATAGAGGACCCAATAATGGATTTATGGTTATCTTCCCATCACTTTAAAAAAATTGAGTTACACTACATCATTGTGGAAACTTGGAGGTTTTCAAAGGAATAAATTTCATTCTCTTTCCCTAATAATAGAAGATACTGTAAATGGCTCTATTTCTTTTATAAAAACCTCTCCTACAACAATTATGTCTAGGGAAATTCCCATCATTAAAAAACTTTTCATGTTTTCCTTCATATAGTTGTAGATATAAACACAAATTTTCTCTGTGTACCAATTCATTTTTGTTTCATATGGTTTTTGGATATCACAAATTAACTGATGCAAGAAATAGTAGTTGTCTTTAAAATAGCTCAGGTTTCAGATACATTCTTCTATTGTTATCGAAAATTTGGCAAACTTGGATATGTATGATGTTGTCTAACAAAATTGTGGCCCAATGTAATGAACAACATCCATCTCAAAAATGGAAATTGTTTACATCTATTAGGGTTAAGTGCTATTATTGTGCATAATTATAGTTTTGTACCATTTAAATCATCTAAAGGTATTTACAAAAGGCTCTGCAAAGAACATGGAGCAAGGTGTTAAAACTAACATGGAAAGACATGATTTCATATTGTATAGATTATCAGATGACGAATCAGAAAGAAATATCATATTACAATTTCTTTATCGACACATCTATTTATTACATTTAGGTTCTCCATGGCTGGTCATACTGCACATGAACATAGATCTTTACATGTACAACGACATAATGAAAATCACAAAAAATCTTAAAGATAAATATGTAATTGGCTATGGTGCTACAAAAAATCTTTATAAATGTGATCTAAAGAATTCTAAGCCAATCGTTATAAAGAGAATGTACAGTAGCTACCCACTAAGCTTTTCTTGCATTTGAAACTGATGTGGAAATAGTTGGAAGCATCAAGCATCAGAATCTTGAGAGTCTGCATGGATGTTCTCTTTCTCCACTTGGAAACCTGATGTTTTATGATTACATGGTAAGCAGAAGTCTATGAGACATCCTACATGGTGAGAAAAATGAATATGTACATTGTAGATTCAATTTTTGAAATAGAATTGTCCAATCAACCTCTAACCTTCATAGTAAAATGGATATTTGGAAAATCTAACAAGTGTTTTATTAATTTTTATTTTTGTATAGGATCATCAAAGAAGATTGAGATTAGACTGAAATGATCGGCTAAAGATTTCTCTTGGTGCTGAAGAAGGATAGCCACATCTTCATTATGACTGTAAACCACACATTATTTACAGGGATGTGAAGACTTCTAACATCCTGTTGGATTATAATTTCAAGGAAAATTTGTCAGACTTTGGCATTTCCAATTGTATTTCCTTAGCCAAACACCACACCTCTACCTATGTTATTGGCACCATTTGTTACATTGACCCATAATATGCAAGAACATCAAGAATGAATAAAATATAGTTACGGGATTGTACAGTTATGGGCTTGCTCTTCTGGCATTGCTGACGGGAAGGAAGTTGTGACCAATAACTCAAATCTGCCAAAGTTGGTAAGATTTATGTTTGTTAATTTTCATTCAGATCTTACCTTGTATGTTGTTTAAGTATTTTTAAGGTTTTTTGTCAGGAGAAATCAAATTTGGATGGAATTGTCTTTGACATTGACAAGTGAATCCAAGATTCTATCAAAAGTAACATTACAACACACTCATCGAAATTGTTGATACAGAAGTTGCAGAAACCTATAGGGATATTGGGATTGTAAGAAAAAACTTCCATTTGGCCTTCTTTATACCAAGAAATGACCATCTGTTTGACCCACCATGCATGAAGTTGTCAGAGTTCTAAAGTCGACGACGTCAGTGCTTGTTCCTATGTAATTTCCTAGTATTTGAATAAACCAACTGACCCCTAGTAATAATTACAGGATGTATTTTGATGGATATGTAGATAGTAAGCACACTGATGTTACAGGGAGCACAAGCTTGCACTTTTGAAAGGAAATTTTTTGTGAGATTTAGTGAGGTGATTTCACAAAACACTTTTTGACTGGAATGAGACTTTGACTGGTGTTGTGACGGGAAAAAAAAAGCATCCCCTGGAGTCCTCAGTTTCCCGGGGTCTTCTTTTCTCATCTGAGCTGATTTTCAAGTAAACAATGACCAATTTTACCTATTACAGTCCAGATTTATTTTCCATAATAATTCAAACCACTTGAACCCTTAAAATAGATAAAAGTGTCCTGAATTTCTTTTAGAAGGGGCCATAATGGGTTTTCAATTTGTTCCACTCAGTAGGAATGTATTCATGTTTTATGCAAATAAAATTGTCCACAAAAGGAAATGAATCCTCATATAAGATCTACAACTGTATATGTATGAATTTCTAACAAATTTTAAATGTACAGATAGAACCTTTCAATGTAAAAATGATAACAGATCATTTTTTTATTTCTTGACTTAAAAATATATAACTTGTGGCACAATTATGATTTTGATTAATGTAAACTATACAATATTTGTTCAGTGTATCTCCGAGGGCGTAAGATGACGTTTCTCACAAACATTTTTCTTGTATTGTGTCAAGGATTATTTCATTTTCTTGCGCACGGAAGTGACTCATAGTTTATATGGAGAATGGAACAATTTATAAGCATAAATTCTACTATCTTTCATAGTAATAGAATTTTTGATATACATAAACTCCCAAATTTTTTGTTTTCTTTTAATGATTTCTCGAAGATATAGTTTATAATAATAAACACTAGTGAACTTGTACAATCTAAAAAAACAATACTTGAGTTGTTACGAAGTATATTTTGGGGTGAGAACATAATTTTATCGTGAGTTCACCAAAATTCAAAATAACACCACTAGCATTTAAGGCCAGTGTCAAATTTAAGGATATGTGCATACTTAACAATGAAAGTGTGTGCCTCACACTTTCAAAGTTTGAGATTCACGCTCTGAAAGTGTGAGTGAAATACTTCTCACTTTAATTATGTGTATGAAAGTGCAGAGCTCACACTTTTAGAGTGTGGTACTCACACATTCAATGTGCGAGGCTTAGATTTGTTAGAGTGTGGGGATATCACTTTGAAAGTGTGAGGCTCAGACTTTTCATAGTGTGGGCCTCACACTTAGAAAGTGAGGGGCTCTTGGAATTTCAAGAGCATGGGGCTCGCACTTTGAATCTGTGAGGCTCTTAGAATTTAAATGTGTGAGGGTCACACTTTCAAAGTGCGGAGCTCACACTTGAATACAACAGGATCATGACTTATAATAGTTATTGATAGCCAGGGGTTAAATTTTATGGCCAACTATGCCTGGAATTTTTTTTCTTGTGACGGTAATTTTACAATACTGCCCTTTAAAAATTCAAGAATTGTATACTAATAAATATGCAAAAGATTATTTTATATTTATTTAACTATATTTATTATATGTTAATATAACTTACATATACATATATATTAAAAATGACGGTCGGATTTTAAATATGCAAGTCACGTGTGATAGTTATTTTAGAAATCTACAAGTATTTTACAGCTAAAATCACAAAAAATGTCTAAACAACTGTCAAATTTAACCCTTGTTGGCAGTTAACCTTACATCGAGGCTTTTTCACTTTTCATTTGATATGACTTATAAGAGTTAGCGGCTGCTCACCTTAGATCGAGGCTCATGACTTATAAGAGTTATCGCCTGCTCACCTTCGATTGAGGCTCATGACTTATAATAGTTAGCGACCACCTCACTTTAATACAATGGTCTCAACATATAATAGTTAGCATTAACTCATGACTTTGAACTGGCTCATGCCTTGTAATAGTTCAGCAGTTGCTAGCCTTAAATACTCTCAATATTGAAATTCTAAAAAACAACAAAATTGGAATCCAATAATAGCCAAATTAGAATCTAATAATAGCAATATTGGAATCCAATAATAGCGATATTGGAATCCAATAATAGTGAAATTAGAACTAGAATAATTCCAATAATGACAATATTGGAATCCAATATTTCTACTAATGGAATCCAATATAGACAAAAATGGAATCCAATATAGGTAAAAATGGAATCCAATATACACAAAAATAGAGATGGATTTCTTCCAATACTTGAAATACTGGAGTCTCAATTCACTGGAATATGTCCCAATTTAGTGAAATAAGAATTTACATAGTAAGTGCATTATTTAGTGACTATATTTTCCCTCAATTTATGTTATGTGGATAAGTATTTGGTAGCCTAAAGTCACCCACGAAATACTATTTCCTTGGGGATGCTCGATATGTAACCTTGTGCTTAGTAGCATGTCGTATGAATATTCTAGTGTACCGAGTAAAATAATTCAACCAACCCATAATACACTACTAATCATTTTCAAGGATCCATGAAACACCACATAGGATACCTAGTGGTGACCACTACAAGGCCTGCATTGATACACTGATGTGTGTGTGTGTGTAGTTCACTTACAATATCATTTTTCTTAGCTTGCTTGAGAATTACTTCATGAAATAGTTTGTGTGTTTAGCATGTCAACATGATAGAATAGGACTTGCAAACTAAATCATTTTTTTAGTAAGAGGAACACATAGTAAATGCAATTGAACTTCAACTTGACAATATTTCTAACATAAGAAGATACTTAAAATCAGGGGTATTCCTTTGACATCAATGAAAATATTTCCAATAGAGTATAGGATTGGAAATTTTTATGGGTACTTGTTCACTTGATATTATGTAAGAGTTCTATATAGGATTTAGTATGAAGGATCGTTAGTGAATCATGTCGCTTTATTACTAGTGATTTGAGTGTGTGTGGGTTATACTTCAAACATAGGATTCTTATTACCACTATGTATATGGCCTTTATTTTAGGGTTATTAGTGTAAATGGATGTAGATCCCTCCATTTGTTTTAGATGCTTGTCTACAAACATTTTTAGTACCATTTACAATTATGATCACAAACCTGATTTGAGTGGAGGGACTGGTGCCTTAGATGATAGATTGTTTGTAGTGCATACTACAGTTATGCTAAACAATATGACCTAGGTGTCATTTCCATTAATTTTTTTTAGATGTTTTGTGATGTCCTTAGTATAGTGCATTATAGAGAGGATGCCACTTATAATGGTTAGTCCACATTACATAAATCATTATCAATCTAATCCCATAGATGGTCTAATTCAGTTGCCATATTTTGGATGCATATTTTAGATTATGCCAATAACTGAAAAAATTACTTGGTAACTAGATATCCCCTTATGATTTTATGCCACAAGCTAGATGGAGACACTTAACACCCATCGTTCCTATCTTGTGGCATGCGGTGGATGTATTCAGAGGCTATTAATAGTTTGGCCAAGTCTATGGGATAGCCCTAATAGGGGTGTAGTTGATTACATTATTTGATCATGAGGACTATGATTGTGAGTAACTTGAGGGAGGTGGGACCCATTATACTGTATGGAAGCCTGAATATTTATGACCCAATGTTTACCCCCATTAAATTGTAGGGACACCATGTGACAAGTAGTGCAGGATGCCTGAAGGATTCTATATGTGGAAGAGAGGTATTACTGATTAGAGCATATTTTTATTATAATTGATTCCTGACATATGGTGAGTCACGAGCATGCTATGTGTAGGTCCCTATAGCATGAGGATAATGCATTATTGGCCCATTTGGGATAACATAGAATGGTTAATGAGTGGGACATTATATATGCACATAGTACATAGCAACTTGTAAAATGATGGGTAGGAATATAGAACCCAATGACATATAGTTCATTGTAGTTTAGTTGAATATATCTCATGATGTATTACTACCTCTTCCAGAGTATTGTCACAATGCCATGATCAAATAGATCAGGAGAGGGAGTGAGACCAATGGTATCAATTCCACATATGGCATGACCATGCAAACAATTACAAACAAGATTTAAGAACAATCATATAGTTATGATTGTAAGTGATAGTCTGGGAGCAAGAGGTGCTACACATAAGGGACCTTATGTGATAGATGGCTGGGGACAACATTGAGAAAAAACTATGCTACAATGAAGATAGATGAGATTGACACTAGGGGTGACACCATGAGTAAAAGGTTACAGTGATGGAACCAAAGGAGGTTATTTGAGAAAATTTTGGTGCCCTCAGGAGTCTCAAATGAAACTATATATTGATGTGGTGGATATCATCATAAATCATGTAGAGAAGAGGCTCTGTGAGAGGTGTGACATATGACCTGATAGATTCCATGTGAAAATGCAGGTGTGTCATGAAAAATGAAAAAGCGGTATCGTATGAACCATGAGTAATATGATAATGAAAAGGTGCAAGTTTTAAGTAGTATAAGGAAGATAGAGCCATTATAGTAGAGTAACTCAATGAGCTAAGGTGAGATGTTAAATTTGGATTTTCATTTATAAATATGTGAATGATAGAATAGTACTAAGTTTTTGCTATTGTAGGATGCCCCTCAGTGTATGTTTGTTAAGGGAGGTTGATATAGGTATGGATGCCCACATTTAGTCAGAGTATGGACCAGCAACAAGAGTTTAAAATCATTGAGTAGTGTAGGAGTACACTCCATAGGATGCCCTTAGAGTGTGCATGCCAAAATTATCTATATAATGACAGTACTAGGAAAGTGCCTATGGATCTAGCTGATGTAATGATTTCTACACATGAGAACTATGATCTAGGACTTTTTAATTGTGAGAGAGTGACATGAGGCCATTAGTATATGAAATATGTATAAATATGTGGCATGTGGTAGAAAGTGAACATGAAATATGGAATCTATATGGACAATGTTTAGTGCCTATGACTAGTGAAGAAGATTTCATTGGTATGAGAAAAGGCTAGAGAGAATTTACAAATGAGATAGGTAGAGACTATGTGAGTAGGTATCTATGTGTGATCCACATTTTAGAGTTTGAGATGTGCAAAATGTAATTAGAGTAGGAGGAAGAGGCTATAGATACCATAAGAGGTGTCAAGGCTAAGATTCTATCATCAGTAACATAATCTGTGCGCCAAGAGTTAGGCATCATCACTCAAAACACCAAATGGTCCCTATTTGAGCCAAGGTTTTTTTAAGGTGTATGGGTGTTTCATTGGTCGAGATAGTATTGTGTATGATACTGATATATTAAATTAATGCATCTAGTGATATACATACATAGGCATATATTCTCTCTCTCAGCTCTCTATAGCCATATAATAGTCCTAATGAGCATAACATTTTTCTGGTAACAGGAAATCAAGTAGTACTTAATGTTTATATTTGATTTATGTTAGAGGCTTTTACATAGTTATGGTTTTATTATATGTGTCATGAGAAGTGGTAGGACCTACATGTCATATGAGATAAAGAGACAATTGAAATGATAGAAAGTTTAATGAGCATGCATTAGTGTAGAATATAGACCATGTACCATAACATTTTTAATGGGATGGGGTTATAATTAAAAGGATTAACCCATAGAATCTGTGAGGTGAACCCAAGTGAGGCATGATAAGATTAAAATTTATTACCAAAGTGATAGAAAGATGATGGAAACAATAGTCATAGGAATCCAACATGTGAGAAATGAACCCAAGTGGGATATAGAATTCGAAGAAGCAGGAGGAGGAAGTGCATGGTAGTATGATTGGAAGGTGACTCAGGGGATGAATTATCATGCTTAGGTAATGGGTCATTGAATATTTTTAACTTGTCATTATCATTTGTAGATTTGGGATTGGAAGTATTGGATTTAGGTAACTTTATATCATTATTGTCAATGATATCTTGAATCAAATGACGAACCTTGAAACATTTGGTAGAATGGTACCATTATATATATGGTAATCAAAATGTGCATGCTCATAAAACCTCATTCCATGGTGCCTATTAGGATCATACTTGAGAGGATGTGGAAGAGAAAACATATTATTTCAATTATTTGGGGCAATAACATGTGAAGATGATAAGGTAATCAAGTAAATGTATGTTGAGGGGCTTAGAGAAAAATATTAGGAGGTTGAGAGACAAAATTAACAGTAGCCTTAGAATCATTAGATTTGGGTTTAAAGGAAACCTTTCTTGGAAAATTAGAAGAGGAATGATCATAAGAATTAGAACCATATTTGCGTTTTCCCATAGAAAGTAGTTTAGTCTCACGAGTCTTGAAGGTATGACATAGATGGTTAAAAAAAATCTAGAATCAAAAGGTACACGTTATTTCAAATGAGGCAAAAGACTTTGAATAGATAGATATTGCAATTTAGATTCAACTAATACATGCTTCATTTTAGAAATATTTTTCTAGTAATGCAATACATAATCACCAAGATGTTTATTAGATCCTTGTTTAATTTTAGACATTTCTAAATAAGATAATTTCATTCCAATATTCATAAAAAATGAGCTAAAAAAAAATCAGCAAGAGTAGTAAATGATTTAAGAGAAAGGATGTTGGGTTCACTAAATGATTTAATAAATTTTAAATCTATATAAGGACATTGTTGATCAAATAAATATAACAATAAATATGTAGATCAAGCTAAAGAGGTACAAACAAGAGTGAAAGATAGGAGATAAAGACAAATCAACTTGAAACTATAGGTCTGAATTGATTTTGGACTAATGAATAGTCTGGGAAGTCATATTATAGGTTGTGTGAGCTCTGTGTTAGAAACTTGAATGTGAAGATATTGAGGATAGAAGCGTCTGGAATGGGACATGTCTGCTTGGGTGCTAATATTTGTTTTGGTTGTTGGTGTCTGAATGATAGTTTTAATTCTATTTCTTCTTGTGTCGCTTCTTTTCATATTTAGTTTTTACAGGTCATGTCAGGTTTGGTGCACTTATGCTCAGTCACACATGTACCTACAAAATAAATCATGGCTACCTAC